>ML783608.1:491138-552951 GCA_009831015.1 Picea engelmannii | reverse complement strand
TGAGCTCTGATACCATATGTTAAGAACCAAACATCAATATAGCATGGAAAAACCTCAGGAAAAGTACTCAATGCCTTGAAACAGAGATAATTTTAGATAATAAGCCTCTTTGAGGGGGAAACCTCCTTTTACCCCACTTAAATGTTCAAGTACAAGATGATTCAAAATGAAAATGTCTCCTTGGTATATATAGGAGACTAGGAGGTATAATTACTACTAATGGCCTAAAGACGACCTAAATAAAATAACATTACTAATCTAATATGCCCCAATTAAGGGTTAATGAGCAAGCCGACATAAATAAAATAACATTACTAATCTAATATTCCCCAATTAAGGGTTAATGAGCCAATATTAGGGCTTAACACTTGACCTCTCGGTCTTGGATCATTCAAGTCATTGAGATGAATGGTTCATCGGGATCCTGATGGGAACTAATTTAACTTGACACATTCCCTTCTTTCCTCTCGCGTAGGTTGTGTGGCAACCACAAACTTTTTCCTTAATGCTTTTCAAATCTTAACGCCAATGAGCGCTAGCTTCTCTATACTAGGCTCCCTCCTTGATGTGACCACAAAGTATGACCGTGGGCTAGCTCCCTTCGTGACTTCATGCTTTGAAACTTTCGCAAGATTCTTACTCCCTTTCCCCGATTCCCAAATCGATGATTTCTCTAGGACCAAATCTATGATCCACGTTTTTCTTGCGATCGACGGTTGAGATCGAATCGCAAGTTCAGACTTCGCGAGTCCTCTCTTCTCCCAACTCTTCTTCTCCAAATTTATGAATCAACGAAGTGCTCATTTATCGCCAAGTGTCCTATCTCAATAGACGACTAATATTGCTTCGGCTTTCGGCTCTTCAAGTATTCTCTCCTCGACTTTTCTCTGAAGGTTTCTTCCTCCGAAATATGTAGATCTCCGCCACGCGTCCTTCTGGATCAACAGTCCAGAATCACTTCATACTTCACCCTTCATGAAGTTTGAATGGTTCTCCTCACAATTATTCCGAAGTCTGAATCCTCAAACTCTTGCATCTGCTTCCACCTGTCTCCTCCAACAATGGACGATTTCACAGTCTTCGGGACTTCGGCAAGTCCTCGACTCCCTTTTCACACTTAGCGCAAATTTCTCTTTTGAGACTTAGGCTATTCTCAAAATTATTCTGCACTCATTGCATATTTTTGTGCAGACACTTCTACAACTTTGCTTGGCTTGAAAACCTCCAAATTTCCTTGTTCCTCTATGTCCTTCAATGAACGTTCTCTTTCCCTCCTAGAATCTTCTCGCCTTCCTCCTGAGCTTTGTAATATGAACTTACAATATCATTGGTGCACTCCTTGCGTTGGGCTCAGTTCTTCGATGACTTCTCCCTTAGCCTTATGGAAGGTTTTAAGGCATCTCCTTTCCTTTGTCGATGCACTCTTGCAAAGCCTTCCTTCCTGAGAATGTTCAGTAATTCTGGGATTCTCTTAAGGACTCTCTTAAAATGTTCAGCAATTTAGAATGTTCAACAATTATGGGATTCTCTTAAAATTATTGCAAGAGTAAAAATATCCAATAAATAGATATTTATTAGGGGGATTCCTTCTAGTGATTGTATTTTTATTGTCGTCTTTTACTCCAGTAGGGAGTGTTGATTTTTGTTTATGTGGAACTGTTTTCAATGGTTTCATCTTTGCCTTATTATATTCTCTTATTAAGTATCCTTTTAGATCATTTGCATCATTGATTGGCCTTTTGGATGATCCTTGTGATGTAGAGGTTGAGTCTTGGGTGTATCCCAAACCATTCTTGTTGCTTGGTGATGTTGGCCCTTGGTTATGAAAATAAGCGAAGATTAAGGAAGAAAGGCGAAGTGAGAACTTCATGGAAGGCACATAAACCGAGGAAGTGTCGAAGTGGGTAAAGAAGTATAAAAGAAGGATCGAAGTAAGGAAAATATATCCGTTGGAAGAGAAGATTGAGGAAGATAAAGAAGCAAAGAAGAGGGATCGTGGACAACTCAGCAAGCAGAAAAAGACACCAATGGATACTTTGGAGCACCTCGCAGAAAAGGAGGAAGGACAGGCTGGCGAAGCCCTTAAAATGCGGGTCAAGTGGACCTAGGGTTTTGGCACTTAGGGTTTTGGATCTAGGGTTTTGACACCTAGGCTTCGGTCTAAGGTTGTTTGAAAGAGTCATGTAATGTATAAATAAAGGTCTAGGAGAGTCGAGAGGGTTGCTCGATAATTTATTGTTAGTCATTATTGTTGCTATTACTATTATTGAGAGAAATATTGAGTCTGTATTCTGGATCTTCAGCTGGGTGCGAAGATCAATCCTGCAACTGGGTGAACAAGGAGGGAAGAGAAAGAGAGAAAGAGAAAGAGATCTACAACTAAGTGCATAGATAGAAATGTATGTTTTCATATAATAAATCAAGAAACACAGTTTTGTGGACATAGCCCTAGAGAGAGGGTGAACCACATATATCTTATTGTCTTTGTGGTTGATGTTGTGTTATTTGTTGTATGTTATATTGTTATTGCATGATTGTAGATCAGAGATATAACTCTGTGAAGCTAGCGTAAGAGTGGTAAAGAATATCTAGATTGGTTTTGCATTGTATCTGGAATCACTTTGCATTTCCTCTGGTTGTAGACACCTATGTCTTGCAACCCCTATTGCTACTTCGGGTGAGACTACATCTGCTTCGCAGGTGTTGCCAAAAGGGCCAGTAATTAGGGTTTGTTGGTGCACTATAAGAGTTGAACCCTGGGTCTGCCCCTGTGCCAACAAATGGTTCCATTGTCAGGACCGCAATCTTCTTGAGGGAATGTCAAGGTGGTTTCCATCGAAGACAGAAATTCAGAAGTGGATAGAAGAAAAAGAAAAGGACTTCGCCGAATCTCAGAACAAGAATCCTAGAATTAGTACAGAATATTGGTTGGGAAGGTACATCTTTACCGACATACATGAGATTTTATTTGGATGATTTCATAAGGAGTTATACAAGTGGTTATCTAGATTAGTAGATACCGAGTTTGAGATTAGATCTAGACCACCTATGGTTTGGAAAACAATGTCGATCAAGAAAGTCAAGAGAGTCGATAATGTTGTGTCTAGAGTAGTGGATCTCTTCTTTGATATCACTATTGGAGGGTACATTACTGAGTTCGCTATTGATAAAGTAGAATCGTATATTCAAGAAGAGAGGTATTATTTAAGGGACCTAGAGGAAAGTTCCTACAGTTTTTAAAACTGAGGATTAATATGCTATTGCATGAGAAGAATATCTTGAAGATACAATGAAGCTAATGTTCAAGAATTCAGACAGTGACAGTGACACAGAGGCTAGACACACACGCAGTGGGATATCATTTAGAGAAGTTCCTCTTGCAAACCTGTTTAAGAAGAATTACAGAGACGAGGGATTCTACAGTGGAGAAGAGCTAGATCTAACAAAGGAAGAGTATTTAGAGTCCATAAGAACATAAGAAGTAGAGGCTGAGGAACTTCACCAAGAAGAACCAAAAACTTCAGGAACTGTGCCTACTGTTGAAGTATGTACTATTAATCCTCCTGTTTTTTTAGCAACATTAGGTAATCAGAGTAGCAAGAGAAATCAGAGTACTGTTACAAGTAGTTTAGCACATACTCAGTCAAGAAACCAAGTAAGATCTATGGAATATGAAATGAGGTTACCCATATTTAGAGGAGATGGATAGGAGATGGATCTGAAGATCCTGACCAACACTGATTCTTACGTGAAGTTGTGTGGAGAATTAATCAAGTCACTGACAAAGTTGTTAAGAGAACTCGATTCAGTACTACCTCGAGGGATCACGCTCTAAGCTGGTATATGAAGTTTTCTTCAGGACCTGGTCAACGTAAACCGCTGAATGAAATTAAGACTGTGTTGAGTGAAGAATTCAAGAAACCTAAGTCAGAGTCATAGTGCATTACAGAGTTGAAGGAAATCAAACAGAAGGTCATTGAACCTGTTTGGGAGTTTGAGCAGAGGTTTAATATTCTGACAGGTCGTTTAAGTTTTCAGATCCTAGATGAACAAAATAAATAATGGTTCATCGCTTCCCTTCTTCCACATATCAAATTTCCTCTGATGCAACAGAAATTCACTTCGTAGGCTGAAGCTCTGGAGATTTCTATGAAACAAGAAGCATCCCCTATAGGAGAATCCAGTCCATGTATGAGTTAGATCTTAAATCAATTAACTAGTTTATCCTTACAAGTCAAAGATATGAAGAAGGACACAGGAAAGGAAAAAAGAGAAGATATCTGGTGTATCATATGTAAAGCAGAGGGCCATGACAAAGAGAACTTTCCCCTATTTCATGAATACCTAGCCTCGAGAGCACCTAGTCCTTTGAAGAAATCCACTCTACCATGGTGTGAAGTATGTAGAAATAGACATCGCCCTGGTGAATGTTATTATATGCAGAAATATGTCCAAACACCTACCAATATTTATTGCACATTCTGTAAAATTGTGGGGAATGATGAGAAGGATTGTAGGGGTTATGATCTCATGCATGAAAGATCAATGGATACATATATGATTCAAGGAGAAACATAGCAAGAAGGAAATAATGTGCAGTTTAACTCCCCAGGAAGATGAAACTTTAACCCTTGTGGTGGATTCATAGGAAGAGGATGAGGTGGAGGTATGGGTCGAAGTAGAGGTTAGATCATTTGCTATAAATGTGCAAAACCAGGACATTTGGAAAGGGATTGTCTGAACCCTTGTACTACTTGCAACTACTGCAACTCATTCGATCATGTCATCGAAGATTGTCGAGTATTGTTAGCCAAACTTTAGCAGAGATGAAGAGGAAGCCAATAATTCCAATTGATATCAACAGAACCTAGCAGTGAAGACCATAGAGTTAGTTTTATTACTAGAGGGGGCACTGTTACAGGAGAAGATAGGGTGGCTCTAGGAAAGACTGCAGAAGGATCAGGGATCAGAAGAGCTATAGAGAAGTCACAATTGCTTGATCCAAGTAGAGAGAGGCATACTTTTGAAGAAGCAAGTAAATAATTTGTAGGAGAACAAGATTCTTCATCTAAAGTACAACCAGAAGTCAGGGAATGTGAAATGCCACCAACATTTGATCAGTCTGCTCTATCTAGACAAGGAAAAGAGGTAAGAAAGCTCATGGAATTCTTATATACATGTATCAACTTTATTAAAGATGAAAAAGTTGTGCAGGAGATACAACACCTCGTAAGACAATATGAAATTGGGAAAATAAACCCTAATATGAGTAGAACTGTGAATCAAGTATCAAGAAAAAGAAGGACAAACAAGGAATTGCACCTTAGTGCTCATATTGAAGACTATGACGTGGACTATGTGGTCCTCAACTTGGGATCAAAAGTAAATGTTATGACGAAGTAGACTTGGGCACTGATGGGAAAACCTAGATTGATTTACTCTCCTATCAGGCTCGGGATGGCTAATCAATAGGTAATGAGCCCCTTTGGAAGACTAGAGCATGTCCCTGTAGACGTCAACGGGGTAAGGAAATTTGCAGACTTCGAAGTGATAGAGATTGTTGATGATAGTTGTCCTTATCCTGCACTGTTAGGAATTGATTGGGCTTTCAACAATTCGACTGTTGTTGACCTAAAGAAGAGAATAACGACATTTGAGGGTAATGGCCTTAAGTTAATTGCACCTCTTAATCCGGATGAAGGTCGTAGATACATAAAACCAATAAAGGAAGAAGATCGTTCCTATGAGCTAGAAAACATCTACAAACTGACAACAAGACAACAAGATTATATTAATCCCACAACATATGGAAATCTAAGTTGGTGAAGTGAAAGTGAATGCTCATCAGATTTACAGGAAGCATTGGAAAACTGGCAGAACAAAATGTATGAAGTCTCCACACGACGATGTGCCAGATTGACCAGAGAAGTTCGTTGGATTGGCACAGAAGTAAGTAATATCCCTACATTTGATGGCTTAAATCATTTAGAGACATTTCTATCTGAATTTGAGAAAATTTTACCAGTGCAATAGAGATTGTTGGCACTAGATGAAGAATTGAAAGCAACACCATCTAGATGGTTGGGAACACACAAAAATAACATCGCAGAGTGGGTACAATGTCTCACCTTGATGACAATGTGATTTTCAGAACTAGCAGGGGAATGCAAAGTTCGATACACAGGTCAGAGTTGTCTTAAGGACCATGTGTGAAGCTGTGAGGAAGCCTGGATAAATATTCCTAAAGAACATTGGGTGCATAAGTTCATTAACACTTTGGATACTACACCTATCAACTGGTATCTTCAAACAAAATTGTGCCTCATCACTACAGACTAGTACGGTATGACTCAGAACTTTACAAATATGTTTTTATTTGAGAGTCAGTACCATACAATAGATCAGACTTTACAAAATGTAATACAAAAGGTCTTTGACGAGGCACCTAACCTCCCTTTTGATCAAGAATAGGATGAATGGAATTCACCTCTTCAGAGATTACAGGGTTGTTACAATATTAATGCTGATGAAGATGATGATCCTAGGGATGTAAAAAATTTAGAAACTAAAGGACAGAGGGACATAGAAAGGCTAGGGTTTGAATTACCTTTTATTGGACAACCCATTAAAATTAAGAAGGTTAATATTGGAACAGAGAAAACACCTAAATTGGAAAATGTTGGAGATTATTGGGATGATGATACTATTGATAAGATCACATTACTACTGCATGAGTATCAAGACTTGCTTCCAACCAAGTTCACAGACATGAAGGGCATTAAAGGGCCCATGGGAGAAATGAAGATCCCCTTGAGATAAGATGCAATACCTATCAAGCAGAGACCTTACAGACTGAATCCCAAGTATAAGCAGAAAGTTAAGATTGAATTGGATAGAATGTTGGAAGTAGGAATCATAGAATTAGTTGAAGAATCTGAATGGATCATCCCCATGGTGGTCCAAGATAAGAAGTCAGGATAAATCAGAATTTGTGTAGATTTAAGGAAACTGAATGATGCATGCCTACATGATCCATTTCCTACACCCTTTACTGATGAAGTTCTAGATAATGTAGGAGGACAAAAAGTTTACTCATTCATAGATGGATTTTCAGGTTATCACCATATTAGAATTTCTAGGGAAGATCAACATAAGACCACATTTGCAACAAAATGGGGTTCTTTTCAATACATTGTGATGCCTTTTGGTTTGAAAAATGCACCAACCATATTTTCCAGGGTGGTGGTCGAAGCATTTAAGGACTTTTTACACAAATTCTTGGAAGCTTATTTTGATGATTGGACTGTCTTTAGCCTACTGAAAGACCACATTGAATGTTTGAGATTGATCTTAGATAAGTGCAGGAAATGTCAGATTGCCCTGAATTTGAAAAAATGTATTTTCTTTTCACCCTTTGGAGTGCTTCTAGGGAACATTGTGTGTAAGCAGGGGTTGTTGGTGGATCCTTCCAAGATTGCCATCATTATTGATCTACCTCCTCCCACTTTGGTTAGACAGTTGCGCACTTCATTGGGGCACACTGGATACTATAGAAAGTTTATTAAGGGCTACACATAGATAAAAAAACATATGGAGAAGATATTAAAGAGAGATAGTAAGTTCCAATGGATAGAAGAATGCCAACATAGCTTTGACACACTAAAGCAGAAAATGGTCACTGTGCCAATCTTGGTTTTTCCAGATTGGAGTAAGGAGTTCAATGTTCATGTCGATGCTTCATCCATTGCATTAGGAGTATTCTTGGCACAACTGGCTACAAGAGACATTGACCGCCCTATAGCCTTTTCTAGCAGGAAGCTTTCTACAACTGAAAGGAATTATACTACCAATGAAAGAGAAGGCTTGGCTATGGTATATGCACTACAGAAATTTAGACACTATTTGTTGGGAGGACATTTTAAGATGTTCACTGATCATTCTGCATTGAAATACTTAGTCAACAAGCTAGTGTTGGGGGGAAGAATATGTATATGGATACTACTATTCCAGGAGTATGACTTTGAGATTGTGGTCAAGAAGAATGAATAAGGGACCTAACCACTTATCCAAACTAGAACATGGAGAGGAACCTACTAGTCTAGAGGATACACTTCCAGATGCATAGTTGTTGGCCATCTGAAAATTCAATGATCACTTCGTTGAGATATTTTAGTTCCTGTCCACATGAATGGCACCTCGCGAGTATACAAGCATTAAGAAGAAACAATTAGTAGTTCGCGCTGTAGATTTTCAACTTATAGCTGGACAATTATATAAGATGGGACCAGATGAGATCTTGAGGAGATGCATTATGGAGGCTAAAAGACCATTGATTCTTGCAGAAGCACATGAAGGAATCACATGAAGAAACTATGCAGGGAAAGCGAAAACACAAAATATTCTCAGAGCTAGCCTCTCGTGGCCTACTTTACATAAGGATGCTAAGGAATACTACAGATCCTATGATGTATGTCAAAGAGTAGGAAAGATTTCCAGAAGGGATATGATTCCTTTAGCACCACAATTAACATTAAAAGTATTTTAGAAATGGGCTATTGACTTTGTGGGACCTATTAACCCACTAGGAAGGCACACATGAGCTTGATACATCATCTCTTCTACAGAGTATTTGACCAGATGGGAAGAATCAAGAGACATTGAGGATTGTAGTGCATCCAGAGCTGCGTAGTTCATCTTTGAGGATATTATAACCAGATTTGGATGCCCGAAGATCCTCATGAGTGATCAAGGCACACACTTCATCAACAAAACTATTGAATCCTTGACTCAGGAATTTGAAGTCCCCCATCAAAAGAGCACTCCATACCACCCACGGGCGAATGACATAATTGAATCTTTCAATAAGATCTTGGAGACAACACTGACCAAGATTTGCAACGTTAATAGAGATGATTGGGATTTAAGAATTCCAACAGTATTATGGTTTTATCAAACTACTTGAAAAAAGATGACAATGCAGACTCCCTTTAAGTTAGTCTATGGCTTGGAAGTAGTGGTACCTATGGAATACTTGGTTCCTAGTTTAAGAGTTGTAGAATTTATAGGTATGGATGACATAGGCACTGTTCAAGACAGGATTGCGCAGTTGATCAAATTGGAGGAAGACAAATTTATTGCAGGATTTCACCAGCAGGTCTAAAAAGAATGAGAAAAGGCTTACCATGAAATACATATCAAGAGGAAAGCATTTAAGCAAGGAGATTTGGTACTGTTATATGACAACAAGTTCATGAAACACCTAGGGAAGTTCACGACACATTGGCTTGGGCCATTTGAATTTGCCTGTATTACAGAAGGTGGAGCCATGCAGTTGAATACTATTAATGGAGAATGGAAGGATGGTTTAGTAAATGGAAGCCGAATGAAATTGTATTATGAAAACCAGATGCCTCGCAGCTCTCAGTAAAAGAAAAAGGAAGAAGATTCTAGGTACCAGGTGTAGTTGAAGCTGGGTACCAGACAAAAAAAAGACAGTCTGCACAACATGGGAAGGGAGAAAGAAGAAAGCACAGGCTTCTATGCACCGTCTGCAGTCGAAGTAAAACAAAAGGTTCAATCTTGTAGTGACTCGGGATGAGTCACATGTGAGTGTTGGGGGCCTGTTGGCCCTTGGTTATGAAAAGAAGCAAAGATTAAGGAAGAAAGGTGAAGTTTGAACTGCACGGAAGGCACATAAACTGATGAAGTGTCGAAGTGGGTAAAGAAGCATAAAAGAAGGAGCGAAGTAAGGAAAAGTTAGCCATTGGAAGAGAAGATCGAGGAAGATAAAGAAACAAAGAAGAGGGATTGTGGAAAACTCAGCAAGCGAAAAAAGACACCAAAATATAATTTGGAGCACCTCGTGGAAAAGGTGGAAGGGCAGGTTGTCGAAGCCCTTAAAATGCGGGTCAAGTGGACCTAGGTTTTTGGCACTTAGGGTTTTGGATCTAGGGTTTTGACACCTAGGCTTCAATCTAAGGTTGTCTAAAAGAGTCATGTAATGTATAAATAAAGGTCTAGGAGAGTTGAGAGGGTTTCTCAATAATTGGTTGTTAGTCATTATTGTTGCTATTACTGTTGTTGAGAGAAATATTGAGTCTGTATTCTAGATCTTCAACTAGGTGCGAAGATCAACCCTGCAGTTGGGTGCATAGGGAGGGAAGAGAAAGAGAGAAAAATAAAGAGATCTGCATCTAACTGCACAGATAGAACTATATGTTTTCATCTAATAAATTAAGAAACATAGTTATGTGGACGTATCCCTAGAGAGAGGGTGAACCACGTATATCTTATTGTCTTTGTGGTTGATGTTGTGTTATTTGTTGTCTGTTATATTTTTATTGCATGATTGTAGATCATAGATATAACTTTGTGAAGCTAGCGCAAGAGTGGTAAAGAATATCTAGATTTGTTTTGCGTTGTATCTCGAATCAATTTGCATTTCCTTTAGTTGTAGACACATGTGTCCTGCAACCCCTTATTGCTACTTCGGGTGAGATTGCATCTGCTTCGCAGGTGTTGCCGAAAGGGACACTAGTTAGGGTTCATTGGTGCGTTGTAAGAGTTGAACCCTGGGTCTTCCCCTGTGCCAAAAGGTGACCTCTAACTACTGAGAATTTCATCCAATATTTTTGAACTATTTTCAAATTTTGTTCTCTTCTTTTATTTTTCAAATTCACCTTTTAGCAACTCAACCTCAGCTTCTAGCTTATCGCATACTTGTTATCTATCATTGATTTTTTTTTAAATGACTTATTCAATTATTTTATCTTCTAGGAGATGGGACTTCAAATCACCAATGATCTACTATGAATCTTTGATGGTTCTTGATGCATCTATTTCTCTTGATTGATGCGATTCTTCAAATTCTTGAAGATGTGCCTGTTGAGGAAAATATATGATTTATCTCACTCAAGCATTTTCAAATCCTATCTGGATAAGGAAAGATAGTCGAGAATATCACCCTATGTTTTATAGCCTTAAAAATTATTTCCCAATCCACAAGTATTAATTACAAGGGCATAGGCTAGATTTTTTAAATGAAAAGATTGTTGCAAAATATGAAATTTTTATATAATTTTCTGAAAATATACAGATTTCATAAAGTAAATGTGGAGATCAAAAGTAAAAGTAACCAAGTCATAGATTCACACAAATGAGACAGAATAGCAATCTCTTTATTTCATTCCAAGAAACCAAAGTATCTTTCTCTTTACAAAATCCCTGTGAGGGCATGGAACATAGTCCAATTTAGATATCCCCGATGAAAAACATACAAAATGACTCTGGAAAGAAGTACAAACTGAAATTTTAAAATCTGGATGTGCTTGCCACATACTGCTACCAATTTGACTATGCACAGTATCCTTTATCAGCTATGAAACTCAATCCATAAACAAAAAAGTATACACAGACTATCAAAGATAGATCAACACCTTTGAAACAAGCATATGAATGATATGGTTCAAATTTGAACCTTGTTGTCTACAATAGGACCCTGCTCTCAAAAAGAGAATTAGGCCTTTAATGAACTGAAGAATGAATGAAAACTGAACTATCTCATGAAAAAAAAGAAGCAAACCTTAGTATTTCTTTCTCCTTCTATTCTCCCCTTGTTCTTCCTTCTCATTTGGATTTTATGCATTCCAAATTAGTTGAAGTAGTTCAACTACTTCCTTTAGTTAAGTTAATTAAACTTAACTAATTTTGGATTAGGGGAAGTAATAATAATAATAATAGTTAAGGGTATTTATTTAATAATAACTAAGTAGGTGGGACCCCTTGTAACTCCCTTATTTTATTATTTACAAAAATAAACACAATTTAGATAATCATTTAAACATATGCCTCCTTGTAACTCCCATAAATATTTCCAAAATTTGAATATTAATTATCAGAAATAATTCAAATCATATCCAAAACATGTAATTAACCACATTATCCCAAAAAAATAGCTTGTTGTCCAAAACGTTCTGCAGACCATTGTTTTCAAAAAATCAATAATAAACACATAAATTAAAATCCATATTTGCCACTTTGAGAGGCAATCCTTATTCTGTCACTATTGTCCCCTTTGAGCTTCCTAGAATTAGCCTTAGGTTGATTCAAACCTTGAGGCTTAATCTCACCAATAACATGGGAACAATCATCCCTTAGGTGCATACGGGAGGACACTGATTTTGAAGAGTCATTTGAAGGAGATGAGAGGGAAGCAACAACTTTACCTTTGTCTTGCACATGGGGAACCTTAGTTTTAAGTCATTTTATAGCATGAGAGGACTGAACAGGTGAATGTACAGAGGAAATTTGAGCATTATGATTTACAGGCGGAGGATGAGGAGGCAAAGACAAGTTGGGCCAGCCACGATGGTGGGAGATTTCCAGATGGACAATCTCCTGCCATCCATCATTTTCAATAAATTATGGTTGCATGGATAGATGAGGAGGCACAAGAATACCAGGGATATTTTGAGTTTGGAAGGGAGGCCTCTCTAGTCTAGGATGAAGTATCCCTTGCCCAATCCAATTGAAGAACTCAAATTGAAACAGCTGGTTCAACTCCTGAGGATCAACATCAAAATTAATTGAGAATCTGGGCCTTCTAGGCCCTCTGTTCCAGTTACCTCTCCTCTATTGTTTCTGCCATGACTTCCTCTGCTGAAGAAACTCATCCTGTATGCAAAAATTCATTAACAACTAGCCCTTAACAGGCCATACATGACATGCATTATGTTATATAGAAACAAAATTTGATTAAGAAATTGGCATAAGACCCATGCAATTCAATCCATAATAAATCATTTAATAATTGCAAAGTGAGCAGGGGGTGAAATAGGGTTCATGGGATATTTGGAGGGACTGTAATGAGCAAAAGAGTGGTAGCATGATAGTGAGTAAGAAGACGAGTACTTCTCAACAATTCATTAAATAACTAACTGTGCAATCAACACCAAAATATATCAGTTGCCACCTATTTTTGTGTCATATCTTTACCGCTATCATACAAAGTGTTTAATTTATTTTATAGAACAAGGCGTGTAAAAAATGAAATTGGGATCATGAGGGGGTTATAATGAGAGAAAAAGTGATAGTATGAGAGGGAATAATACAGATATTGTTCATAAAAAACAAATTAAATAAAAAAACAACCATAACTCTATTCAGACCATAATCCAATAAGCATCCACTTTAAAACAAAAAAAAATCATTTAATTGTCCCTTATTTATAGACAAAATGCTTGCTGACTTTAAATAAAAGACAATTCATATGCCCAGAATACTTCAATTATAACAGCCTTCGTATCTATACAATATCTATGCAACATCATAATAATACCATTTCCAATTCCATTAATTATAACCCTTCGAGCCATAGTCTGTCATGCTCCAATACTAACCCTTTTTCTTTTAAAACAAAATATAATATGCACAGTGATTCCAAACATCCATATCCAATATTCATTCCTTGAAATCAAATAATAATTGACCCAATATCAACCACCAACAATCGACTTTCCATCACTGTTTGCCATAATTCATTACATTAAAACTCATAATTGAAACTCGATTCAATCGCACACAGGTCTTAAACAATATAAACGACACAAATCTTTATTCGACAATAGCATTTAACCAATATCATGCAACTCTGAGCCTGATTTTTTTGAAAATCGAACATGTACAAACTTCCTTTAAAAGAATTACCCAACAATTGACAGAGCCCAAAAGTACCCAAGGAGAAATAGAAACACGTTGATCCCAACAGAACCAAGTTGTGCTCAATAGAAACAAAACCAATTCGTGCTCGATAGACCAAAACCTAGTCATGCTCAACAAACCAGGCACACACAAATTCCTTTTAAACTTTGATGGGACCATGATCGTGCTAGGTTTTAAGACAACAATGGAGGGAACAACAATAAATCAACCAAATGGAAAGTCCTCAGGGATGCAGATAACCCATGGCCCCTTTATTTTTCAAACAAAATTATCACAAAGAGGTAATAACAGAGGATTGAGCAAGAGATGATCTTTTAATTCAAAGATATCTCGTTCTTCTTTTAAAAAAAAATTAGTGCAGAGAGGTAACGAGAGTTGGATTAATCAAGGAAGAATCTTCAAAAACACAGAGAGCCCGTGCTCTTTTAAAATCACCACAGGACACATAACCTTTAACTCAAAAACTTGATAGTGAGGGTAACCAAACATAACAATCAACCACCTCCAATGGATAATGAGAGCAGTGAATTCTTATAAACACTGTGGAAAGAATGCCTGAGCACAACCCGTGGCCACCCGACACATATACAAGATTCCATTCAAAGTTTTGGGCGATACAAAGATTCGACTATGCAACACTTTTGGAAATAGTGACAATGAATTAAATTCCATAAAAAACGATAGGTCAGGGCTTGAACAAACAAAGAAAGAAAAATGCACTCTCAATAGTCTTCATTGAAACCCGAAATAATGAAACATAATGACCACTAAGAGGAAAGGAGTGACAAAAACTAATACCCAGACTGGTGGTAGAAACCTGCATAATAAAAACTCAGAACTTATTACACCATTGTCATAATTTTTCATAGAGAACCAAAATAAAACCCCAAGCTGACCGACATGTTTTAAACCAATAACTAATGCCCATGATCTACAAAGAAATAAAATCCATTCCTTTCTTTTAAAACACCAACATTCCAGAGTATTCGTAGAAGAAACCATAAGAACAACACTGATAGACAATCAAAACTTAAGAAAAACACAGATCTCATGCAATACTGAGCCAAAAATTTGATTCATAACATAGAGGGACCATCATGGATGGAAAGTAAAGGAGCCATACCTAGAAAAATCGCTTGAGGGAAGAGTTGGCCTGTATTTTCCTTTCAAAACCAGAAATTGAGGAGCCTCCACAACCACCAGAGCTGAAAAAACCAAATGAAACTATGGCTAGGGTGATGGTGTTGAGGTTTGTTTGAGTGATGTGCATTAAATTCACATCTCTTCCTCCCCCATCCTTATTCAATTCAACATACAAACCAACCCATACACCATAACATCAACCATTAATTCAAACACATATCCATTGCTATAATCAATGCTATATCTATTGCACAGTGTGCCACCCTGAATTATTTCAAAACTTTAACAACAACCATATGTATAACGTTACCATATATGCTTCACATATAATCCTTTAACCAAAGTGCATAGTCTAACAACTAGGTCTATCACCCTTCATTTGTCACCACTGCAATAACCTTAAGACTTATTCATAGATTTTATTTATTTATTTTTGTTCAAGCTCCCATATCATCTCTTGTATGAAATCATGTATAAGATCATTAGTCAATGTTTAATGCATAACATAACACATGTAACAAAATAATCCTTATATCCATAGAAATTCCATGTATTGTGAGTGTCATCAACACCATCTAGCAATAACACATCAACCAACCATGCTGTCATAACGAATGAAGCCATGACTTGAATAATCAACTGCAGAAGACTGTGTAGGCATCACTATAACAACAACAAACATATAAGCGTAACACATCCACATAGTGCCACTAGTCTACAAGGGGATCCCACCTACTAGTTAATTATTATTATTATAAATAAACAATAGAGCTTAGCAATTATTTGCAGGCAGTATTCATCATTGCATTTTTAAGCATCAAAAAACAAGTGACTCCACAGGGAAATTTGTTTCCAATATATTAAGAACTCAAATTGTCTGGTTTCGTAGACCAAGTGAACATTAGATCAACGAAATAGACATCAGAATGATTATGCAATAGGGAGAAGTGAGCAGTTTAAGGGAAAAAATGATTTGGGATTTTGGGAATAACTCATGGAAAGTGTTAATTATGAGGGGGTTTATCCCTGTATGCATAATCATTCGATTAATCATAGTGAAAACATTCTTGAATTCAAGGAGAAAATTTTCCTGGTGTGCTCTTTTGAATCTTGGAGCAGATGGAAGAAAAGGAAAGAAGAATAGGGAATAAAACCAACTATCTTATTTAACAACAGTTGAAGCAGATAACAATTTCAATGATGTATTCAAGGGGGGACATCATGAAAGGTGTGTAACTTGATTGTTATTGATTAACAATACTTGCAGAATAACGTCGTTGTAGCAAAACTAATCCAAAATTTTATTTATGACAAGGAAAGAAGTCAATAAAGAAATAAACAATAGAAATGAAACAACAAAAAGAAATAACAACAAAGTAAAACCAAAGAAAATAAACAAAACTATAATACAAAAAAAATTCCATACAACATTTGAACTTTCAAGTTGGTTCCACATAGTTTTTTAAGTGGGAACCATTGGTGCTATAGGAAAAAAATCGCTCTTCTAAGTCCTTTAGGATATAGGAATTTGCACCCAAGACAAAAGCAATCTTAAAAGGAGCCAACCATAACTTTTGGAACTTTGAATGCCTTCCTCTATCAACATGAGTTGAATCCCACAACAATACCTTCTCATTAACCTTAAATTTGATAGCTTTGTCACTTTTATTGAAATATCTTTTAACAGTTTGTTGTCTTCTCTTTTTGTTATCCAAGGAAAACGTCCTTTGTTCCTCTAAATCCAAGATTGCATTCATTCTTTGAGAAATATTGGAAGAATTTAATTCTTCAACCTATAGCATCATCCTTAGAAAAGAAAGTTCTAGCTTGGTAGGAAGAATGGATTCTTGACCATAAAAAAGATGGAAAGGAGTGCAACTAGTACTGACCTTGGTAGTAGTGCGATCTGCCCAAAGGGTGTAAGTGAGGAGAGTGTGCCATTGACAAGGCTTATATTCAGTGAGCCTCTTGATAAGTCTAATCATATTTTTGTTAGTAGACTCGACTTGCCCATTTCCTTGGGGGTAATATGATGACAAGGTAAAATGTTTAACCCCTAGTTTAGCTAGAAACTGAGTCATCTTAGCAGAAATAAAATCGAGAACGTTATCTATAATAAGTTCCAAAGGAAGACCAAATCTGGAAAAAATATAAGTCTCAAGGAAATAAATAACCTACTCATCCTACAAATGCTTAAGTGGGACAACTTCAGTCCATTTCTTAAAATAGTATGTGGTTGTCGAGATAAAGACTTGCTCTACTGAAGATGGAGGATTAATAGGACCAATAAAGTCCAGACCCCATTTTGAAAAAGGAAAGCTAGGGAGGACAGGTTGTAAAGGCATGGAAGAAAGACGTTCTTTTCCAATGAACTTCTGGCACTTGTCACAAGATCTTGAAAAATTATAAGAATCATGAAAAATTGAAGGCCAATAGTACCCTTTCCTGATAATTTTAAAAACAATAGTTTTAGCAGAAAAGTGACCTCCTACATGAATAACAAAATATGAAGATCCATGAGTGTTTTGTAACAATTTATGTGCTTCTTCATTATTCACACAACGAATTAACATACCATTGGAAAATCTCCTAAACAAGAAGTCTCCTAAAATGACATTTCTGGAAGATTCAAGACAGAGCCTTCTCTTTTGATGAGTATCTAAGTTATTTAGACATATTTGATTTTGCAAGTAATACACAAGATCCTTGTACCAGGTATGTTCATCTACAGGAAGGATTTGACTGTCAATATAAAATAGTGTTGACAGAGAGCTATATTGTTCATCAATTTATTCACTTTCTTCTGCATGTTGAGCTAAGTGAAGGGCTAATTCACAATTCTTAATGGTATTAGAAGTCATTATAGTTAAATCATGCTCTTGGATCTTGGAAAACCAATGTGGAAGCTTGAAAGTTTTAAACCTGCGAAGTAAAGCAATACATATAGATTCTTAAGAAAGACAAAAATTAATCAATGGCTCATACACAGAGTACACAAAGATTTTATACTGGAAACCCTCAACCGGGAAATCATTTCTTATTTTCATTATATGGAATTTCACCATTCACCATACAATATATACAATGTTTTTAGGTATTCCGTAGATACCAAAACCCTAATCCCTTAATCCGAGATTAATTTACAAATCCGCTAAAAATAGAAAAATCCGCTAAAAATCGTCAGACGCAGTTGTATTTGACACACCCACACACACACATGCAAAGAATATAACACATATACCCAACAAATCTTCCCTAAAAGATAATTCTATGATAGAAAAAACTTGACAACAGGTAAAGGGACTTTTACCAGCGTGTGCTTACCTGAGATAAAATGGAAAAATTTTTGAATAGCTTTAACAAGAGCGAAATCATGTTTTTCAATATAAGAATATTTAAATTCATCATATAACAAGATTTAACTCATGTAAGCTACTGGTTTTTCATTAACTTGGTCATCACATTACATGAGGATAGCATAAACAGATTCCTTTGTGACATTATTATATATAATAAATTCTTTCTCAATCTTCGGCTTTGCCAAAACCGGTGCATAACTAATTTCCTTCTTGATCCTTACGGAAGCATTTTTGGCATCATTAGTCCAAGCAAAGGAGTGATCTTTCTTAAGAATATTGTGAATTGGTTTGACCATTACAACAAAATCAGGAACAAACCTACAAACAAAGTTGATAATACCCATAAATGGTTGAACCTCCTTTTTGGAAGTGGGAGAAGGAATATTTAGGATAACAACAATCCTTTCGGGATCTATGCTTATTCCTGAATCATAGACAATGTGTCCAAGGATATTTCCCTTGGTAATTCCAAAGATATACTTAGAAGGATTTAAAGAAACACCAAATTTCCTCCATCGCATGAGAACCTTTCTAAGATGACCAAAATGATCTGATTGGTTTTGTGAATACGCATTTAAGTCATCAAGATAAATTTGAATAATTTTGCTGATCAAATCTTCAAAATCTATTTGCATAGTGCTTTGGAAAGTGGCACTTGCATTAGATAAGACAAAATGCATACGTTCATAAGCGAAAGTTCGCCAATGTGTAATAAAAGTGGTTTTATATTTATCTGTCCTTTTTACCTTGATATGATTATAACCAGAAAACCCGTCAAGTAAGGACATCATCTGTGATTCTGCAACTTGCTGCAAAATCATTTCCATATTAGGGAGAGAAAAATGGTATTTTATGTTATCTCTATTCAATGCGCGAAAATCAACACATAGTCTAATCTGACCATTTTTTTTCCGAACGAGAACCAAATTGGAAACCCCCTTAGAATACTTAACAGGGAAAATTATCCCATCTTTCAAGAGTTTTTCCATCTCTTTCCGAATAGTTGCTTCTAGTGCAGGGTTAATGGGTCTTTGTTTTTTCCTAACTGGTTTTATGCCCTCCTTGATAAGAATGGCATGTTGTATAAGAGAAGGATCAAAACCACGAAGATCCTCATAAGACTAAGAAAAAACATCTTGAAATTAATGAAGTAACTCAATGAAATTCAATTTTTCTTCATAAAAACATTGGGCACCTATCTTAACATTCTTTGGATAATTGGGTGTCCCAATGTTCAAGGAAATGGTTTCACCCACTTTCCTTTTCGACTCCTCTTATTTATTTTTTTCTTTTTTTCCTACATCACTCAATGAAAATGAACTTTCTAGAGGAGTCAAGCCCTTCGATTTTTTTTTCTTCCATTGATATAATCTCCTTAGGCTTATAAGGTTGATTTTGTATGAAAGCATAGATGCTCTCATCACTAGGGAAGACCTGCCATGACTCTACATTGTTAGGGATATGAGGAATATACAAAGATTGAAAGGTGCAATCGGGTCTTTGTGGCAGATGTTGCCGAGTAGGAGAGGATGGAAAAACAACTAACCTATCAGCCATTGAGTTCAGTTCCCTTTTAACATGGGTGATGTTACAAGATAGCAATTTCAAGACAAGTGCCCAAACAATTTGGGTGTAGCGTTTCATTAACTTGTTGCTAGGAGAATATATCTTACGTACTCGGTTTACAACAAGTTTAGAGTCCCCAAAAACTGTAAGGTGACCACAACCTACATTATAGGCATTTTCAATGCCTATAAGTAACACTTCAAATTCAATGACGTTGTTTGTGAAAGAAAACTCTAACCTATAGGAAAAGTTGTGAATTTAACCCACATGAGAGTACAAGATAACACCAGCTCAATTTCCTTCATTGGAGCATGAACCATCAAAGTGCATATGCCACATCCCATCCTCTAGGTCGATTTGTTCCAAGGTAGTGTTGTCCTCATTTGAAAAGATGGAATACACTCCTAGGTACTCCTCAATATAATTTACATTAGGTCGTGGGATGCTTTCTATATAAGGTGAAATTATTCCCTCCCTTAGGACTATGATGTTTTTCCCATTCCGAGGAACATATAAGTGTGTCTCATCGATTGAGAGGTATCCACTTGTCAAGGCTTGCCAGTATCTTCCTAAGATGATTGAATAATTACTCACTGGGATGTCAATTACTTGAATATTAAGGGTTGTCCTTATTTCAGGATGCACATACAAAACCAAGGCCACGTCCTTGATCTCACCTATGGTCGATTGTTGTAAACTATTATAAGAGAGAATGATTTTGGCATTTTCATTTGTACAAGACAAGCCTAGATCTTCCATAATAATTTTCGACACTACGCTTGGGCCCGAACTAACGTCAATCAGACAACAATGGGATATTTTGTCCATAATATTTACAGAAATGAAAAATGGGGGGTTTTTTACGGGGTGTCTAAAATTATGTACACCTACTTTATTTACAGTTGAGTCCTCTTCATCTACCTCTTCAGAGAGATTGTCTATGATGGAAGCTTTTCTTTCCATGAAAATTTTCAGATGATTTTGTTACTCAGGGATGACAACCATGTCCAGGAGGGTAACATCGGCTTTAATATTATCCAATTTATTGAGAATATTTTATTTGGAAGAGGGAAGAGGGGAGGGATTGCCTTGACTATCAGGAGTTTTAGTATCTTGTATAGTTGCAGCTGGTGAAGATGAGCTTGGGCTAGAAGAAGTGCGAGGAGGATCATGTTTACCTTTCGAAGCATAGGATTTATTCCTAGTGTTTATGATCATGCCATCCTCTGGTTCTGTGAAATCTAGGACAACAATAGTAGTTTCAGGCCTTTTACCAAAGATTTTATCTCTGACACTCTTCTTTACCTCACAAGTACTTTCGTCATGGTGTTCCTCACAAAAGTTACACCAACTGCGAGGCATGATGGATTTAGGATGAAATTTTTTTTCATTAGGATTCCTAAAGGGTGTTGAAGAAGAAGATGAGGTCCCAGGGGTAAGTGAAGGGAAATTTTCCTTTCTATCATACAATATCATTCATTTATTCATTTCTTGTACAATATGTAAGAGGGTGGACATGTATGTTTGTTTAACCGAGTCTCCCTTGGGAGGACTTGTTCTTTCAAGCTATTCTTCATACTCTAGACAAGTATGCAGAGAGGAACCAAGGTTATCAATGGATTTTTATTCAGTACTATGATGGTAGGGAGAAGGTAGAGCATTATAGTAATGCATAAACATGGCTTGGTTCTGAGGGTGAATAAGTTCGGTAATTTTGTTATATAACTTGGTGAAACGTAAGTTGAAAGACTTGATAGTCTCACCGTCTTTATAAGCAATGTTATTATACTCCCATAAATTATCGAATGGGCTCTTAGAATGACCATAAGTAGATTTGAACCAATAAACTAATGCCTCCCAAGTGGAAATAATCTTGGGAGGAAGAACAAATAAATCGTCCTATGCTTTCCCTTCAAGGGAATTAACAATTAAGCGCATACAAGTGTCATTGTCATTGGCTCCTATGTTGTGACATGCATTAGAAAATTCCACCAAGTGTTCATTCATAGTGACTGTGTTGTTTCCTGAAAACCTAGGGAGATGATCTTTGAATTTTGGAAGTGGACGAGTAGAAGGTGCTAGGATCAAAGGAGAGGAAGCATGCCGCAGAGCAGTAGTAGCATCTTCTTCAAATTGAAAGGGACCATACTTCTTTATGACCTTAGTATGATTGGTGGTAGATTGGACAGGGACTTGATGGCTATACAAGCTACCAATCACTGATGAGGCTGAAGGTTGAGATGAAGAAGCACCTCCATTTCCACAAGAGCCACCACTAGATGCCATCTTGTGAACGATAGGTAAGGGATAAAAAGACAAACTGGATGAATCAGACAAATTTCTCCTTAGATTACCTTGTTGGGTTGACAAAACAATGTTTCTTCTTCCTATTTCAACAATAGGGTTGATATCAGCTGATAAACCTCTTCTTATCCTAGAGATGCGAGGGTTTAAGGACATGAAAAGAAGATAAAAAATTTAGGAAAAAGAAAGCTATGGTTGATTGCTAGGTTGTCTTTGTGTAGCTTCCCAATGTTCACGAACACTTATGTCTTGTTCAATCACTTCCCATGAGCGTTCAAGCTCAACCCAGGTATTAACAATTTATAAGATGGTATTAAATAAGGTTAAAGAAATGATGATCTGATCTTTAAGACTGGGCTCAATATTGGGCTAACTTGTAACCGGTATTGTCATGAAGGAAAGAAAACAATCAAAGAATCGAAAGAAGAAATATAATTTTTTCAATGATAATCAAGCATACAATCAACCAGAGAGATATGGAAGATCTCCCAAGTATGGTCGCGAAATAAATGTTGAGGAAAAGATATGATGTATCTTACTCAAGCATTTTTGAATCCTTTATGGATAAGGAAAGATAGTCGGGAATATCACCCTATGTTTTGTATCCTTAAAAATTATTTCCCCATCCACAAGTATTAATTACAAGGGCTTAGGCTGAATTTTTAAAATGAAAATATTGTTGCAAAATATGAAATTTTTATATAATTTTATGAAAATATACAGATTGCAGAATAAAGGCATATTCATTTCTCAGACAAAATATATTAAATATATGTTAAATAAGTTCAATATAGAAGACTGTAAGCCAATAAATACTCCAATGATTATAGGCTGCAAGTTGAGTAAGGATGATAAATCACCAGAGGAAGACCACAATGTATAGATCAATGATTGGTAGCCTTCTATATGTGACTACATCAAGGTCTAACGTCATGCAAGTTGTTGGATTGGTTGCAAGATTTCAATATGCACCAAAAGAATCACACGTGGTGTCAGTCAAAATAATTCTTAGATACCTAAAAGGAACAATGGATTTTGGACTATGGTATCCAAAAGGATAATAATTTACCCTAACAACATATAATGATGCATATTGGGTAGGCAGTGTGGATGATAGGAAGAGAACAAATGGAGGAGCATTATTTTTTGGAAATTGTTTAGTATCCTGGCTAAGAAAGAAACAATTTTCAATATCCTTATCTACAATAGAATCATAATACATTTTAGCAACATCATTTTTCACACAAATCCTTTGGATGAAGAAAGCATTGAAATAAATTAAGGTAGAGTACAATTTTCCAATCTCTATGCTATGTGACAAGACTAGTGATATAAGTATTTCCAAGAATATAGTTATGCACTCAAAGACAAAAATATCCCAATTAAATATCATTTTCTAATATAACAAGTGAATGATAAGACTGTCAAATTGGAGTATGTTCCCACCAAAGAACAAATTGCAGATATGTTCACAAAGCCTCTTCCTAAAGATGCATTTGTGTATCTCATACAGATACTGTGGGTTCAAAAACTACCTCAGTGAGTGCACCCTTTGTCCTCTATGTCAAAGGGGGAGAGAAGTAAAAAAACACCAGAGGAGTATCTAGCAAAAGGGGAGAAGAAAGAAAACAAGAAATAAAAAACACTCAACAACACATTGACAAGGGGGGGTAGCTCAAAGGGGGAGATTGCAGTAGAGTTTCCATCAATGAAAAAAGGGGTGATTGTTGAGTATATTGTCATTGATGTCAAAGTCATTGATTTCAAGTGGCAGGGAAGGAATGCAATTTAGGTAATCCCATAAGACACTTATAATGACACCTACAGGCAACTAGTAGATAGAATTGTTGAAATATCTAACAAAGTGGAAGTTGTTGACACTATGGGAAGAACTGTTGAACCTATTAAAAGAGAAAATGAACCATATCGATGGAAACAATTGAAAAGTTTGTTGTCAACTTGGGAGCTTCATATGTTGATGATCATCTAGAGGAATTACTCATTGATGGAATCTCTTATGACTTTTGAGAGAATAACAGTGATGTTGAGCTCTCATGAATAGTTGGATGTGACTATAGTTTACATGCATGCACAAACCTGTTCGAACAGAGTGGCTCTAGGTCTGAACCAAACATTGTGAAATTTTTGTGTTTTGATTTATTGAAGAAGAAAATCAAGATTGACCGAAGAACCTTAATTGAAAGTCCATATCCTCTCACACATCACCTCTTAGCAACTTCTTGACACTTGATTTGGTCCGATACATAGATCATCTATACCGTGAAAAGTAGATCCATCCTTCCAACTATAAGATCGATGACTACTAAGTGTTGTATTTTCATTATGTGGATGGAACAAGATCATATGTGGAGGGTGATAAAAAAATATGGAAGATGAGATCCATCCATTCGTTAAAAGGTAACATTGACAGTCTATAAGAATTGTGGGTGATCAACAAGAGCACAAACTAAAAAGTTGGACCCCTCAACACAATTTGGCAATGTGTGTCATAGAAGAGGGAATGTGTCGCAGTATTGTTATTGTGACCCCCCTTTGTATTGGGATTCCAGTTGGCTATCTAGCCCTCTACAATAAGGCCCATGGTCCCATGCATCTAGTTCTATGCATGTCAAGCTAATCCATTTAACAAAGGAAAATAATCCCCCAGGTATTATACCCTATGAAAATATTATCAACAGTAGAGAATTCTCTGGTCGGCTTGAAGAACCATCTGGGTCTGCACCCAACATAAAATAGGACCACATAAAATTAGTTAGAACTATATATATATGACATTGATGAGATATTAGTGTGGTTATGGAGATAAAATTAGAATACTTGAAATGGATCTGATTTAATACAGTCAGACGTGTAGAGCGCTAATGTAGCTGTACAAAGACCTAATAAAATCATTATTATTATGGTGTAATGTTGTTGTAGCTTGAAGATCAACTCTTGAGCATAAGTATATTAGCTTAAGTTCTGTAAATTTCATTTGCAGGGATATGATCATTACAGAAATATGAAGAGAACATTTTTGCAATGATGTGATGATCATTCTAGATTCGTCGAGGGGTTGAATGGTGGCATCTTGATTTAGATATTGCAATTTCCTCAATATGATCTTTGCAGTAATATGAATTCAAGAACATAAGGAGCTATGTATTGTATAAAAATTTTGAAACTATTTGCAGGAGCACAGTATTGGTAGAAGGATTTTTTGTTTGACAGTAAGAATGTAGAGGAATACACCGTAGAAGATCAAATCCTATCATGAGAGCTCTATACAGAAGAAAATTTGTTCTGGATATTATAAATATTGTTTTAGATTAAAAAGGATAAGCTAATTGCAGTTAAACAATTTTAGTGAACAAATGAAAAAATAAGGATGGTGTAATACCTTGGTTTTGAGTTCCCATATTAAATAATGTTTTATTTATTTGATGAAAGGTCAGAGCGACCAAACAATTAAAGAGGACAGCATGCCTAGGAAATGTAATATTTCGATCAATGTTAATAATAAAATACATCGTTTGCTACTAGACATATAAGGACAAGAGTTATAGGGGGCTATGATTCCATGAGAGAGGGGGCTTAAGGGGCTAAGTCATTTAATCATATTTTATTCACCCTTAATTATTTTAATTGAGAGAAGTGGTTACATGAGCTTCTTGGGGAAGGCCACGTGGTTCTTGATTTATGAGTAACTATATAAAACCATCTTGTGGGATGTTTGGGGGTTCTTCTCCATACACGATTTCACACTTTCATTCATTGTGCTCATTCATCCTTGGTCTTGGTTGGGAAAGGAAAAATGAATTGTTGGGAGAGAAGCCATTGTTGGCTAGCTGTAGTGACTGATGTTGTATTTCAGCCATGAATTAATTCTTGCATGCATGATATGCATTGGAATGTACTACATTTTATTCACAATTGTGAGTCTTAAGATTCCCAACATGGAGATTCTTTACTAGATGCAATAGATCCCTTGAATGAGGTGGATAGCCTGAGGACTGCATGGCAAAGAAGGGGGTCCATTCCATTAGGTTGTGTAGGCTAAAGAGAAGAGAGCTGGTGTACTTTGGATTGGTGTATCTCGAGGAACATGTGAGAGATTGAGTGATGACTGGTTTGGGAAGCTGAGTGACACCCTGGAATCGTCCTTGTGGATTCATAGCCCTTGCTCGAGGGTGACTTGTTGTTGAGACTTGGAACATTAGTGTCTATGGTTGGGTGGAATGTCCTTGGTCTGTAGCTAGTTGGTGAACCATTTTATTAAACATAAGTTCTCTATGTCGTGTGTTTTTTTATGTTTTATATTTATTTCCATTTTGTATTAATTAATATCTTTGATATGTGTATTTTATAATATGCATGCTTGTTGGTTATTGTTGTGAATGTCATGTTTAAACATTCTTTTATATTGCATCCTGAATATTTATTATTGCATGTGTTGTTATCATGTTTCTTTCATGCTTATTTATTAATTAAATGGTATACTATTTTGAAATAAGTTTTGATTTGAGTTTTTTGAGGTAGCATGCTCAACCTATGGGTGGCTAGGTACATTATAGATGGAAGGGTGGAGCAAGGAATGATTGATTCAATGCTCAACTAACAGGTTGTTTCCTTGAGTTGTTGAGTTGGTGATCAAGAATATTGGTTTCCTTATCTACTTGCAGGTTGGTGCCTGAATTCATTGTGTTGGTGCTAAAGAGGATTGGTGTCCTCATTCAATTGAAGGCTGGTACATGAATTATAAGTTGGTTCTCATAAGAGGATTAGTGTCCTAATTCATTTACAGGTTGGTGCCTAAATTATGAGTTCGTGCTCATAAGAGGATTGGTGTTCTCATTCATTTGCAGGTTGGGTTTTTAATTATGAGTTGGTTCTCATAAGAGGATTGATGTCCTCACAGAAAATTATTTATACACAAATTGGTATTTATCTGCAAAATAAATTCAAGGTTTTCACAGTCTGGGTTTCCACTTCTATATATGTTAATGTGTTGATTAATGTATGTGATTATGATGAGTATATTTATGATATGAATGTCTTTAATCATAAATGATAATACACTTTAAATCAATTTAGAGAACAAAGGAATTAAAGTATGTGGTATTGATTCACCCCCCCCCCCTTCTCAATATTATTGAACATTCTGACACACTAGTATGTTTTTAACGACTCTTTCAGGTAATTTTTTGTCACTAGAATATAAGTCAGGCCCATTATTCCTTGCATCTTAGCATTATCAATGACACAATTTTACATTTTCCTTAGGGTCGACCCCACTTATTGGAAACACCAACCTTTCTAGCTGATTTAAGTGTCGTTTAGTTTGTGGTAGAGCCTACCATCATGGGCATCCTATTTAGCACCTGTTGTGCATTTTGGTGCCCATGCTGAAATATTTCTTAGGCTCGAGAGTCATGTTAGTCCTGCCATGGTGTTGCATTGAAACCTCATATTATTCTCAATGTTATTCTATCTTTTTACCCGTGGTGAACTCGTAAAATTTCTTCAACCTACACCATTTGAGAGCATCTAAAACCTCTGGATGATCTTCAATTTCTTGTTCAACCTCCTCATGATCTCTTTCTCACCACTCTACAACCATTTTGGCAACCCTGCATTCCATAAAAAAGTTTGGATTAGTTTTTTTTCTCACATTTACGATCATACATGTGACCTCCTATGGAGAAAAGAATGTACCTATGCTCATGTTGTTAAGGGGCCCTGCGTATATGATGGGGTATACATGGATAGTCCCAATTGTGGGTGTGTACAAGCCCATATACCTTCAAAAATTAAAATGTTAATAAATAAATGCAAAAAAACTAAAAAAAAAATGGATAGAATTGAAGAAGGTTGAGAGCTTGTTCACCTGGTCCTGACGATGGATGTCAAAACTCATAGCTCCAGGGATGGCCTTCAAAATTTTGGAACCTTTTCCACTCAAAATTTCCTAATTTGGAAAAAATTCAAATAAAGTGTGTTTGGTTCTTTTTTTCACTATTATATAAAATTTTAAACCCACTTTTGTATAGTTTTTTCCATTTTAAGTCATTTAAATGCATAATGGACCATATTTATTGAGAAGAATGACCGTTTGAGTTGATATTTTGTAGGGAGGATGCTTTTTATACTACTTCTCATTTTCTCTTGTCGGTTTTTAACAACTCTTTCAAGTAATGTTTTCGTCACTTGAATATAAGTTAGGTGCATTCTTCCTTGCATCTTTTCATTATCAATGACCCAATTATACATTTTCCTTAGGGTCAACCCCACTTATTGGAGACACCAACCTTTATAGATGATTTAAGTGTCATTTAGTTCATGGTATATCCTATTGTCATGGGAATCCTAGTTAGCACATGTTGTGCATTTTGGTTCCCATGCTGAAATATTTCTTCAGCTCGAGAGTCTTGTTAGTCCTACCATGACGTTGCATTGAAACCTCATATTCTTCTCAATATTATTTTGGATTTTTACCCCTGGAGCTCCCATACTTATGTGTTAATTTTTACTACTGTATTGCATTCCATCATTTGTGCTTTTGAGCCTAATGTCGGCTTCAACTTGTTTTTTCTTAGCCATTTCCTTATGCATTCTCATCAATTTCTAGCCTTTCATATTTTTTCATTGCAATTTGACACTTGTACCTTAGGAGGAAACATTCCCCCAAGTTTCCATATACTTCACTTGCTTTCCTAGTTATTATTCCAGTCACTATGGATATTCTTTCGGTACCTCTCGCATCAAAGAATTATGTCAATATTAATTTTCAGTCCATGTTTCCTAAATCACATATTGTTTTATGTTTTTGTTCAGAGAAACTTTTAACCCATATCGCATAATAAAGAGCATATTTGTCCTATACTTGTGTTGGCATGTAGGGTCCCCATTGACTTCTTGCCAGCAGGTTAAGCTCTTATCGAATACGAAAAATTCATTTGAGATTTTGACCTAGAGTCACACCCTGGGCCTATTTACATCATTGATAGGTAACCTTGTGCTCAACAGATGACATTCCATCATTGGTCGCTAACTAAGTGGTTTCCCTTGTGTTCGACAAAAAGAACATTATTCACACATTGAGATTCATGCAGTACCTTGTATTCAATTTGTTCCCATTGGTAGTTTCCTCGCCTTTGTCGACAGTCTTCATTATTGGATTTTATTCATAAGGTCTTCTTCGTGCGCTATTTACATCTAGTGCACGTGAGAGACGTAATTCATGGTGGTCCTTTCAATCTTTCATCTGAGTCCTTCCAAATATTTTGCCTTCTACTAATATTCATGTTGGATGATGGGGGATTCCTTAATGCCATCCTTCTAGTGGATCTCTTCCTATCGAATTCAACAATTATTTCTCTAGGAAAGGTATCTAGAGTCATTATTAGTACCTTGGGGCTTGCAGTCATATATGGAAGGTTCTCTCCCTATTGATAGTGCAAGTACATCAATGCTCTATGATTGATAGATTCTACCAGGTGTTCAACATCAGAACCTCTATTCACACTTGTTAGATTGTACTAGGTACCTTGAAACACATTATCATTATCAGTGGGTTGTATCACATTTGTTAATGGTATACATCAATCATTGATAATAAAACGACGTCTCACTGTGTTTTAATTAAGATCCTCTATTTTCATATTGTAGACTCGTACCACAATGATTGATTTGAATACCTCGTGAATATAGTAGCATCACCCTTTTTATGATTCTTCCCAAGTTGTGATTGGATAGTGCCACTCCTCACATCGCTATGTTGAGCACTCAACACACCCTCAAATTTTCTTGAAATTTTTAGGGTACCATATTTTATTTCATCCTTATACTTTGATTTTCACAAGATCATGGTTGAGTTTTGAAATGTTTTATTTTTGTTTCCCCCCACCTTGGATAGGTCCCTAGCTCAATAAAAAATTATCACTATAAAGGAGAGAAGTCTAAGTGGTTTAGATGCTTCAAGGGGAGGTTTTTAACACTTATTACTTTCAAAACTATCGAATTTCCTATTGAAACTTGATTGTTCCCAATGTTCGATGGTAACCTCTTGAGAGAATTGACATCGATGAACGTGGGGCATTGGTTGCACCAACATACATTGTGCAAATGAGGTAATCAAGTGAAGATATTCATCGACACCGATGAGTATCAAAACCATTCATGATACCAATAAACGAACTTAACATCCATTCATGCTACCAATTAAATACTTCAACTTATGGCATTGATTATGTATTTAATCCCCAAAGATATGTAAGGATTTTTCTGTACTCATACATGGTGAATATGAATGGGACCAGTCGAAACAAACTATTTGAATTTGATGTGGCTTGATTAACTTATCATTGTTTGCATAGAGCATTTGAGACCTTCGTATTGTGAAGAATTCTTGAGTAAATAGGTGTTTCACTCAAAGATAATTGTTGTCAGGCTTTCTATAAATATCAATGCTGAAAAAATGCCTCCTTGAAGACCAGCGACCCATCAGTCACCAAAGACATCGAAGGGGAAGAAGATCCTAGTTAGAAAAACTTTTAGTCTTGTGGTTGCTATAGAATTGGAGTCCACACCCAAGGTGGATCCTGTAATAAAAATGTCACAAAAGAAACCACGAGCTCAACCACCACTCTATAGAGTGTTAAGCCCTAAATAGTGGCACATTTCCCCTTAATTGGGGCATATTACATTAGTAATGTTATTTTATTTATGTTGGCTTGGGTCCATTAGATGTAATTGTACCTCCTAGTCTCCTATATATACCAAGGGGACATTTTCATTTGGAATCATCTTGTATTTGGACATTTATGTGGTGTATAAGGAGGTTGCCCCCTAGAAGAGGATTATTATCTGAAATTATCTCTTTTTCAAGGCATGGAGTACTTATTCTGAGGTCTTTATATTCTATATTGATATTTGGTTCTTAACATATGGTATCAGAGCTCAAGGTCTTGGGGTTTCTCTACTACATTTGAGACACCTTGGAATTTTCGCTATAATTTTTTTTATACGAAATTTCAGAAGGTACCCCTTGGAATATATTTTGTAGATGGATCAAGGTACGTTGGGATCAAATTTAATCTCTTGAGACCTTATAATTTAGGAGATACAGCCTGTGTAAGATAGGGTTCTAGAATCATCCTGAATTGAGTCATCGTAGATTTGCTATAAAAAAAATTATGTAACATTTCAGACCCTGAAATATGGAGAATATTCACAGGAATTATTAAGGTATTTGTGATAAAAATTTCAGCTTCTGGGTCATCTTAAATTTGTATATACACCCTGTGGAGGATAGGGTATATGACTAGTCCTATTGACTAGTCTCAAGCAGGTGTTTTGGGTAAAACAATCTTAAATTATTCTTAGAGTATCCAAATTGAGTGAGACCAGTTTCATTGGATAGTGGACAATCTTTAGTATTTCTGGTATAATTTTCATAATTGTATATCAATTAGTTTGTGCGGGGCATGCTATACAAGTGAGATCTCCTAGAAAGGAAAAAAATCAACAAGTTGTCGGGAAGTTACCATAAATTCCACTTCGCACATACAATTTTGATTAGACCCGTGGAATTCCAGAGAAGAAATATTAGAGAACTACAAAAAATAAATTTCCATACTCAGAAGGGCCGAAATTTTGGAGATACAACAGAAGAAATATTGTCTAGCAGAACCACCTCAAAATCAAGGTTTAAAAGTGATACTTGGCCAAAATTCCACCAAAAGAGGGAACTTCTACACCAAATAATCCTCTAGAAAGTCCTACTTAGACTCTTGATGAAGGTTAAGAGATGCATAGGGACATAAATGATTTACAAAAGAAGACAGTGACAAAATATGAACTACAAGGGATGATGGATGGTTTAAAAAGGGATATCATGGAAGGATTGAAAATTTTCATAATAGAGAGGACACCTAAAAGTGAAAATGTATCCCATGAAATTCATGAGGACAAAATGAAGATGAATCAAGAATGGAGAAACTCCAACTTTGGATTGAAGACCAACCACGTTCCTAAGATCGATATGAGGAAGTTTGATGGAAAGGACCCAATCACATGGATACTTCAGATGGGGAAATCCATTGATCTACATGATGTGCCACATACACAAAAGGTACAAATTGCTTCTTTATATTTAGAACCCAATCAATTTGTGTGGTATCGATGGATTTTTTTATCGCAAATCACTCGTCACTTGGACAATTTTCATGGAATAAATGATAGCACACTATGAGGATACATGAATAAATACCTTCTTTAGCCAATTGATAAATCTCAAGAAAAAGGGTTCAGTTACAAAGAACATTGAGAACTTCCAAAGATTGAATATAAAGGTAACATATATTCCATATGAGCACTTGATTGATGTATTCATAGGAACTTTAAGGGATAACATTCAACATGAGGTTTGCCTCTGGGAACCCAAATCATTGGAGAATGCATTTAGGGTGGAAAGAAATGTTGAAAGTAAAAATATGGCTATGGCTACTAGAAGGACCACTCCTAACATATATCAAGAGAATAATGCTCCTTCTTCTAAAACACCTCAACCTACAAGGTTGACACTTCAACAATTGGAGGAAACAAAAGAAAAAGGTTTATGCTTTAATTGTGACAGCAAGTACGGTAAGGGACATAAGTGTGGTGAGAAGAAATGATTCTACATAGATTGTGAAGAGGAATAAGAACAATAACAAGAACAAGAACCATCTCAAGATGGAAATGTAGAAGTGATTTCTTCTGAAGAGTTGACTCCCACGATATCATGTAATGCATTGGTTGGAATCAGCACTCCTCAAACCCTCAAGATTGAAGGATATATCAAAAAGAAAAAGTTAACAATCCTAATTGATTCTGGTAGTACTCATAATTTCATTCACTATAAATTATCCAAAGCTCTCAATTGCTTTGTATATCCAGTGCCAGAGTTTCAAGTAATGATTTCATATCGAGGAACTATCAATTGCTCAGGAAAATGCAATAAGATTAATCTTACTATGGGGGAATATGTAATGGATAGTCCAATGATTTCTATACCCATGGGTGGTGCTAATGTCATGCTAGGAATCCAATGGTTACAATAATTAGGAACAATGGATTTTAATTTTCAAGAACTTTTCATGAAATTTTCATTGGAATGAAAAGAAATTGGGTTAAGAGGTATCACAGGGAAACCAAGTAAGGTGATAATCTCTAATGGCATGAAAAAATTATTGAAAAAGGGGCATCAAGGTGTAATTTCACAACTATGCTCACTATATGTTCAAACATCTAACCCATCTATTCCCCTAGATATCCAAGGGATCATTGATAAGCATTCCAAAGTAATTGAAGATATTTCCAAAGGTATTCCACCCACTCGAAATCATGATCATGTTATTCACCTAATTCTTGGGATTTTTTCTCCTAACATCAGGCTGTACAGATACCCTTATTCCCATAAGAGTAAAATTGAGCGTATGGTTGATGAATTGTTAGAGGCTAGCATTATTATACCTAGCCAAAGTTCTTACTCTACACTGGTGGTAATGGTACTCAAGAAAGATGGCTCATGGCATATGTGTCCAGATTATAGAGAGCTCAAAAAGATCACTATTAAATATAAGTTTCCCATTCTCGTCATTGATGAATTGTTAGATTAACTACATGGAGCAATCTATTTCAAAAAGTTGGATCTCCGTTCAGGGTATCATCAGATTAGAATGAAGGAAGAAGATATCCCAAAAATAACATTTCGAACTCATGAAGGCCATTAAGAATTTTTGGTCATGACTTTTGTCCTTACAAATGCACCTTCCACATTCCAAGGGTGGATGAATTCCATTTTCAATCCCTTTCTTCGAAAATTTGTGTTAGTATTTTTTGATGATATACTAATCTATAGAAAGTCTTGGGAGGATCATGTGCAACATGTTGACAAGGTGCAACAACTACTAAAGGAGAAACAACTATATGCCAAACCATCCAAATGTTTCTTTGGGGTGAAGAAGGTAGAGTATTTGGGTCATATTGTATCTCATGAAGGTGTCAAGGCATACCCTAACAAGATTAAGGCCATGATGGACTGTCTGATTCCCAAAACATTGAAGAATCTTAGAGGATTTTTGGGTTTGATAGGTTACTACCGCAAGTTTGTTCGACACTATGGAAGAATAGTAGCACCTTTAATGACACTAACTAAGAAGGATGCATTTTCATGGACTCCAGAGGAAACTAAAGATTTTTAAAAACTTAAAGAGTTGATGTGCAAAGCTCCTATCTTGACCACTCCAGACTTCACAAAAACCTTTATTATGGAATGTGATGCCTCGAGAGATGGAATTGGTGTTGTCCTAATGAAAGAAGGAAGGCCCTTGGATTTTGAAAGTCGTCCACTCAAGGGGAAGGACTTACACAAAACCATTTATGAGAAGGAAATGATGGAAATACTACATGCATTAAAGAAATGGCACCCTTACCTAATAGGTAGGCACTTCAAGGGTAAAACAAATCATGATAGTCTTAAATACTTATTGGAACAAAGACTATCTTTAGAAGAACAACAAAAATGGGTGACCAAGATATTGGGTTATGATTTTGAAATCGTTTATAAAGATGTTGAGGCCTTTCTTTATTCTATCTTGATCATCCAACCCGATTGGATAATAGAAGCAAGGGATGAATGGAAGAATGATGAAAATGTGTGGACTCTCATTCAAAGGTTGTAGCAGGATTCCAGTGCATCAGATACACTTACATGGAAAAATGATTCATTATGGTATAAATATCGCTTATATTTATGTAAGAAATCCCAACTCAAACAAAAGGTACTATTGGAATTTCACACCTCTCTGGTAGGAGGGCACTCAGAATTTTTAAAAACCTACCATAGGGTCGAGAAGGAATTTTTTTGGGATGGCCTTAAAACTGATGTTCAAACGTTTGTGGTAGAATTTTTGGTTTTCCAACAAAATAAGGTGGAAACAATTAAGACCCCAAGTATTTTACAACCATTAGCCATCCCAAGTCAGCGTTGGGAGGAGGTTTCCATGGATTTCATCACAGGGTTACCGAAGTCTGAAGGAAATAGTGTCATCATGGTGATTATTGATAGACTGACCAAGTATGCACACTTTTTTGCACTCTCTCATCCCTTCAAATCCATTACAGTTGCCACCACATTCACAGAGACAGTTCAAAAGCTACATGGAAGCCTGGAGATTATTGTAACTGACAGAGATCCCATCTTCACTGGACATTTTTGGACATAATTATTTTCTTGTTTGGGTACTCAATTGGCTCATAGTGCATCCTATCATCCTCAATCTGATGGACAAACTGATATAGTGAACAATTTTCTGGAAGTCTACCTTCGTTGCTTTATCTCTGATAAATAAACACAATGGTTCAAATGGTTACCCTTGGATAAATGGTGGTATAATACTTCCTTTCATACTAAAACAAAAATTACACCATTTATGGAACTCTATGGATACCTCCCTCCTTCCATCACTTCTTCTCTAAAATAAAATCTAAGATTCAAGCAGTGGAATATCACATCGAGCATCAACAACAAGTTCTCCAAATCTTAAAGGAAAACCTGACCATGGCACAAAATCGCATGAAACAACAAGCATATCAACATCGTAGTGAAATAAGTTTTGAAGTAGGGGATTGGGTGTTTTTAAGACTACAAACATACGAACAGATGTCCCTCAATCAAGACAAGAAGGGTAATAAATTATCACCAAAGTACTATGTCCCTTATAAGGTGTTGAAAAATATTGGTACTATGGAATACAAATTGGAGTTTCCTGCGTCTTCACGAGTACACCCAGTTTTTCATGTTTCATGATTAAAAAAGGTTATAGGTGACAAGATCCCAGTTCAAAATATATTTCTAGAACTTGACGAGGAAGGAAAAATCATATTGGAGCCTGAAGCCATCACGGACACACGAATTCGCCAGCTGAGGAATATATCCATTTCAGAGTATCTCATTAAATGGAGGAGACTACTGGTTGAATATTCCACTTGGGAATGTGAGTCTTTTATATAGAAGCATCCAGAGTTACTCAAGTTTTGCAGACACCACTTATGTCAAGAGGAGGGGCATGTTAAGACCTAAATAGTGGCACATTACCCCTTAATTGGGGCATATTCCATTAGTAATGTTATTTTATTTATGTCGGCTTGGGTCCATTAGTTGTAATTGTACCTCCTAGTCTCCTATATATAACAAGGAGACATTTTCATTTGGAATCATATTGTATTTGGACATTTATGTGGTCTATAAGGAGGTTGCCCCCTCAAAGAGGATTATTATCTGAAATTCTCTCTTTTTCAAGGTGTTGGTTTTTAACATAGAGACACATATACAAGCATGACATCCAAGGTACCTTTCCCCACCTAGCTTGAACTTTAGAATAATATTCACCGTGATGATTTTCCTGAATTCACCCCTCATAGCGACCTATAAGTAAGAGTCTTGGACGACCGGGTTTTTCAGAATATGAAATTCTCATCCTTGTACATAGTAGCCTCTAGAACCCCAATTTTACCCTGTGTAGAAACCTTAGAATGGATAATTAATCACACCCGGGCTGACAAGTGTGTGATTAATTATGTGAATGACCAATGTGTTGGTGTTTTTCTTCCAATTGAGGTCAACAAGTATTAAAAACTCAAGGAATCCAAAGTTCAACTTAACATCGACTTTGTGGTTAAGTTATATGAACAACACAATACCAATCAACTGTTGGAATCCTGGTGGAAGGAATATTGAAAATTTGTGAATGGAGCATTTGGATGGTACAACACTATAAACCTAAGAGAACCATATATATTCCTCATGGCCCTTATATTCCAGTTGTATGGGGAAAATGAATGCTCCAAGTTTTCAGAAGCTTGGATGCCCCTAGCCTATATAGTAGCCATATCTGGAAGTGTCTTCAATTGGGGATCCATAATTTCTAAACAATTGAGCATTAGGTTAGAGAAAGCACATAAACCAAAAGTGAGAGAAACCCCTTGCTTCTTTATGGCCTCATACCTATTAGATGCAATTTGTGCTAGAAATGTTTTTCCAAGGCTAGGGTTAATCTAGCATGTCTCATAATTAGTTGTCCATGTTTATTTCAACATATTATGGGAGTATATATATACAAAGTATTATGTTGCAATCTATGATGAATTCTTGGCTGGGGTTTATTTTATAATATTTAAACATAATTATATAAGGCTTTCTGAAGTAGAAAGAAAGGTCATATCCAGGTTAGGGAATTGGTATTTAGAGGAAAAGAGTACCTATCTCAGGATTTTTAGAGCCACCAGGGCCCCGCACCTATTGCCATCATATGTACCGGATAGGTTGGTCTTGGGAGAAATTTTCTACCAGATCATTCTATAAGGTTTAAATGATTCTTTAGTAAAAGACAAGAAAAGAGCATTCATCTTATATGTACCTATGTAGGTTACCACTTGGTGAAATATACTACTCAATCCATACAGGAATCTCAAAATCAGGTGGAGTATAGGTTCTACACTTGTAGGTACAGGAAACATGACCCAAAATTTTTAGTGGCTCAACGTGCTGGTCAAGTGGTATCTCACTGGCCGTATGCACTGACACCTTTGAGGATGATATTTTGACTGAAAATTACCTAGATTTAGAAAAGGTCCTACGAAGGAAAGAGAAACTAGATCTTACATGTTTCAAATCCATGTCAAGAGATAAACAATCAGAATGGTTGGAACAAACAACATGAGTTGTTGTATAGGCACAAAATGAGAATACAGGACAAGAAGCAAGGAGAGTTGAATCAGAAAGGCTCCCAGAAGAAGTTGAGAGAATGTTCTAAGAGCACAAGAAAATTCCCACTCTTCAAGCATTGGGACCACCAATAGTGACTCATGTGGACATGTGTATGGTAGAAGGAGAAAAAGAACCTACAAGACAAACTTCACCTACATGGAACAATGAATATTCGGATGAAAGATAGGTACAAGTGGAACAACTAGGACCTGGACCAACAATTGAGACAATGATAGTGACATCAGGCGCAAGTATTCTATCATTGGTAACCACTGACCTAATTACAATCTATGATGATGACAATGAGTATTTGGATGCTACAGTAGTTCTCATTGTCAATGAAGTTGATATAGATATATTAGACACCCGACTATCTCAAGGATTGAATCCCATGTATATGGGGACAAGCCTAACTACAACCAAAATCATTACTAGCCCCTCGGGGAAAAGGTTATAGCCTCAAAATGAAGGAGGAAGTGGTCAAGAGAGAAAGGAATGGGAGCAAGAGATAGAGGATGCCACCTTGGTATGAAAGGGTGAAACACAAGACAAAGAGCAGGAGGGAGATCTAGAAGATAAAGATGAAATTAATGGTCAGGGATCTATCCCAGAGGAAAATACCCCAAATAAAGAAGAAAGTGAGGTGATTTCATATTTTGGAGGGAATTATGCAAGTGACACACCTAGAATCCAAGGAAATGAGGAGAAAAATGATGACGACAAGTCTAGAGAAACCACAAAAAAGACTCCAAACCCCTCTTTACCCACATAAATGACAACACCCATGAAGATAACAATAAATAATGTGACAGAAGTCACCACTAACTCACAAATATCCATGGACAAACTTCTATAGCTTCAAGTCAAGAGCACACATCAGGGAGAGATGGAGAAAGTGTTAGCAACAGGGTACCAACAACTGGCAAAGGAAAGAAACTGGATTTTGAACACTTTCATACTCCAAGAAGTTTGAGAAACATTATTATCTCATGGGGGGGACAACCAATTCCATAACTTGTAGATGAGGTGGTTGATGTCTAATCAATTTCTTATGACAGAAAAATACAAGTGATAGTCAGGAGGATCTACAAGAAGAGGAGGCTTACTCTGGACAATGTTGTGATGATTACCATGGAAGACACCTTGTTGGACACTAGACAGTCCAAAGTAAGTGAGTTACTAGGAGACGAAATAGCCATCGATAGAGTAAGAGAAGATGAGTGGGAGGAAGAGTCCATGAAAAAAAGAACTTGAGCATATCATACATCAAGCCAAGTATTACCAAGAAACCACTTGGGAAAACATTTTTATAAGAGATGATTTTCTAGGGGGATACAGTCAATTTAAAATAGAAAGGGATACCTTTATGGCTCAAGTGGTAAGATACAGGAAGAGACTCTTCTAGGGCTTATGGCCCTCAAATAAATGTCGATATGGTTCAAACGATCACACAAAGTTCTAGAACAGGTCTAGTATTTCTAGGAAATTTAGAAGGGACAAGGGAGTGAGTAACATGGTATTAGGATGCTTCAAATGTCGGGTGATGGAGATGAAACATGAGATCAACGCGCCGATGGAGAAAAATTGGTTCCCTTATCTCCACACTTGTGAAGATGTTTTCTCCTAGTGGTCTAAATACAACCGAGAAAATCCATTAAGTTAATTGGAAAAATACTAGCAATTTACACATGAAGGAGTCCATGCTATTGATTCTTGTCCTTACTTTAAGTGAACTTTGAATATATTTTTAGTATGTTTGTTTTTCATAAATAAGGACATCGACCTCATTTTGAAGGGTTGATGGTTTTTGTAAGAATTGGAGAGTTAGATGTAGAAATATTTTTTGAAGTTTAATATAGAAGCTCATATGGAGCTGAAGACAAATTTATACCAATCTTGAGAATTAACTTGATCTTTAGATTCCTCTACAAAATTTCTTAGTCTATATTCCTTTTAGTAATATTGTGATTATGTTAAGTTATCTTGAATGATTACGATTGCTAAATGAATGTTGGTTTAAATTCAATGGTGTTTTTTTTATATTGCATGAAGAGTAAATGCAAAACTAGCTCTGGTATTAATTTTGCATGTGAGTTGTGCTTATCTATTTCTCTCTTTCTCTTTCAAGTAATATTTGTCAATTGGTTGATGATAGTATTATCTACTAGTTTTAATTAGACACATATATTGTTTTAAATATTGTTGGCAATTTTGCAGTACGTTGTTATTGATGTAAAAGGATTGATGTCAAAGAGTTGATGTCAAGTATTTCCATTGTATCATTGATGTATTAAATGTTGGATCATGTGGTCATAGATGTAATTGATATAATGGCATGAGGTGTCATAGTGATATTTTTTCATGGGTTGATGTTCCAAATGAATTGATGTATAAATGGGATGATATAAAGGTTGGTCATTTTTGTCTTGTCATGATTAATAAAGAAGTACCAAATGGATTAAATCCAAAGTGGTACCCTTATGGTGAAAGCCCTCATGGGAAGAGGCTTTGTGAAGTCCAAATGGTTAAGTTGTTGTGTCATCCTAGTTGTATGGTTAGGGAAACCAAGTTTGTTTGAGGAATAATGTTATGAATATCAATGAATTTGTTAGTAAGACTATTCTAGATGGATAGGGCTTGTCATGCCATTTCCAATGATATGTGGAATGTCACATAACTCCTCACGGTTATAGAGTTATGGCCATGTGAAGTTGGATAACTCTCATGTGTTGTCTAGAAGCCCCTAGAAGGTCAATAAGTCAAATTATTCTAGAATCTCCTAGAAGAAGTTGACTAGTCAAAGTGGTTAGTCATGGGTTAAGTGGTTACAACAAGAAAACAATTAAAAATAAATTAATTGCAACAAGAAGTGGAGAAGTTAATATTTGTGAAGAAAGTGGTTATAAGTGGGTTAGCCCCAAAAGAAGGAAGTTGGTTAGAGTTGGTTAGATGAGGAAGATACTTGGTGAAGTATAAAAAAGAGAGAAAGGGTCTCTTATGTGTGAAACTCTTGTGTAATTTGAATATCTATTGTGGTGAAAGATTCATTGCAAGTACTCATGGATACATTAGAAGTTATGGAATTCTAAGGTTTTGAAGATGAAAGTGTTGGGGGTTCAAAAAAACCTAGTTTTCTGAAGTACTATGCAGGTTGCAGTGGGTGAGGGTGCATATGTATGCGGTCTAAAGGAGAGAAGGGTGTGTACAGTTGGGAAAGAACAAAAAAATCTTGAGTATGAGCTAGTGCCAAATTCCTAAAGTCTGAATCAAGTTCCATATCAACATTCTACAAGTTCAGATTTGATATAGAGGTTCTGTTATGGGTACATATTGTCATGATTATTAGACTTTCATGGTATGGTGAATGCTTGAGGCATTCTTTATATGGTTGTATTGATGTTTGAATATGGTAGTTGGTTGGTTGAGTAGTTCAGTTCTATTCTGATTGAGAGATATCCATGATCTATGATTGTGTATGCATAAGGAACATGCATAGGTTGTTGGATGGTATAGATATGTTTTTGATTGATTATGGTAGAGATTGGGCAATGACAAGCAAATTGTAGTGACAGGTCACAATTGTATGTGACAGAGGTATAAAGGGTTTGTAGGGACAAAAGGTTGAAGTTTTATAAACCTTAGTTTTTGAAGGTGTACACAAGATGAAAGAAGGAATAGCGCATACATACATGTGCTATAGTACAAGAAAGTCACATACATATGCGTGCTACACTATTGACAGGTTACATACCTGTTGACATATTTTGTTCAGTTCACAAGATGGGTCTTATACTTGAGGATTGGATTTCTCACATCTCAATTGGTGTTGAGATATGCAAGTTGAGTATTGCATTGAGAGTTGGTGCTCTTGTAGAGTTGTTTATATATCCAGTTGATGGTGATAAACCATAAGGATTGTAGTCCATAATACAAAAGAAACTTATACATATATATTGTGTTCCTTGTGTACTTTATGGTGATGGTTTATTGATGATGTTTATTGCTAAGATATGTTTACATACAAATGAATGGAATGAATAATGATTAAATGGTGATTGTTAACTAAGGTTTTTTGTAAAGGAGAGAAAATCTCCCTACATTGATTCACCCCCCGTCTGAGTGAGGTTAGTGTGTCCAACAATTGGTATCAGAGCAGGCCTTCATCATAAGCCTTACAATATTGAAGGATATCAATGGAAAAACAAACGGATGAAGATGAAGATGGAGTTCCCCTCTTTGATGAGATAGAATACTCGAGATGGAGAATAGAAATGAATGGGTTTTTTAAGGAAAAACGATTAGGTGTTTGGAATGCAACTATTGGGAGATTAGTTCCCTTGAAGAATAAGTCAAAGTTTGCAACACAAAAGGAAGAAAATAAGAACGATGTATTAGCTCTCAATACCATTTTCAATGGACTCTCAAGCTCTGTCAAAGAAAGCATGGGACAATGTACTTCCGCCAAGGACCTATGGCTGGAGCTAGAGAAGATATACCAAGTTAAAGAAGGCAATCCCATCAAGGAAAACAAAGGTAAAGGCTCTCCAAAATCTTATGATTACAATACTCCTAGTGAAGTTTGAATGTTCTCTTACAAAAGAAGAAGAAGATATAGAACAAGTTTGTATAGAATTTGAAAATAATGAAGAGGAAGATTTGTTATAACTTAAAGATAAAATTGTAACTATTTTAGAAGAAGCTAGCATGGAAATAGGATATGATTCACTTTCATTTGAGTGTCTTAAAAAAAAACATTAGACTTAAAAAGTTCTATGTTGTTTAAATAAAGACAAATGCGCACTTGGACACTACCGTTGATAAAATCTTCTGATTAATCCAATGGTCTAAAATATTTTCAAGTTGTGGAGCCGCCCATTCGTTAAAAAGAAAAATCACTAACAATAGCTTTCAAGGTATCGGGTTTCATGGTTTCGCAATACTAACAGTCAGACATACAAATAACTCCAAATTCTCGATATGCGAAGTCACGAAACTAGCTTAAATTAAATCAAGTTAATTAAACAATTAAAATGATTAACGATAATTAACCTTATCGCAACTTCGTGTTTCGGGAATCCTGCCTCAAATGATAACTTAAAACCCCTGATACGCAAAGTCGCGAAATCATCAATTAATCATGATTATTTATAAATGTTAAACATGATTAATATTAATTAATCAATCGCGATTTCGCGATTCGGGAATCTTAGCTTGAATTGAAATAGGTTAACCTGGGACCCGAAACCCTAAAATGGATTAAGGTAAAACATAATTAATTAAAGTATAAACTCGATTTATTAACAAATAAAACAATTTTATTTTACCATTGATTTTATGCTGATTGCAATACAGGTGATTTCAAATTTCTTTTCCGATCACGAAAATTGACCATTAATGTTATTAAATGACCATCTTGGGGAAATGATTTCAAATAAGATCCTGCGTTAATTCCCAAATATTTTTATTAAAAGAATTAAATGTATTGTTAGTGAAGGTATATCCAGGTCGAGGCATCTAAGGAAAGAAAGACTTTTTCATTTTAAATTACATTCACATTTTGGTAGAGCTTGCTTAACAAGATACTCAGTCATGTGTGTGTTCTGTGACAAATAACATTTTTTTAAGAACTCCTACCATGCCACCACGAAAAGAAGCTAAATAAACTAGTGAGAGTTCAGGCCAGAGTTCAGAGGTTATCTCCGACACCTCACCCAGAAGTATAAACACATTTAAAACCTGGAAAAATGTATTCAAAATCCTACAGTACGAGATGGTAAACTGCCCTGATGATTCAAGCAACAATGAAAAGGAAGACTTATCTACCAAATACAAGACTATTTCTTAGGTAGAGATGCATAATGTAGAAACAAGGCCGAGTATTTTACCGTACAATGACATGATTAAATGGGCACTGGATCATATGGATATACCAACTAGAACTATTTTCAATTCTCAAAAGGTATTTTTTGGGTCATTTCGGTCGGAACACATACAGGTGATGTATAAACTATCTTCAACGCCAAACTTCGTTTATAATTCCATTTTTCTAGACAATTTTAGCAAGAAGGAGTGTGATCAATATGGAAAGAATCTTTTCGACTTGATTAAAGATTGGTGCTCATGCCCCAAAAAGTTCAGAGTTGATTCTCATGGCATATAGTCAATCTCATCGCTAGAACCATAGTGCATGTATATAGCCATGCTGATGTGCAGACTTTATGGAAAAGAGAACGCAACCCATTTCTTTCTACCATGGGTACCCATTATACACATAGTGGTGGAAGGTTATTCTTTCGATTGGGCCAAGATATTGTCGAACAGTCTAACTAGTGAAATTACAGAATAACAGACAAAGGAAGGCAAGGGGAAATCAACTTCATTTTACATGTTAGCTTATATCATGGATGTCATCTGTTTCATGACGCCTTTCCCAATGATGGGTTGAAGATGGACTCCAGATAGTGCAGAACCAATTCATATTTATCATTCAAAACTCTGGGAAGACAAGGCGAAGGATTTCTTTTATGAAATATGTAATTGGGTAGCGGTGCCAATGCACATTGCTATTTTTGGTCACTCACCTCTTAGAATTTCAGACAGAGTTGTGGCTAACCTGGATAAAGTGGCAAACTGGTACATCGAGGAACACTTCTCTTATATCATAGTTTTTGGTTCCTCAGTTCCCCCATATGCTTTCCCGCAATTTTTACCAAACCGACTGGTGTGCCGCAAGGTCGCACGACAAATTGTACTCTATGGGATTAGCAAAGAGCTCAAAGCAGTGTAGAAAAATGTATGGTCATCTTTTCCCTTACAGATTGGTGCATTTTCTTTATTGGATTTCGGCCACTCCAAATTGGAGGCTCCGACCTTAGAAGAAATAAAACTGGTTAACATTGAATTTAAGAAGCACGACCCACAGAAGGTCATGGGTAACCATATGCCTAGTTGAAATCTTAAAAAGTATAACATGAAGAATCCCCTCAGGACGAAGTGTCCCGAGGGGTGATATATTACCAAGAAGTTATGAGCCAAGTTCGAGCTCTATCACCCGATAAAATGATTGATTTTTACAACTTCCAAATCATCGAAGAAGTAGTCTTCTGAAAGTGTTACAAGCGGGAAACCCAATGTCTCCTGCTACAAAGAAAACAAAGACCTGAAATCCAGAAGTTGGAAGATCTAGCAAACAAGAAGCCCCAAAAAACTCAAAGAAATATGAGATCTCGACTCAGAAAAAAGATATCCCGGTGACAGAGGTATCATATGACTAGGCCAAAGATAAATCAGAGACATTAATAAAGAAATGAGAAGATAGGCCATTGCCTTCATCAGATAAATCAACTATAGATGGAACCAGAAAATAGTTATCTACAGAAATCGGCAGCCCCATTCAGGTTGTCACACCATTGAAATTCATCAGAGGAAACCTCAATGTAGAGGTAATACTCATAGGATATCTCACGCCTATCCCTATTGAAGATATACCTCCCTATGATTTATTTTTCAGTAAGAAAAGGAAAGTTGTGGTGAATAAATAAATGCACCAGAAAGAGGGTGAAACGATAAAAAAAGAACATAGTACTATTGGATGGACCAAATTTGGAAGAAGAAGACTTTGCTATAGAGGTAGCAGGCTCCTTGGGAGATTTTGCAACAACTAACCTATTCTCAGTTGATAATCTGAAAGAAATATTGAAGCAGAGGAATCAGATGATAAGTCGGTTGCAAAATCAAATAAGGAATACATAAAAGAATGTCCGAGATGAAGTGAATAAGGGACTAGAACATGCTAGAGCTAGTGATAAACAAGAAATCCAACTGCTCAAATCTAGTCTCGATGATATGCATAAGAAGATGCAAGTGAGTGAAAGACATACTATCCAACAAGATGAGTTCATAAAGCAATTACAAGACAAGGTCAGTTCCACTGAGAAAATGGTTGTGGATATATCACTGTTTCAAGCTCAAGCATTGGAAGTGCTAAAGAAACTAGAAATAGCACAACAAATCCTTTTTTCTAAGGTAGGAATCATCCAAAATCATTTTCGAGAAGTAAACCAATCATTGGACAATATTGGTTTCAGAGAAAAAGAGGCCACTACAACCCGAATCAATTTTCAAGAAGCGATCGTGTCATTGGCTAGAGAATAACTATCTGCAACTCCCAGATTGATTGTTGTAGAAGAGGTAAGAGGTGATATAATATTAAAGACATGGGAGGCCAATATAACCGAGAGTAAAAGAACGACCAAGGAAATAAAAGAGGATTGTGAAGAGGTTTTCCATTTTCTTAGCAAAGAATCACTAGGCCTCGGAAAGGATGATGGTTCTAAAATACTAGGACAAATCAATATTGTAAAGCATCAAATTGACGTCAAATAAAACTTAGAGGCATCTCAAGATGAAATTTCACAGCTAAAGTAGGTTGACATCGCTCAAATAGATAGATGGTTGGTAAAGCCAAATTTATAGCTACAGTCAATGATTTCTGAAGATAAAAGGATAGAAGACAGGTTGCCACAATTACAAAACAAGTTGTATCTTTTTGAGGAAAAATATGTGATAGAACCTTCTAGACTAGTAGTACAATTTCTAAGCAGGTGTGTGGAATGTCTTGAGTGAGGAAAAGGGATTACTTCAAAGAATCAATTAAGTAACATGTTCATATTTGTTTTTACTGGTATGAGAAAGAGATAGAGAAGAACCAAGTGAAACGGTTCCATTTTTCATTTTGTAACCATCATTACCTAGGAATAACGAGAATTCCAACCGCCTAGGGTTGAGAATCTCTTGTATAAATATATTTTCAAAAGACTAAGGAGGGATTGGACTTTTGCCATATATAATTGAGAAATCTCTCCTCCTTGAGGTTTAATACAAATACAGATCAAAGATTCCACATTTCGTTCATTTGAGTTATGTGTTCTTCTATTTTTCCATATTCTAGTATCTTTTTATATATCTCCTTGATGAATGCTTGATCACAATTTAGTACAACATCTACTGTGGTTACTTTTCATTTAGTAATTTAATAGCTCATAGATTTTCCTCTGTTTTACTGTTAGTAAATACAAGACCTGTGATTTAATTGGACTACTACATTATATGATTCATTAAAGGTTATATCATATATTTTCTTCTCCTGTAGCAAAGTAAGATTCTTCTGTAATAGCTGCCTTGATTTGTCTAACAGCTTTATGTTTTTCTCTCACTACACCAATGCTTTTAATTTTAACTCAGACATGAAAGACAACCTCTGAGATGTTATGCTATTAATTCATTTGTATGAATTTTTCTCACATAATAGAGGTAGAAAACACAAACACTAAAATCCTCCTTTATTTATGGATGCCTTGACGTTATATTTTGAAGCCTTAAGTATAAACTTAGGAACAACAATAAATTAAAGATAAAATTGTAACTAATTTAGAAGAAGTTAGCATGGAAATAGGATATGATTCACTTTCATTTGAGTGTCTTGAAAAATATACTAAGGAGGTCCTAGAAAAATACCCAAGGCATATCATGGCACTAAAGAAAATACTCATGAAGCAAGAAGAAGAGATCAAGAAACTAAAGAATGATATAACTAGTCAAGTAGAAGAAAAGAATAAGGTAGATGATGAGCTTAGAAAAAGCCTTGAAGATCTTAAAATCAATGTAAATTTAAGGACTCAACTTGAAGAATCCAAAAGGGTAGAGGAACTATTAAAGAATCAAGTAAATGAAAAGGAAGATTCATGTCATAAGTTGGAAGCTGAAGTGGTTGATCTCAGAAACAAAGTAGAGAACTCAAATACTCATATCAGGTTCATGAACAACTCAACAATATTGAATGAAATCTTGGATAGTCAAAGATCACCAAATGATATATCATGTCTTGGATACAACAAGGAAGCTACACACCTTGAAGCCAACACTTCTAAGAAGTGTTAGGTAACTCCTTCATTCTCAAAAGGTGGAAGAAATGATGCAATTCAACCATCTATACAAAGCAAGGAAGACATCAAGAATCCATATTTACACCTCAAAGCAAATTCATAAGAGAGAGAACTTCAAGGTGGACACCAAAGCAAAGTTATGAAAACGTTTTTCATGGTCACTTCTTCTCATGTAATGAATATGGTCAAAAAGCTTTGGATTGCACACATTATGCAAAGAAAGATGTTGGAAGGTTTCATAACACCCTAAGATGTTGGATATGTAATCAAGTGGGACACATTTGTGTTCATTGTTACACCATGAGATGCTACAACTGCAGTGGGCTTGGCCACAAATCCCAGGATTGCTGGAACAGAAGAAGACAATCCATGAGGAGTGCTTCATATAGCATCACAAGAATAATAAATGAAACTGGGAAGAAATACAATATTGAAAACATGAAATCTTGGAGCTCAAGTTCTGAGAAGTTGGGACACCTTCAGAAGTGGATAAAGAAGACTGAACAACCAGAACAGAATGGAAGCCATGAGGCAAGCTCAATATTGAAATTTTCTGAAGCATACACAAGCTCCTATGGAAGAATTCATGTACATATGCGAGGTGACCTATAGAAAGGTCATGTACATACGTGAGTTGTCTATGGAACAAGCCGTGTACTTGTGGTAAAATCCTTGGAAAAGAAGGCTATGCAGATGAGTTGCAACATGGTTTGATGGTATAACTTTGTTTTGTAGGGTCTGACTATATGCTTATATGATTGCATATGTWTGTATGGTGATGACATATGGTTGATTGTTGAAGAATATGCTTGATGCCTATCTTGAATGCATGGTACTAACGTTAGAGTGTGGATTGAAGAATTTTTTTTTGTCRAGGAATAGTGTTGGTTATGTCAGTGAAGTTATGGAACTTTGGTTATGATATATATCATGATGATGTGATGCTAGCTAGAGATATCATTGAACTATTGAGGAACACTTTTGGTACATGTCTATAGATRCTATTGGTTTCTTAGTACTTGTTGTACTGAATGGTTTTTGAGGAAGATCTGCCATGGTACATGGATGGTACATATGTGAGCTCCATTCATATATCGTATGATGTGTTTTTAGAGGCATATTTGTTGGATGTCTTGGTGTATGCACTTGGAATGTGGTTGAGCTACATATTGGGACATGTAGTTGATAAGTTGATAAGGTGATTATGTTGTAGATCATTAATGAGTCATAGTATGACCTGTAGTTGATACATGATTGGTACATTGGTTGAGGAACTTGCTAGCATTATGAGTGAAACATGGTTTATGGTTGATATGGCATAAATATATGGGAACACATTTTGATTATGATTCATCTTGTTGAATTTGGTGCATGGTTGATGCACTTGCTAGGTACAGGTAGTAATACATGTTTGATTCATGGTTGATGCACTTATAGATGGTATATGATTGTGGGTGATAGTACTTGGTTAAAGTACACCATTGGTATTAATTTTTCAGCATATCCTTTTTGGTACATGATGTATGGTATGACTGGTTGATACACTAATTGATACTTGATTGTTGAGATACATTTCTTGACACATGGTTTGTGGCACTTGGTTCATGGTAGAGGCATATCATGAGTGATATGACACTTGTTCGAGGCACATGGTTGGCATGTTGATAGAAGCATATGTTTGGTACATAGTTGACACATGTTCTTGAAATAAGGTTGATGCACTTGATGATATATTATGGTATATTGTATGTTATTGATGTACATGGTTGATGTACATGGATTTTGTGCATGGTTGGCACACAGTATGGCACAGGATGTACATGGTTGATGTTTTGTTTATGATTTGATATTCATTGTTGACATATATTTTTCTTCATGATGTATGGTTTGGCATGAGTCTGATGTATGGATAGGTCCAACAATTTTCATAGGAAGAGAATATCATTCTTGGGAAGTTGATCTATGTTCCAATTGAGCAGTAGAATTTGTAGCAAAAAACATATTGTAGAGAAGATAGGGGGAGACATACCCACATGGGAAGTTATTTTTCTTCCCATGATTGGTTGCAACAACATCATTCCAGGAGGAGAGATGATTGGAATCCATGCCATTAGAATTGCATCACAGTGATATCCATTGTCCAAAGAGGGAGATATTATTTAGAGGAATCTCAAAGGAATCTAGATAGGGGGAGCAACCCCAAGAAGAGTTCAGGCAGGGGAAGCAGCCCCAAGGAGAGAAATACCCTTTTCCATTGACGTTAAAGGGGGAGAGATATCCACATTGATGTGGAGAGATGAATATTGAGGTGGATCATTTCCATGTCCAAGTGTTTCCATCAATTATTGGTGTTGACATCAATGTTGGTGTTTCCATCAATGCCAAAGGGGGAGATTGTTGCATTATGTTGTCATTGATGTCAAAGGATTGATGTCAAAGAGTTGATGTCAATTATTTTCATTGTATCATTAATGTATTAATTTTTGGATCATGTGGTCATAGGTGTAATTGATGAAATTTCATGAGGTGTCATAGTGATGTACTATCATGGGTTGATGTTCCAGATGAATTGATGTATATATGGGATGATTTAAAGGTTGGTCATTGTTGTCTTGTCATGATTAATAAATAATTAACAAATGGATGAACTCCAAAGTGGTCCCCTTATGGTGAAATACCTCATGGGAAGATGCTTTGTGAAGTCCAAATGGTTAGGTGGTTGAGTCATCCTAGAAGTATGGTTAGGGAACCCAATTTTGTTTGAGGAATAATGTTTTGAAGATCAATGAATTTTTCAGTAAGACTATTCTAGATGGATATTTTTTGTCATGTCATTTCCGGTGATATGTGGAACACCACATAACTCCTCACGGTTATAGAGTTATGGCCATGTGAAGTTGGAGAACCCTCATGTGTTGTCTAGAAGCCCCTAAAAGGTCAAGAAGTCAAATTATTCTAGAATCTCCTAAAAGAAGTTGACTAGTCAAAGTGGCTAGTCATGGGTTAAGTGGTTCCAACAAGAAGACAATTAAAAATAAATTAGTTTCAACAAGAAGTGGAGAAGTTACTATTTGTGAAGAAAGTGGTTATAAGTGGACAAGTGGTTAGAAGTGGGTTATCCCCAAAAGAAGGAAGTTGGTTAGAGTTGGTTAGATGAGGAAGCTACTTGGTGAAGTATAAATAAGAGAGAAATGGTGTCTTATGTGTGAAACTCTTGAGTAAATTTAAGATCTATTCTGGTGAAAGATTCATTGCAGGTACACATGGACACATCAGAAGTTCTGGAAGTCTAAGGTTTTGACGACGAAAGTGTCGGGGGTTCAAAAAAACCTAGTTTTTTGAAGTAGTGTGCTGGTTGTAGTGGACCAAGGTGCATATGTATGTGGGGTGATGGAGATTAGGGAACGTATCGTTGGGAAAGATTTTTTTTTCCAAAAAGAGATACATCGTTAGATAGAGAACTTTCCAAAGCAACATTTAAATCCCATAGAAACTTCTCAGACTATCAATCTAGAGAATCAAGCTACTTTAAACAGAGAAGATTCTAATTGGGCATCATCTCTAGGCATGATTCATACTGTTGAGTTAAAATGAATTTAGACACCTCAACATGGTACTCATGAAGGATTATTTTTCAACTCTTGCTTATATATATCCTTCATTGATTCTGAGACATAGATCCACTGTGTATCTCTTTCGTGGCTATGATATATGATTGACATGGATCCACTATGTATCTTTTTCATGAACCTGGTCTGGGCTCCTCTTAACCAAGCTCCAAGTGCTCCTATGTATGGCTTCTCCTCTCAACCTTATGATCTCTTCTTGGGAAGTGAATGGGTTCTGATGGAGGAAGAAGGGCTAATTGGGGAATGCTGAGGCAACTCTCACAAAAGGGATGAAATTACTTGGGGCAAGGAGGGGATGTGAAACGGGCAGAGTTTCACTGTTCTTATGTATATATGTGGAATGAGACCCCAAAAAATCCTTTTATATGACAAAATGATGGTTATTCGATTGGGTGATGGGTTATAGATGGTGGATTAGTTGGGAAACTACCCAATAGCTCGTAATCTCAACGAATTCCTTGCAAATTTTTATTTTTTGCAACTTTTGCAAGTATACACAGGTTGTGGTGGTGGAACATGCATACGTATGTGGGCTGAAGTGGTGCAAAAAGCGTATGTACACAGACAGTATTGGTGCAGGGTGCATACATATTCAAAAAATGGGTTTTTTAGAAGAGAAACTCAGTGATGGCTTGGAAAAAAATGCAAGTAAGAGGGCCAAAGGCCAGGTATTCATATGTAGAGAAATTTGGGGTTATAAAAGATGCTCCCTAATGTGTGAGGTCAAAAGAGCATCTGATGGCTGAAATATATTACAAAATCTTCGCCAATGTACGAAACGAGTGAGCCCGGGACCAGAGTTTGGGAGGTGCCATCTGAAAAAATAACAATTGTCTCTCTAAGGTGGGCATACCCATGTTTGGGATGAAATAAATCATGGCTGAAAATCAAATACACTACAGATCCATGTCATATAACTATATAAAGAGTAGCCACGAGCAATACACAATGGATCTACATCTCAAAATCAAAGATATACAAGTATAGTATCCATCTTCAAGACGCCAATAACGACCAATGGTTGGAGATGAGGTCTTCATAGCTCGAGAAACAACTTCAAGATCTTCAAAACTCAGGTAGGAGTGTAATGTAAGTGTATGAATTCACTACCCAGAGGTCTTTGACGGCTCATCGGGAAAAAACAAGAGGATATCGATGATCTGGCAGAGAACTTTGTTGATTTCGAACAAGGACTTGACTAGAATTTCGGGATGTTCAGGTAAAGAGGTCAAGAGACAAACTATAGAAAGGCTGACTCAGGTTGGGTGAAACTTACCTTGGAAAAAAGCACGAAATATGATTAGAATCAGGCAACATGACATTGACATAAGTTCACGATGCAGGAGGCAACACAAAATCTCCATGTGTTTGGAAGAGTAACCAAATAGAGGAGGACACAACTTTATGTAGCGAGAACAACTTACTAAGGTCATATTAGATCCCAATGCTTGACAAAAAAACTGAAGGATATGATTTGTTCAAGGGAGACTCATTGTGCTGCCAAAAAAGAATATATATTTCCTGTCCCCTCTTTTTGGGTTTTTTTATTTTTTTGTCTTTTTCAATTTTTTAAAGATCTTGAAAAAGAATAAAAGAATACTATGTTACTATTGGCACAGGGGCAGACCCAGGGTTCAACGCTTCAACAAAGCACCAACAAAACCCTAACTATTGTCCCTTTCAGCAACACCTACGAAGCAAATGAAGTCTCACCCGAGGTGGAGGCAGGGGGGTTGTAGGACTCAAGTGTATAAAACCAAGTTGGGACACAGATCTGTGATTGTAACATCTAGCAGAGCACTTAGAAAACAATATGCATTAGTTCATCGGTCTCATTCACATCGCATATTAAACCCTTATTACAGATCATCGTAGTAACAATAAAGATAAAGAAATTTCAATCACTTAGCACATAACATTAGCTCAGATCTAGCATTTATTCATCTTAATACCATTAAGCACTAAGAAACAACATCAGATGCATCCATCATACAGAATAAAAAAACACTAAGCAAATAAATGACATAATCCACATTACACAAAGCACATCAAGACACAGGATATATGTGGTTCACCCCAATGTGGGGCTACATCCACCAACTTCTTATTCTTATTTATTAGTCTTCAATCTTCTTACATTCAATCACTCCTGTGCACAAATCCATAGAGCCAAAATTTGTAGAGGACAAGAGATCCACGCGTAGCATGCTAGATCCTCTTTCGCACAATTAGGTCAAGGCACATAACCAACTCCTCTATCAAGCACATAGCCTTACATACACAATTTGTTTTCACAAAGAAACTCAGAACCACTTGCACTTAGTCACATACATCTTCTTGCACTTAGCTAGATCCCCCTTATACATTACATTCCTTCTTATATATACTTTTACAACCCCTTACAAAAAGGCTTAATCATGGGTAAATCCATGGGCCAACATCCCGCAACCCATTACAAAAACCCTAATGCAAAAACCCTAATGAACCCCTTGCTAGGTCCATAAAACAAGTGAGATCCCGCAATCTCAGCTTCGCCTGGGTGCTCCATCTTTGACCAGCCTATCGAAGTCCCAAAAGTGGTCAAACACGACCAATGTTTCCTCAAAACTTGGTCAAGTGCCAACATGCCCCCAAAACTCACCTATGACTCGTCCCGAGTCACTCAGATCTGGGAAACGCTGCTTAGAAGGCCTGAAGATTAGCTCGAGCTTCCTTGACTTCCTGCTTCACTAGAGATTCCTTCTTGGGGAACTCCTGAATCAATTTCTCTATAACAGGCCCTTCCAGGCACTCTTCCACTGTCGTAACCACTTGGTCTAGCTACGAGCCTTGTCCTTCAATCTCTTCAAATATCGTGTAGGCCTCTCTTGCACCAGATATAGTCTCTGTGTAACTTACATGACTCTCCTCTGGATGGAAGTAATCTTCTATTGGATTGCGCACTTCTCCTGTTATCTCTTCATTCACTCAACCGCAGTGAGTAGCTTCATCTGTGCTTGCATGGTGGATGCCTGCTAATGCGCCTCCTGAAGCTGTGCTTATAGTTTCCTCAGCTAAAAATATTCTGTGAGGCGTTCATAGGTATGCACACTTCAATCACTCAAATTCTTACATTCTAATGTGAGGATCTTGATCCTTCCAACTGCACTATTGGTGACTTCATCCCTTTGGTCGCGCACTTCCTGCAGAGTGCTAGGTACTTCTTGGAGCTCTAAATCTGTTATCCTTGCTTGAATTTGTTGAATGGCCTCAACGAGATTCCCCACTTACATCTCATTTGAATCGAGTTCCTCCTATGCCAAGCCTGGCACAGAGAGAAGTGATTTAGTCACCGCTTCTTTGACCACAGTCTCCTCTATGAGCAGCTGGTCTTTTTATTTCTGTATCTTTTCATTTTCCTCCTTGAACATCACCCAATTTTCATATTTCTCCTTCTCGTAGGTGGTTACATAGGACTACACAACTCGTAGTTTCTCTAAGACCTCCTCCTTTTCTTTCTTCAATACTTTTGTATCTTGTTCCTTTTCTTCTTGGACTCACTGAAGCCAAGCCTCTGTTGCATCTGCTAGTCTTTGTAATTGGGCAGGATCATCCCCCAATTCTACAACCTTCAATGAAAAAGGTGCAATAGGTACTACATGGCTCGAATGGATGGATTGTTGTATCTCCTTTAGCTCCTTCTCGATTCTTTCATACAACGTCTCCTTCTTTGCTCCATATTGCTGCAAGATATCCTCTAAAGAATCCTCCACAGCTGTGATGATTAGATCGACATCATCCTCTATGAGTGTGGACTTCATCTTGGGATTACTAGCACACGTCTTCTTTCTTCCCGAGGGTTTCTGTGCAGAAACCTTTCTTTTCTTCGATGTTTTGGCCTCGGTAAGGGGATCCTTCGGTGGTGTATCTTTGACTTCTTATTTTGTTTCTCCATTATCCCCTCCTCTTTATTGATTTACTTTGTCTCCTCCTCCTCCTTCTATGGGTGAGTGAGGACCACTTTCCTTTGAGGTGGTGTCCTCCTCATCAATCTCTATGTTTTTCACTTCCTCCTTTTTCTTATTTTTTTTTTGCGCTGCTCTGCTCGTCATGCTTGACCCAAGTGACCAAGGGGACTCCTATGATGTCCACGTCAGAAAGCTCTGCATATTCAATCGGGACAAGGAACTCCATGGGCCATTCTTTGGTGATCTCCTCCATATCTTCGTCAGTCATCTTATAATATGACTGCAACTCCTTGCTTTCAGCCATACACACAGTGATATAGATAAAGTGTCGATTTGCGTGGAACTTCGTGAGCGTTCTGTACTGGTGCAATTTGTTCAATGTCATGTGTGGAAATTCCTCAATAGCATGCTTCAGCTGCTGGTAGTAGGCATGGAACACGATGTTTGACTTCCACTACTTTGACATATCATTTGTATACCACAAGGTGGAGAACCTCGTGACCAACGACTTCGATGGCTCAACTTCTGGAAATGTGGCTACCTCCGGCATCTGCCAAGTGACAAATGCGATTAAAAAAAGTAATCAATTGAAATGAAATTCATACCCCTGATCCGACGCTTCATTGTAGTATTTCTCGATCTTGTTGGTGTGGTAACTCACCCAGTTCATTTACATCCCCTCCATGCACTTTTCTGTGAGGTATACTACGAATCTTGTGACCTACATGGGATGATTCTTTTTTATGAGCTTGCTAGCTATAAGCTGAAAAGCTAGGCACATTGTGCCATCCTGTATGGAGGCTACCTTGTAGCATCTCTTTCCCTTTTCTGCATCTCCATAATCCTCCTTTATGCGTTGTTCCATGGAGTGATCTAAAGTCTTCCCTCGGTAGAACTGTTGAGGGTCTAGTCCCTGCATGCTCAGCCCTGTAATCAAGTGGATCAGCGTCAGATCCATAGTAACCCTCCTGTTGAGACACAGATATCATTTGTGGTATCACAACAAGAGGAGTTTAATGCAAGCGTTATCCTCTTGATGTCGGATGAAGTGAGGGATCTTCATTACATTCAGGATCGTGGATTGTGCCATCTCCTTAATCCACGACTATGAGACTATGCATGGCTTCTTCCCAGTTGTCTTCATCAAATACTTATGTGGCATGAGCATGGCATAGTTATTTCTATCACCAAGGTTAAAGTCATTGTTATTCATAGCTGGGATATGTCCTAACTGGGTTCCAACTATTAATATCCCCTTTGGGATGTATGCAGTGATCAACGTATACTCAAAATCATGTGGGATGTTGTCACGGTTAACCGCGCCAACCAAAGGCGGTATGTAATCTGGAAAGACCAATAGTATCTTCTTCGCATTAGCTAGATCGTCATAGTGCTTGCTTCGCTTCTTAGTATCATGGCTAGAATGAAATCCAATCGAGGGGGATGCTTGCAGTCCCCCAGTTGACGATGCCTGTATTGCTATAGATATAACTCTCTCAGCCATGAGATCCACGAGAATCTCCTCCACAAACTTCTCTAACGTGCTAGGTTCGCCTAACATTGACACTTGTAACCAAATAGATCGGGTAGGAGAATGGAAAATTGAGGTAATCAAATGGATGGTGAGGTCTAAAAATCACAATGTGATATACAATCGATTCTCTATTGTCTCGGATAATCACGGGTGGAAAAAAGTGGTCCTGGCCCAACGTCTGATGGGTTAAATAAGAAAGCATCGTAAAAGATTCATCCAATAGGCAGGAATGAGTCCATCAATGTGAATCCTTCCATTGTGGCATGGTCTCAATGATCCATTTTCTCATAATTGTGTTTTCTAGTCATTCTGGGGAATCATTCTAATGGTCAAGGCGCCTCCAAGGGTCATATAGCTTTGTCGTGGCGAAGTCCCATTCTACGTGGTTATGCTATTCCGGTGAGGTTCAAGTTCTGTATATCTAACTCTTGTGAAGTGTTCCTTATGTTCTCTATATATTCCTTTATCTTATGTTTCTTCTTATTGAGCTTCCTGGCCTTCTTTCCTGTAACCAGAGCTTCTCTAACAATTTCTGGAATCCTCTTCCCATTTGTATTCTTATTCTTTCCTAGTGAAAGGAATTTGCACTGCTAATGTGCTCTTATAGATTCTGAGGTTAATGTCCCTTCTCTTACTATTTCTGGGGTGGCTATACTTATTCCCTCCATGGATAGGTTATTCAAGCCTTTCTGCATTCTTTCAACTTCAACAACTAATTCTCTTGCTCTCTATTTCTTTGACTTGTCCTCTTATTCTTCTATTAGTCTCTCTCATTTTCTGGTTATGAAGTCCCTTAGTTCTTGCCTTTTCTATTCTGTATATTCCTCATTTGCTTTCCTTCAGATATGATCCTTCTCAATCCAAATATTTCCTAATAAAAGTGCAAAAGGGGCGTTGTTCTCGACAAATTTAATGACTTCAAATTCTTCTTCAGTCGACGTTTCATGAGAAATCATAGGTATATTAGTAACTCTTCCACATAGGGTTACCATATTTCCTTTAAACAAGCCTATCCTTCCCAATGAAGGTATCATAGTAGGTCTTCCCAAAATTTCCCAAGTGATTTCTTGCAAAATATTCACGTGTGTTTCTTCATCCAATACACAGTCGATGTCAAAGTCTTCTATTCTTGTAACTATGCGTTGTTTTTCTTTCATGATTTCTGGTAAACCGATGTCTCTGTGATCATCCATTTATTCTTTTAGTTGTACTAACATAGTCTCTGACTCTTTCTATGATTCATTCTCTTTTTTATTCTCTAACATATCCTTAGTCTCTTGAACTTCTTCAGAGTTTTCTTGTCTTGTGTTCATTTTTTCAACTTTAGCAATCATTCTTGGTAAATCCTCAACCTCATGACCAATAGCTTTACAACAAAGAGAAATAGGACCTGTACTAGGGCATTCCTTAGCAATATGTCCCGGTCTTCTGCAATTATAACATAGTGTCAATCCTCTCTTTCTTTTAAATGATCCCTAACCTCTCATGTACTGTGCATTGGGATCATAGTGCTGGACGTGCAATTTGAAAAATTTCTTTTTAGGTTCCTGAATCCACTTATTAGTCCAAAAATTATTTCTATGCATAGGAATAACATATCTTTCTCTATTTCTATCAAATTTATTCAGATCAAATATTTCCTCTAACTGTGCCCTAGCTTTCAGACTAGGATAAAATCTATCAAATATAACTAGATTCATACTTTTGAAGCAAACAATTCCACTTATCTTACCCTTACTAGAGCACAAGGCTTTAAGATCTTACCTCTTTTCTTCAAATGAGGTTTCTTTCTTAGCATAGTGATTCAAAAGTCAAGTAGAATACTGTGCACTACAAAAATAAATCTACGCACAGAGTGTTCTCTTTTCTTCAGTTCCCAGCAATCACAGTTTCAGGTCCTGGAAACAGAACCATTTGTTGGCATAGGGGCAGACCCAGGGTTCAATGCTTCAACAACGCACCAACCAAACCCTAATTATCGGCCCTTTCGACAACACCTTCGAAGCAGATGAAGTCTCACCCGAGGTATAGGTAGGGGAGGTTGTAGGACTTAGGTGTCTACAACCAAGCTAGGACACAGATCTGTGATTGTAACGTCTAGCAGAGCACTTAGACAACAATATGCATTAGTTCATAATTCTCATTCACATCGCAAATTAAACCTTTATTACAAATCAATGCAGTAACAATAAATATCAATCACTTTCAATCACTTAGCACATAGCATTAGCTCAGATCTAGTATTTATTCATCTTAATACCATTAAGCACTAAGCAACAACATCAGATGCATCCATCATACATCATAACAACAACACTAAGAAAATAAACAACATAATCCACATCGCACAAAGCACATCAAGACACAGGATATACGTGGTTCACCCCAGTGTGGGGATACGCCCACCAACTTATTCTTATTCTTTATTAGTCTTCAATCTTCTTACATTCAGTCACTCCTGTGCACAAATCCATAGAGACAAACTCTGCAGAGGACAGGAGATCTGCACGCAGTGCGCCAGATCCTCCTTCCCACAATTAGGTTAAGGCATAGATCCAACTCCTCTATCAATCACATAGCCTTACATACATAATCTATTTTCACAAAGAAACTCATCACCACTTGCACTTAGCCACATAAATCTTCTTTCACTTAGCTAGATCCCCCTTCTACTTTACATTCCTTCTTATTTATACTTTTCCAACCCCTTACAAAAAGGCCTAATCATGGGTAAACCCATGGTCTGACATCCCGTAACCCATTACAAGAACCCTAATGCAAAAACCCTAATGAACCCCTTTTTGGGTCCACAAAACAAGTGAGATCCCGCAAGCTCAGCTCTGCTTGGGCGCTCCATCTTTGACCAGCCTGTCGAAGTTCCAAAAGTGGTCAAACACGATCAATGTTTCCTCAAAACTTGGTCAAGGGAAAATAGTTGAAAATGAGGAACGAGTGTCCCAAGAAAGCATACTATTTCTAGGCGTAAGGAACACACTAATTCTCAGAGCAAGGAGACATGTGTAGGAAAAGGGCACTCGGGGAAAATTCCTCCATGGGTCAAGGTGTCAGGTCGCAGAGGAAAAGTGCTACAAGGTCTGCATATAAGGCATGCTTTAAAGGCTCAGTTGAGAGCAACATGGAGCCGACATTAGGCCAAAGACGCAGAGATGAAAATGCGATTAACAAGACACAATGAAACCCCCTTCAATGTAATTTAACGAGCCCATAGAAGGTAAGATCAGTAGTTTTTTCACATTTAGAGAGTCTGAAAAAAAAAAAATAAGACTCCAAGGGGTACCCTTTTAGGAAATATCCTAGTCGGTTTGAAAAGGGGTAAACTAGCACCGAAAAGACGTCTATTCAAAACCATTTTAATGAGTGTGATAAAAACAAGATCACTTGGCAATATTTTCAATTTTAAGGAGTCTGAAAAGAGCTTAACTATGGGACTCACAACCTTTTTCTGTATTTAGTGTCCTTATCCCGAAAAAGTATAAAATTTACTGAGGAGAACTTTCTCGGTGAGACGAATCTCCTGAGGCATACCTTTTTCCTCTATAATCCACATGCTGGAAAAGGGGTAAACTCATGCCAGTAGATGTTCTTCTGGACCAATTTAACGAGTGTGAAGGAACAAGGTCACTCGGCGATCTTTTCAATTTTAGGGACTCTGGAAAGAGCTTAACTATGTGTTGGAAAATGTTTAACAGGTAACACATGCTTGTCATTGATGGCAATTACAACAATGAAGATGGCATGAGTACAGGAAGAATGTAAGAGACGGGCACCAAAAGTATTTTAGGAAGACGCTGCAGAGCAAGCCCACTAAGTTCAGAAGAGATATTGCAGAGGATTGTTGGTAGGTTATTATCAGGAAAAGTAAGCTTTTCATTGATGCCAAGATCAAAGTATGCAGCGAAGGCAAAACAAGGACAAAGTACGCTCCGAAGGAGAAGCGCCAGTGATCGCTAGATCTCATCCTGAATTCTCAATGGCTGTTAGATCTGAATGAAGACAAGAAGAGGGCGTTGAAGAGGAGAATAGATCTCAGGCATCAGATCTGAGCGCAGGGTCTGACCACCATTGGATCGAGGAAAACCTGCACGATCTTTAAAAGTGCAAGGAGTAGAGGGCTCACAAATCCCAGAAGTAGGAGGACCGGCCATCTCAGGGGGTTATGTGGACCGTTGATCCGACTCCCTATCAGAGTTTTGAGGATTGCGTGTTGGAAACATCAAAGAAACAATGCAACAGGAATCCCGATTTCTCGATATGAAAAATCTCGACGCAATCTGAGTTGTCAAATCAAGAACACATCTAAACCGTCGACCTGACTCACGTCAGCAGAACACGTCAGCTAGGAACACGTGTCACAACCAGGTAATGACAAGTGTCAGGATGATTCAACATTTCAGGCACATGTAAGTCACGAATCAGAGTGACATGTGGCAGTATTCAACACATGTCAATCCACATATGATGTCAGCAGAGGGACACCTTGTCGGAGTGTCGAGGATCGAGTGTTGAAGTTGTCAAAGAACATTGACATCAGGAATCCTGAAATCGTGATATGCGAAGTCACGATGTAATCTGAGCCGTCAGATCAAGCTTTGATCTGGACCGTTGATTCCACTCAATGGAGAGGCATCGGGGATCGAGATTTGGACATGACAAAGATTATTGACATCAGGAACCCCGATTTCGCGATATGCGAATTCGTGATTTAATCGCAGCCGTTGATTAGAGATCAGATATAGACTGTTGACATAACTCCATATCGGAGTTTCGCAGATCGCGACATCAAGAGAAATAGAAAACAAGGCAACAAGAATGTCGAAATCGCGATATGCGATATGG
>ML783608.1:451249-485828 GCA_009831015.1 Picea engelmannii | reverse complement strand
GATAGGAGAACTGTCATTTTTCCTTGGTCTGCAAATTACTCAGAGGCCCGAAGGGATCTTCATTTCTCAAGGAAAATATTTAAGAGAAATGTTGAAAAGGTTCCAAATGGAAGATTCTAAACCTGTGGGTACACCTATGGTAATTGGATGTAAATTAAGTAAGGATGATGATTCACCTGATGTTGATCAAAGCTCATATCAATCAATGATAGGAATCCTCTTGTACATCACAACATCTCACCCAGACATAATGCATGCTGTAGGAATGGTAGGAAGATATCAGGCTACACCTAAACTAGCCATTTGCAAGCTGTCAGAAGGATATTCAGGTACTTAAAAGAAACAATGAATTATGGTCTGTGGTATCCCAGAAATCAAAGTCTTCAGTTGACTTCTTATTCAGATGCAGATTGGGCAAATTGTGTTGATGAGAGAGAAAGCACCAGTGGAGGAGAATTCTTCTTGGGTAACTCCTTAGTAGCCTGGCTTAGTAAAAAGCAAGGTTCCATTTATTTATCAACCACAGAGGCAGAGTACATTGCTTCTGCTACCTGTTGCACACAGGTATTATGGATGATTCAGACACTTGCAGACTTAGAGGTAAAATACATTGCACCGATCCCAATTCATTGTGATAACACTAGTGCCATCAGTGTATCTAAAAATCCTATCTTCCACTCCAAGACAAAACATATTCCCATCAAATATCATTTTCTGAGAGAGCAGGTCACCAATCAGATTGTTCAGGTCCATTACATTCCCACTATAGAACAAATTGCAGACATCTTTACTAAACCCCTAGCCAAGACACTGTTTGAATATCTCAGACAGAAGATGGGTGCCATTTCGTTTCACACCTAAAAGAGTCCATCTTGTTAGGGGGAGATTTGTATTGTTTGAATATCTAATGCCTCCTAAAATTACTGTAATAGCTCAGGGGGAGCATGTCTCTTCTTTGACATTGATGTCAAAGGGGGAGAAAAGAATTAGGGTGCCTTAGTTGCCATCAATGCCAAAGGGGGAGATTGTTGGCAAATGTTTAACAGATAGCGCATGGTTTTCATTGATGGAAAGTACAGCAATGAAGATGGCATGAGTACAGGAAGAATGTAAGAGACGGGTACCAGAAGTATTTTAGGAAGACGCTGCAGAGCAAGCCCACTAAGTTCAGAAGAGATAGTGCAGAGGATTGTTTGCAGGTTATTATCAGGCAAAGTAAGCTTGTCATTGATGCCAAGATCAGAGTATGCAACGAAGGAAAAACAAGGAAAAGGTACGCTCCTAAGGAGAAGCACCACTGATCACTGGATCTCATCCTGAATTCCTGATGGTCGTCAGATCTGAATGAAGACAAGAAGAGGGTGTTGAAGAGGAGAATAGATCTCAGGCGTCAGATCTCTTTGGCAGTTTGAGACTCTTTGTCTTCTCTGTGATAGTCGAACTCACTTTCTTTGTTTCAGTTACAAGCCTCAATGCTCATCAGTTGTCAATCGCCTCCACGAGCATCTTCATTCCTCTCAGAGACTCTTCACCTCCTCTGTCATTCATCCCGAAGTGTCTTCGCATCCTTTGGTAGAAACCATCAATGGTTTCTAGCAGTTTCACTGTGTCATGCAACAGTAGTCCTCAGATCTCCTTCAGGTTAATCTATGTCGTTGGATGAGCTTTAATAATCTTTCCTTTAAACCGGGTTTCGGCATTTCAGCATTCCTATTGCATTGTGTTCTTTCCTCTCCAAGTCGCGATCCCCGAAACTTCGATATGGAGTTACATATACGGTCCAGATCCAATCTTGATTTAACGGTTGTGATTGAATCGCCATATCGCATATCGTGATTTCGACATTCTTGTTGCCTTGTTTTCTATTTCTCTTGATGTCGCGATCCATGAAACTCCAATATGGAGTTATGTCAACGGTCTATATCTGATATCTATTCAACGGCTGTGATTAAATCGCGAATTCGCATATCGGGAAATCGGGGTTCCTGATGTCAATAATCTTTGTCATGTCCAACTCTCAATCCCTGATGCCTCTCCATTGAGTGGAATCAACGGTCCAGATCAAATATTGATCTGACGGCTCAGATTACATCGTGATTTCGCATATCGCGATATCAGGATTCCTGATGTCAATGTTCTTTGACAACCTCAACACTCGATCCTCGAAACTCCAACAAGGTGTCCATCTGCTGACGTCATACATGGATTGACACATGTTGAATACTTCCATGTGTCACTCTGATTCATGACTTTCATGTGCCTGAAATGTTGAATCATCCTGACACTTGTCATTACCTGGTTGTGACACATGTTCCTAGCTGACGTGGTCTGCTGACGTGAGTCGGGTCGACGGTTCAGATGTGTTCTTGATTTGACGGCTCAGATTGTGCTGGGATTTTTCATATTGAGAAATCGGGATTCCTGTTGCATTGTTTCTTTGATATTTCCAACACGCAATCCTAGAAACTCTGATAGGGATTCGGATCAACGGTCCACATAACCCCCTGAGATGGACGGTCCTCCTGCTTCCGAGATTTGTGAGCCCTCTACTCCTTGCACTTTTAAAGATTGTGCAGGTTTTCCTCGATCCAATGGTGGTCGGACCCTGCGCTCAGATCTGACTACATGCCATATTACCATTGGCATAAACTACATGCATATATAGAGGATTAATAGAACAAGACCTATCTCTATTCATAGTCAACACAAATTCACCTGCCTCTATTCTTCTTAACTCTGGGAGGAAATAAGATCTATGATGGAGATCATCCTAGGGTCTGTCTGGACCAGTTAATGCCTCAAGAATCACCTCATATGAGGGAAAGAACAGGTCTAAAGAATCTGTAGTGGCAAGGGAACCTTGAGCCCAAATAGGCTCGATAACTGGATCTAACTCCTGTGTGGGAGTCGGATTGGGGTCGGTGGAAGCTTGTTGGACAACACTATACGTAGCTTCTGTCATAGACAAAGGAATGGCCATTCTAGAATACCCTATCCCTTCCATTGAGGCTGATGGGGAAGGAAGAGTCCACAGATCATGAAAGTAATTTGTTCAGAATGAAGAAATTTAAAATATTTCATCCCTAGGCTGGTTGGGGGAAATCGATATAAAATTGACATCACTGAAAGGAGGTCGGTAATCAAAAGTATTCATCAATGATGGACACAAACCAACCCCTATGTTAATGGTGTCATGCTTAGCGTATCAATCATTGGGACCATGGATGCCACCAATGAAGGGTCAAGACAGGAGAAGGACAACTGATCAATGGTCACGATTTGGTCCTCGTGTGGAAATAACAAGACCCTAATACCTGTGAAACCACTGCATGCATTGCATAGGTCCAAATACTTCCTAAAAAATGGTTGTAGTTGAGAGGCCCATCGACCACTTCAACTTCGGTGCACACGGTCTTCCCTCCTAACTGCACAGGGAAATAAGGGATGATTCCATGTGGTCTGAATGAATTACCGTTGAAAGAAATAAGAAAAGTAGGTGATGGAGACAAAACGGATTGGCCGATGGCCTTCCAACATGCCAATGACATCAAAAAAGTTGGGGCGCCCTCATCAACCACCATACGGAAAATATTTCAAGTGGAATATTTCATGGTGTAAGCCACTACTATCTAAAATGAAACATGGTAAGGGAGACGAGGTTTCAAGTTAGTTGGTTCGAGAACGATCGCTCCTGGATTACAAGTCTCTTCAAATCCTAAGGTGGATAACAAATATTTTCTCTACGAAAGGAATCTCTGGAGGACCTCCAAAGAAGACATAGCGCAAGGGGTTTGTGCCAAATCTTCCACCATAGAGTATTTCTAGGCAAGCCTCACATTTGGATTATGAGAAGCTTTCTTGAAAGCACATTTGGGGATGTGTGTCATTGTTTCACCCATTGTCTTCTCAATCTAGAGAGGAACTGGTGGGTTTGTGGCTTCTTTACCATTTTCGGCAGAGTCTGACATTCCGTAATCTCGACTCTTGGTTGCTATATGAGCATCACCTTTCAACATGTAAAAATTTGTGGTCGAGCTGTTACCAATAGGCACGAGGGGTCCCTGACTACCCCCTTCCATGCTCGAAGATGCTGAGGCTTGAGCCATGTTTTTCCCATGTGGGAATGGGTTCGTCAGCACAACAGGCTATTGTTGCACCAATAGCTTCTGGGCCTCCGCAAGTCGAGGGCACAGGTGAGTCGGGTGGTCTTCCGTGCAAAGGTTATGTTGAGCACTCAACACACCCTAAAAGTCTATGTTCATTTTTAACTTTTGGGTACCACTTGATCCTTTGCACTGTTTGTTTTGCCTTCAATATGAAAATGATACTTACGCTTATTTATTGTGTTTCATGTTTGATTTTTCTAAAGTTTGCCTGAACATACAACAAAGAATCACCTTAATCATCAAAGGACCCTTAAAAAGCTACTTAAGGAATCATCACACTAAATCTTTCCCCGACGCGTTTAGGAGTTCAGTGTCAGTGAACGTTAAAGGTGATGAAAATTGTTTGAGAGGTTTAAAATATCCGAACACATGTCTTCATCGGCGTTGGCAGATGAACGTTTTTCTTTTTTCTTTACGATTGAAATTTAACAGAGGTATTGCCGAAGACTGATCTATTTGGCTTCGGCAGGAAATAAAAAAGGTAAGCATCATGCATAGAGAAGAGCGGTATCGCCAATTCCAGACACCTGACATGATTTCGGTGTCAGAGAATTACAAAATAAAACACACATTAATTTTACATTTTAAAGTGTCAATCCTCGACCTCCACACCAGAGAGATACGACGTGATGAGACATTTTACCCATGGATCCATTAGATACGGCACATTTAAAGTGTGAATAAGATTGTGGATCACGCATTAGTTGCTAATCCGTGCATGAATCAAAGGAACCCCTTTTTTAACTTGCCTATACATTTCATCTTCCTCCACGCCTCCGTCCTCAACCAGTTAGGATTTAATTGCGGAGAATGGACGATAGTTTCATTTTAAATTGCATTTATTATTCGTATTAACTGGTTGATATGATGGATAAAGTCTCTCTAATTATATGTTTTCGAAGTCATTATGCGTGATCTTATTCTATGCGGAAAAGATTTTAGAGCAAACAGAGGAGAAAGGCCATCAACCCGAATAAGCTGTCCAAAGTTTAGTAATCATTAGACAACTTTCTTAGCAAACATTATAGGTATGTATCCACTTGTGGTGTTTTATGCTTCAGTTTATGAGTTCACAACTCGACACTCCTCTATACACATGTTTAAAAGCTGTTTTAATTGCAGGAACAATGCCTCCAAAGAAACCCTCCACCAAGAAATCCCCAAGAGCGCCAAATCCGCAAGAACCAGAAACAGGAGAGGGATCCTCCCCAGCAGTTCCAAGACAATTAGAATTCACCCCAAAACCGGTGTATTTCATCAAGACAACTTCCAAGGAGGCCTTCATCAAACCTCTAGCCTTCGGAGACATAGAGCCAAACATTGGAGCCAAAACAACATTTCCTCGATGGGAAGAATTGTTTAAGAAAATCAATAAAGAAGAACCCCTCGAGTATTCCCCACACAATGATCCCGATACAAGGAGGCTCGATGATGATGTCCTCCCAAAAATCTATAGAGATTATCTACACATGGTGGCAAGATGAACTTCAGTTTTTCCTTGCATCGAGCTACTAAAGTGGCTCATTGACCACACCAACGTACATAAATATTTAATCAATAATGATAATGGTGGATGCATCGGGGTTTTCTTGCCATCAGAGGTTGAGAGTTACTACAAGCTCAGGGAGTTGGAAGAAAATATGAGCATTGATTTCGTTCTGCGTTTCTATGCTTCACATGATACCAGCAAAATCATGGCATCATGGTGGAGGGAAGACAAAAAATTCATGAACCAGACCACGGGCTGCTACCCAACGACCAATCTAAGGGAACCATACATATACTTGATGGATATTCTCTACAGGTGACACGGGGAGAAGGATTTCTCTCAGTTTTCAGAAGCTTGGATGCCCCTAGCTTTTACGGTAGTCATTTCAGGAATGGGTTTCAATTAGGGTGCCATCATCTCCAAATAGCTGAGCACCTGCACAAGATAGGCCCAGACGCCAAAAGAGGGGGAAACCCCCTCCTTCTACATGGCCTCGTATCTGTTAGACGTCATCTATGCCAGGAACGTTTTCTCTTGAATGAACTTGAACTGGCACTCTTCAGAGCTCTTGGTCCATGTATACTTCAACATTTTATGGGATAACAGGTACAAAAAATCCTATCCTTATATGTGACCAATTTATTGCACATATCTATTTTTTGTTGTTCTGGAAAGAATGCCCTAGGCTATCAAAAGAAGTAAAAGGGGGTTATATCCAAAATTGGTCATTGGTATCTAGATGAGAAAGAAACCTACATCATGGTTTTCGAAGCCACAAGGGCACCCCATTTGTTACCCATATATGTTCCCGACTGACTACTGTTAGGGGAAATTTAGTACCAGACCATCCTGCAAGGATACAATGCCACCTTAGTAAAGGACATGAAGTGGGATTTCAGACCATATGGGTTTCATATTGGCTTCTATATGGTCAAAGACACTACACATGCTAAGCAAGAAGGGCTAAGTCAATTGGAATTCTGGTTCCAAACTGGTTGATTTCGCAAACATGATCCCAAGGGACTGGTCTTGCAACATGCATCGTAGGTATCATCATGTTGGCCCTATTCTCATGATCAGTTTGAAGATGAAATCTTCACCGAAAACGCTCAAGATTGGGATGAAGTGGCATTAAGAAGGGTTGATCCTCGAATGACCAGATTCAAAGCCTTGATTTTGGAAAAACAAGTGATCTCTTTGGATAAGACATCTCAATAAATTCTCAAGGCTCAAAAAGGAACTGTAGTATCTAAACCTGGAGAAGGAGTAGGCGATCCCCAATAGGGCATCGAGGTGGCGACAGTTTATCAGGAATCCCCGGTACAAATCAAGGATATCCCTGAAGATCAAGCTACGCAAGAGATGGGTGCACTTTTATACCAGCAAGGCCAGCTACTAATGAAGTGGATGCAGGATGATCCATACCTTATCATAAGACATGTGATTTCAACTACTATCCAAAGCACCCTCAAAGAGTCAAGTGGCCCCAGTCCCATGAATCTTGACAACACCAATGGGTTAGGTAATCCTGAATCCTCAACATCATCGGTCCATTCCTCGAAAGGTGGGACAACTCAAATAGAGATAGGTCGGGTCTCAATATAAACCCAAGCGCCTAACCCCCTGAGAAAACTTACACATATATATAGCGAGGACGAGAGTCCGGAGTCATCTCATGAAACCCTAGTGCATGTCCAAGAGGAAGGAGGTCCTAAGAAAACCTCTCCCCCTGAGCTTGAGTTTCAAGACCAGGATGTCTCGCAAAAAGAAATAGAAACCAAAGTGGCTCGACACAAAAGGACCCAATGAATCAGAAGTCGAAGTGGATCCGAATGACGAGCCCGAACCAGAGGAGACAAAGAAAGGATCTCCGCAAAAGGAAATCAACATTTCTGCGGTCGATGAGAAAGTAAGTAACGTGCCTACACCCAAAACTTCCATTCTGCCTAATGCTCAAATCCCCGATGAGCGACAAGTGGGAGTCGGACCTGCAAAATAAAGCGAGGAAGTTCGAGAATCCAACCTCGAACAAATATACACCATCGACAGTTTGGGGAACAAACTAACATGGGGAAAACAACAGATGCTAGAGCCAGTGGACGAGGTGGTTGATATCTATGCGATCTCCTACGATGAGAAGAGAAAGGCCATTGTTCAAAGGACTGCAAAGAAAAGAAGGATCTTGTTGGATCACTCCATCCTAGTTACTACAGAGGAGAACTTGATCAACACAACTGATGCCTGGACGTCTGAACTGATCGGCATAGGAAAATCCCTCTCAAATTCCATCTTAGATAGAGCCAGGAGAGATGAAAAGGAACTAGCCACCGCCCTAAAGGAGCTCGAACACTTGTGCCATCTTTCCAAATACTACAAAGGCATGAAAGGTGAGTTTGTAGGAGTTTACAACGAGTTTAAGAAGGAGAGACACCTGCTACTTGAAAACATAGCTGAGTTCCAGGAGGACAATCTCATGGAAATCACAACTTGCAAGGAGATGGAGCGATGGTATGAAAGGGTGAAACAAGCGGTATAAAGACTTGAGTACATTGAGGTAGTCTAACAAGGATGAGATAAGGAAAACCATGGCATTCAGGTGATAGGAAAAAGTAGTCTTAATCTCATGAAGCGATCAACCGAGTACTGGGCCAAGTTGTCTTGGGACCCACATCGAGAGATCCAAGAGAAATGGACCAGGTGTAATAAGCATTGGGGTAAAATTAACAAAATAATGAAGGATGTCGGGCTCCTCGAGTTCGAGACCCCCAATAATTTCATTGACTTGAGCAACGTGGTCAAGCTGCATGTCGAACAAGATGTGCTATGGACCAAAGAGTTCAAAAAAATAGTCAATGTGAAGCCAGGGCAAGTATGAAAATTCACCGAACATCCGATCAGATCCCAAACCATGCTACAAAAATAAACTTCAATTTAGTAAAGTACCGGGTGCATGCAGTAGACATCAAGGGAATATACACGGCCCCGATGGAATAACATAGATTTCCATGGGCTCAAACTTGTGAAAAATTGTTTGTCACATGGACTGAATACGAGAGTAGTCATCCTTTCCAAGAAGTATCTCAAGACGACTGTTAAAGAAGTTGTTAGAAGATAACACCACTTGGCGATTTCTGTTTTGTTTAAACCACAATTAGTCGTTAGTTTCGGTTAGAACTCTATATTATAAATAAAGACATCGGCCAATTAGAAAAAGGTCGATGGTTTTTGTAAGAACTCTTTCTTTTTGGTTGTTAAGAATTATTTTGAGACTGATACGAATTGAGAAGTCCTTCTAGACCAAAGACAAACTATTTTTCATCAGATGCATGTGATTGGACTTGGAGAATAATTACTTCCTATCATGTTTCATGAACAATGCAGTAATGAGTAAGAGCAATTAATTATGTTGACAAGTTATCTGGTGCAATGTTTTGATGTTCTTTTCTTTGATGATGAAGATAAATTGTTGTGTTATTATGTAATGCATGGTCATGGTAGATGAATTATTTTTCTTTCCATTATCTTGTTACATATGTGCTTTCTTTGTGATAGTTAGTTTCTCAGACAATAATTAGATGCTCACACGGTTAATGTATTAGTACTAAGATTGTGGTATAGAGTAATTGTCTGCATGTTGAGAAACAGGTTATCCCAAGCTTAACCTCTTCCCCAGTAGTTAAAACTTAATCATGTTAATTGTCAAGTTGGTTTATTCTAGCTTTCATCTCTCATATCATCCCCACCCAAGAGAAAATATAAAAGAAAATAATCCTAACTGAAGGAAGAGCCTTCACAAAGAAACACAAAGTCCATCGATAAATTGGTCAGATCACAAGATCTAGAGAACCATTCCATTTTAAGCGCTGCAGAGACTAATTAGGCCTCGGTGGTGGGTTGGGTTCCTACTGTTAAGACAAGAGATTTAGGTCCCATCAACAGAATTGGCGCTAGAAGGAGAGCCTGAGAATGAATGGATGAATATATATTTAATCTATCATTTCAAACAGACTATAGATTCGTAACAGCCCATGTGCATGGCTATTCTGTCACAAGACAACCCACACACATTGAGTATTCCTGAAACCGATGACTCACTCCAGCTCGAGGAAGAACCTTTTCACCCTGAAATACCTTATGCCCTTCCTCACAAGGAAGTGAATCAATTCAAGAGAATCACCAGAGCCTATGCCCGACAGATCAGTGCATTGTCCTTAGCTCCCATCCTTCCTTGAAGAAAAAAACAAAGTAGACCAGTGGTTAGCACTCTCGATGAAGTTTCTGTACACTCCGTAGAAGACTTAATAGATTTCATAATTACCGAAATCCAAGAACCTCTCGATCTGATACCCGAAACACCATCCGCTGATGTCTCCAAGACAAATGACTTTTTAGAGGAAGAAGAGTTCGACTCAGATTCCATAGATATGGAGGGTAATAATAACCATGAGGAATAAAGAGAAATCCCACTTCATAACAATCAGCTCTGGTTGGTCGGAGATGTCGTGGTTGTCCCCGGACGAATACATAATCTTCCCCAGCATCTGGGGAAATAGCTTCCTAAGTATGACCCTAAAACTTAAGGATTACTTGAAGATCACATCAAGAAGTTCATACTCGTGATTAGACTTATGAACATTCAACATGAAGACATAGTCTGCAGACTTTTCCCCTACATGTTCGAAAATTCAGATTCCATGTGGTATTTCAACTTGCCAGTAGGATTGATAACTAGCTAGACTAAGTTCTAGAAAGATTTTTTAGATAAATTTGCAGAGGAAAATACTACAGGAGCCTTGATGGTAGATTTTTTTGCAGTCACCATGAGTCTGAAAGAAAGGGTTAAATATTTCAATCAGATATTCACGACCAAACTAAACAAATTCTAGCCCGCAGCGAAACCAACTCAAGAGTTACAAATCAAGGTTTATGCCAACATGCTCCCATCTTCTATTTCTATGTTTGTAAAAGGAGCTGCTAAGAAAAACCTGGCAGAAAATTTTGAGGAGGCCAAGACAATAGAATTCTAGATTAAAGGATGTAAAGAGGGCCAGGTCTCCTTAGTGAAAAAAGAAAGCCAGCCCCCCCCAGGAGAGGACTCCTTCTAACTAGACCTTCAGGAAAACTGGTTGAGCAGACTCTCGACAAAGGTAATGGTGACATAGAATATCTACAATGCATGGTGAAGAAATTATCAAACAAAATCATAGACATGAAGAGAAATGTAGGGGAGGGAAACCAAGACCAAAGGCCCTATAAACCTTTCTTTAAAAGAAACCTGCCTTTCAAAGCAATTGAATCTCCCCCCGTTAACTTAAATATCAATCTAGGGAATGTCATGTATGATTCTTTATGTACTTATCATCAGGAGAACCACTCTGAAAGAGACTGCCCTCAATGGGTACTTTCCATGAATTTGATGGCCAATCAGTTTCTAGATGAAGTCTCCCTAGTCGAACAACCAAGCAGTTCATTTATGAATATGGAAGACCAGGAAGAATTTGAACCACCATGAGACACAACCATGTTGATATGGGATCCTGACCTGATCATGCCTTCCAACGATCTTTTTGAGTCTCGAGAACAACCCGCAGAAGTTTTGGCAATACAGACACGCAGTAAAGGTCCACCCGGCTCAAAATATATTGATGCCACCCGAGCTTCGCAAAGTAAGTTAAATCCCGGCCACCCGAAAACTTCTTTCACTCTCGGTAAAAATCCTATAAGCATTCACACCCAAGAGTCACCCAAACTAGATTACAACATGGTCAAATATTTGAAGAAGATAAAGGATAACATTTCAGTTATGGATATATGTAGGATCCCTCAGCAGAAAGACTTTTTGTTGCAGGCCTTGAACTCTACGGAAAAACCAACGGCGGGCAATGGCCCAGAAAGAAGTTTGACTCACACAGGTCTGGTGGGAAAACCAACTGTGAATGCCTGTTCGGGAGAGAGAAAAGAAAAACCTTGTGTCCCCCTATTCCTCCTAACGTTTGAAATATTCAATAGAAACATCCACAACTGTTTAGTAGATTCTGGAGCATCCTCCAATGTCATTCCCTTGTCTGTTTGTAAGAAATTGAATGGCGTTCCTCTCAAGACTGATAAACATGTCATACAACTAGATATGACCCAAGTCAAGGTCATATGAGAACTCAAAGATGTGATGATTAGGATATCGACACACCCTGCATTTTTGCAAGTGATCGACATTATTGTAGTAGATATCCCAGAGGCATATGGGCTATTACTAAGCTAACACCAGTCTAAAAATATAAATGGTTACTTCAGTACGGATTGGGCACACCTTTGGCTACCACTGAAGGGATATAAGAACATGATCAGAATTGATAGGGAGAGATATCTGAAACATACAGTCACTGATTTAGAAGCCCCTAATGAACCCTCGTCCAAAGATTTCCCCATACTGGGCAATTATTCCTGCGACTCCTACTTTGGAAAATCCGCTCCCCTCTTATTCGATGTTCCTCTTACTCAAAACTCAGAATTGATCTTTCAAGACAAATTGTTGATCCCGACATGAGACACCTTCTTCTGCCAAAAATCAGTGCTAGAACTTGTGAAACGATAGGTCAGGGAACAAGAAACTAATAAAGGAAATGAAAATAGCGATCCCCGTTCACAAATTTAGACCCTCTATTTTGATGGATCTAAATATCAAGAAGGGTTTGGAGCAGGATGCATTCTCATTAATCATATTGGTAAACATAATTTCTTGTCTTGTAGGCTAGAATTCGAATGTACCAACAACACTGTCGAATATGAAGCTCTAGTGCAAGGATTAAGGAAAGCTATAGATTTCAACATCAAAGGATTGAAAGTTTTCAGGGACTCCGAAATTATTGTTAGACAAGTAAGAAATACTATACATTAAAATTCTCCTCATCTGAAGAACTATCAGCAGGAGGTGCATAGGATAATATAATACTTTGAGGCCTTTAATATCACTGCGGTCCCCAGGATAAAGAATATTATTTCTAACTCCTTGGCCACAACCGCTTCCAAGCTGTAGCCTTTAGAAGATTATGAAGCCTCCTGATTTAGTGTGGAACTACTCTACAAACTATTGGTACCTAATAACATTTCCAATTGAAGAGTCTTCGAAGAAGATGAACAAATCATAAACTTCTTGACTAACCGAGATAATTTCAAATACCTCGCTATTGACAATGAATAATTCCAAGAGTTGTCCACAGATATGGATCCTCAGACAGGATGAACTATGGATAAATCAAAAGGTCACATGATCCCAAAAGGGATAGCTAATCTAGAAAATATTTTTGATCTCAAGGAGCGATTTAAGGGACCCAAAAACGCAAAGACTGGCAGCTCTTGTCCCCTGCATGAAACTATAAATCTTGGGACCCCAGAGAATCCAAAGAATGTAAATCTAGGCAAGATGATATCTAAAGAAGAGAGGAAATCTTACCTCAAATTATTCAGACAATACTAGGATGTCTTTGTGTGCTCCTATAGGGATTTGAAAACGTATGATACTCGTATCATTCAACATACCATCCCTTTAAAACAAAAATTAAAATATTTCCAACAGAAACTATGAAAGTATCACCTAGCCTTGGAGCCTCTTATGTATCATGAATTAAAGAAGCTCTTAGATGCGAAGATCATTTTTCAGGTTAGGCATTCTGCTTGGGTAGCGAACTTTGTTCCAGTGAGGAAAAAGTCAAGGGAGATCCACCTTTGCATAGATTTTAGGAACCTCAACAAGGACTCAGTAAAAGACAATTATCCAATCTCGCCGATGGAACAACTCCTGTAGACCATGTCGGGTTCAAATATTTTCTCTCTACTAAATGGTTTCTCAGGATACAACGAATTCCTTGTTTTGGAGGGAGATCATTTAAAAAACACTTTCTGAACCAAATGGGGAACCTTCGCTTATAAGCGCATGCCTTTCAGGTTAATTAATGCAAGAGAAACCTTCCAAATAGCCATGGACGTAGCCTTTCGGGGACTAATTAATAGATGTGTGGTAGTGTATCTAGATGACGTAACAGTGTATTCAAAGAATAGAGAAGAGCACATCCAACACTTAACTCGGATTTTCGAGAGGTGTAGGAAATACGGTATATCCTTAAACCCTAAGAAAAATATCTTCGGTGTTGAGGAAGGTAAGTTGTTAGGTCACATTATATATCATGAAGGGATTCTCATAGACCCCAAAAGGATTAAATCCATATTTCAACTCCCCTTACCCCATAATAAGAAAGCTATGCAATCCTTTTTGGGGAAAATCAATTTTTTGAAGAAGTTCACTCCCAACTTCGCGGAAATCATCAAACCCTTACAAAATATGATTCGCAAAGATGATAAATTTAAGTGGGATGATGAGCAAAAATACACCTTCAACAATATCAAAGCTGTCATTTCTCGAGCCCCGGTGTTGTGAAGTCTCGATTTCAACAGAGACTTTTTTCTTTATACTTTCACCTCTGATCAATCGCTAGCTGTAATTTTGACTCAGAAGGATGATGGAAACAAAAAAGCCCCTATGTAATTTATGAGTACTAATATTCAAGGAGCTGAGCTCAACTATCCTGCTGTAGACAAACATGCCTACGTGGTTTATAAGGCATTAAAACATTTCAGGTCTTACATCCTCAAGAATCACACTAAATTAATTGTGTCGCACCCCGTAGTCTGATCCTTGTTCACCCAACAAGAAATGGGGGAAAGAAGGGGAAACTGGATGGCGGTAGTCCAAGAATTTGATCTAGATATAAAACCTGCAAAACTAGTAAAGGGATAAGGTTTGTGAAAACTTGTAGCCGAAGCCCAGGATCAAGTAAATGAAGATCTCGGATGGGAGAACAAAATGAAACTATGGTGTGGTGAAGTAGAATACATCTCCCCAGGACAAGACTCCTGGTTCAAAGATTTAACTTATCTCCTACATCAAGGGACTTATCTTGAAAACCTCAACCCTAGAGAAAGGAGAGCCCTGAGATTAAAATCTACACATTATCGTCTTATAAATTCAGTGCTCTTCCGGATCAATTACGATAGGGTACTGTTAATATGTATCGAACAATAAGATGCAGACAAGGTACTGAAAGAACTCCATGATGGCCCCACCGAGGGACATTTTGCAGGAAAACTATCGCTTGTAAGATTCTGAGAGTCGACTATTATTGGCCCACCTTGTTCAAAGACGCTCATACTTACGCTAGAAACTGTAATACTTGTCAAATAAGTGTTGGAAAGGAGAAAAGAGTGGTGGTCCCACTCCAAACTATTATCATCTCTCAGACTTTCTAGCAGTGGGGGTTGGATATCATAGGAGAAATCACACCTAGCTCCTAGAAGTTGCACAAGTACATTCTTACCGTCATTGACTATTTCACAAGATGGACAGAGGACATTCCTCTGACTCATGTGAACGAGAAGGTGGTTATCCAATTTATAGAACAATAGCTAACCATGAGGTTCGGTGTCCCTTCTATTCTGGTCTTCGATAACACAACTTTCTTTTCTTCAACCCTATTGATGAAGTTTTCTCTGGACAAAGGAATCATAATCAAGTACTCTGCAAATTACTATCCCTAGGGAAATGGTGTGGCTGAATCGAATAATAAAATCCTGGTAAGGATATTAAAGAAGAAGGTCATGGATAACCAAAGAAATTGGCATAATATACTCTATAATTCTCTATGGGCCAATAGGGCCACGCATAAGGAAGCCATAGGAAATTCCTCATACTTTCTGGTCTATGGACAATAAGCCATCCTCCCAAATGGGATCTATCTCCCATATCTTCAGTTGGCCCAAGATTCCAATGAAGAACCCTCATCAGCCATGCAACAAAGGATTAACACTCTGCTCATGCTGGAAGAAGAGAGGGAGAAGGCTAAGTCAAAATTCCTAGCTCACCAACAAATAGTGAAAATATGGTTCGATAAGCATAAGGCTAAAGAAAAGAATTTTGAAGTAGGAGACTTAGTCCTGAAGTGCGACAGAGAAAATGAGCCTAAAGGGAAACATTCTAAGTTCAAGAGTCTATGGCTTTAACCTTTCCAGGTAGTAGAGAAAATCAGGGTAGGCACTTATCGATTGCAAAGTTTGAGAGGAGAACCAGATGCCCTCCCAGTAAATGGCCAAGCCCTAAAACAATACTTCTAGTAACTTTTTTCATATAATATATATATATATATATATATATATATATAATAATAAAAAATATGGTCATGAGTCAAGGTCAAAGGGAACGAAGGAGGAACAAAGAATCTTCTTTTGCCTAGTGAATCACCATTATTTGTTGAGCACTCAACACACCCTAAAAGTCTATGTTCATTTTTAACTTTTGGGTACCACTTGATCCTTTGCACTGTCTGTTTTTCCTTCAATATGAAAATGATACTTATGCTTATTTCTTGTGTTTCATGTTTGATTTTTCTAAAGTGTGCCTGAACATACAACAAAGAATCACCTTAATCATCAAAGGAACCTTAACAAGATACTTAAGGAATCGACACACTAAATATTTCCCCAACGCGTTTAGGAGTTCGGCGTTGGTGAACGTTAAATGTAATGAAAATCGTTTGAGAGGTTTAACATAGCCGAACACAAGTCTTCATCGATGTCGATAGATGAACATTTTTCTTTTTTTTTACGATTGAACTTTAACAGAGGTATCGCCAAAGACCAATCTGTTCGGCTTTGACAGGAAAACAAAAAGGTAAGTGTTGCACATAGAGAAGAGCGGTATCGTCGATTTTCGATAGCCGACACGATTTCGGCATCGGAGAATTACAAAATAAAACACACATTGATTTTACATTTTAAAGTGTCGATCCCCGACCTCCACGTCGGAGAGATATGACGTGATGATACATCTTACCCATAGATCCATTAGGTACGACGCATTTAAAGTGTGAATAATATTATGGATCATGCATTAGTTGCTAATCTTTGCGCGAATCAAAGGAACCCCTTTTTTAATTTGCCGATACAATGCATCTTCCTCCATGCCTCTGCCATCAACTAGTTAGGATTTAATTGTGGAGAATCGTCGGTAGTTTCATTTTAAATTGCATTTATTAGTCGTGTTAATTGGTTGATACAACGGATAGAGTCTCTCTAGTTATATGTTGTCGAATTTGTTATGCATGATCTTATTCTACATTGAAAAGATCTCAAAACAAACGGAGGAACAGGGCTGGCAACCCGGATAAGCTGTCCAAAGTTCAGTAAGAATTAGACAACTTTCTTAGCAAGCATTACAAGTATGTATCTACTTGTGGTGTTTTATGATTTAGTTTATGAGTTCACAACCCAGCACTGATTTGTACACATGTTTAATTTTTTTTTTAATTGCAGGAACAATGCCTCCAAAGAAACCCTCCACCAGGAAATCCCCAAGAGAACCAAATCCGCAAGAACCAAAAATAGGAGAGGGATCCTCCCCAACAGTTGCAAGACAATTAGAATTCACCCCAAAACTGGTGCCTGTCATCAAGACAACTTCCAAGGAGGCCTTTGTCCAACCTCTGACCTTCGGAGACATAGAGCCAAACATTGGAGCCAAAAAAACATTTCCTCGATGGGAAGAATTGTTTAAGAAAATCAACAAATAATAACCCCTCGAGTATACCCCACACAACGATCCTGATACAAGGAGGCTCGATGATGATGTCCTCCCAATCATTTGTAGAGCTTACCTACACATGGTGGCAAGCCAAACTCTAGTGTTTCCTTGCATCGAGCTCCCAAAGTGGCTCATTGACCACATCGAAGTGCATAAATGTTCAATTAATGATGGTAATGGTGGATGCGTCAGGGTTTTCTTGCCACCATAGATTGAGAGTTACTACAAGCTCAGGGATTTAGAAGAAAAGTTGAGCACTAATTTCATTCTGAGTTTCTATGCTTCACATGATATGAGCAAAATCATGGCGTCGTGGTGGAGGGAAGACAAAAAATTCATGAACCAGACCACTGGCTGGTACCCAACGGCCAATCTAAGGGAACCATACATATAATTGATGGCTCTTCTCTGCAGGTTACATGGGGAGAAGGATTTCTCTCGGTTTTCAGAAGCTTGGATGCCCCTAGCTTTTACGGTATCCATTTCAGGCACGGGTTTCAATTGGGGTGCCATCATCTCCAAACAGATGAGGACCTACATAAGATAGGACCAGACACCAAAAGAGAAGGAAACCCCCTTCCTTCTACATGGCCTCATATATGTTAGACGTCATCTGCACTAGGAACATTTTCTCTAGAATGAACTTGAACTGGCACTCTTCAGAGCTCTTGGTCCATGTATACTTCAAGATTTTATGGCATAACAGGTACAAAAAATCCTATACCCTTATCTGTGACTAGTTTATTGCACATATCTATTTTGTATTGTTCAAGAAAGAATGTGCTAGGCTGTCAAAAGAAGCAAAAGGGGTTATATCCAAAATGGGTCACTGGTATCTAGACGAGCGCAAAACCTACATCAGGGTTTTCGAAGCCACAAGGGAACCCCATTTGTTACCCATATATGTTCCCTGCCAACTACTATTAGGGGGAATTTGGTACCAGACCATCCTGCAAGGATACAATGCCACCTTATTAAAGGACAAGAAGCGGGCCTTCATACCGTATGGGTTTCATATTGGATTCTATATGGTCAAAGACACCACACATGCTAAGGAAGAAGGGCTAAGTTAATTGGAATTGAGGTTCCAAACTGGTCAATTTTGCAAACATGATCCCAAGGGACCGGTCTTGCAACATGCATCGCAGGTATCATCCTATTGGCCCTATGCCCATGATCGGTTCGAAGATGAAATATTCACTGAAAACGCTCAAGATTGGGATGAAGTGGCGTTAAGAAGGGTTGATCCTCGAACGACCAAATTCAAAGCCATGATTTTGGAAAAACAAGCGACGTCTTTGGAGTAGACATCTCAAGAAATTCTTAGGGATCAAGAAGGAACTGTAGTATCTGAACTTGGCGAAGGAATAGGCGATCCCCAATAGGGCATAGAGGTGGTGACAGTTTATCAGGAATCCCCGATATAAATCAGGGATCTCCCTGAATATCAAGCTATGCAAGAGATGGGTTCACTTTTATACTAGCAAGGCCAGCTGCTAATGAAGCAGATGCAGGATGATCCATACCTTATCATAAGACATGTGATTTCAACTAATATCTGAAGCACCTTGACAGATTCAAGTGGCCCCAGTCCCATGAATCTTGACAACACCAAAGGGTTAGGTAATCCTAAATCCTCAACATCGTCGGTCCATTCCTCGGAAGGCGAGACAACTCAAACAAAGATAGGTCGGGTCTCGATAGAAACCCAAGCGCCTAACCCCCTGAGCAAACTTATACATATATATAGTGAGGAAGAGAGTCCAGAGTCATCTCATGAAACCCCAGTGCATGTCCAAGAGGAAGGAGGTCCTGAGAAAACCTCTTCCCCTGAGCCCAAGTTTCAAGACCAGGATGTCTCGCAAAAAGAAACAGAAACCAAAAGCAGCCTCGACACAAAAGGAACCAATGAATCGAAAGTTGAAGTGGATCCGAATGATGGGCCCGAAACAGAGGAGACAAAGAAAGGATCTCCGCAAAAGGAAATCAACAGTTCTGCGCCTGACGAGCAAGTAAGTAACGTGCCTACACCCAACACTTCCATTATGCCCAATGCTCAAATCCCTGACGAGTGACAAGTGGGAGTCAGACCTGCAATATACAGCGAGGAAGTTCAAGAGTCCAACCTTGAACAAATATACACCACCAGCAGTTTGGGGAAAAAACTAACATGGGGCAAAGAACAGATACTAGAGCCAATGGACAAAGTGGTTGATATCTATGCAATCTCTTATGATGAGAAGAGAAAGGCCATTGTTCAAAGGAATGAAAAGAAAAGAAGGATCTTTTTGGATCACTCCATCCTAGTTACTATAGAGGAGAACTTGATCAACACAACAAACGCCCGAATGTTTGAACTGATTGGTGTAGGAAAATCCCTCTCAGATGCCACCTTGGACAAATTCAGGAGAGACAAAAAGGAACTAGTCGTCGCCCTAAAGGAGCTCGAACACTTATGCCATCTTGTTGAATACTACAAAGTATCCACACAGATCGTTGTATATATGAATGGTGAGTTCGTAGGAGTTTACAACGATTTTAAGAAGGAGATACACCTGTTACTTGAAAACATAGCTGAGTTCCAGGAGGACACTCTCATCGCAATCAAAAATTGCAAGGAGATGGAGCGATGGTATGAATGGGAGCAACAAGATGTAGAAAGACTCGAGTACATTGAGGTAGTCTAGCAAGGCCAAGATAAGGAAAAAATGGCATTCAGGTGATAGGAAACAATAGTCTTAATCGCATGTAGCGATCAGCTAACTACTAGGCCAAGATGTCTCGGGACCCACATCGAGAGATCCAAGAGAAATGGACCAGGTGTAATAAGAATTGGGGTAAAATTAACAAAATAAGGAAGGATGTCAGGCTCCCCGAGTTCGGCACCCCTATAATTTCATTGACTTGAGAAACGTGGTCAAGCCGCATGCTGAACAAGATGCACTATGGACCAAAGAGTTCACGAAAATGGCCGATGTGAAGCCAGGGAAAGTACGAAAATTCATCAAACTTCCGATCAGAGCCCGAACCATGCTACAACAGCTGAACTTCAGTTTAGTAAAGTACCAGGTGCATGTAGTAGACATCAGTGGAATATACGCGGCCCCGATGGAACAACATAGATTTCCATGGGCTCAAACTTGTGAAAAATTGTTTGTCAGTTGGACTGAATACGAGAGCAGTCATCCTTTCCAAGAAGTATCTCAAGATGATTGTTAAAGAAGATGTTAGAAGATAATGCCACTTGGCGATTTCTGTTTTTTTTAAATCAAAATTAGCCGTCAGTTTCGGTTAGAACTCTATATTATAAATAAAGACATCGACCAATTAGGAAAAGGTCGATGTTTGTTGTCAGAACTCTTTCTTTTTGTTTTTTAAGAATTATTTTGAGACTGCTACGAATTGAGAATTCCTTCTTGACCAAAGACAAACAACTTTTCATCAGATGCATGTGATTGGACTTGGAGAAGAATTAATTCCTATCCTGTTTTATGAACGATGCAGTAATGAGTAAGAGCAATTAATTCTATTGTCAAGTTATATGGTGCAATGTTTTGATGTTCTTTTCTTTGATGATGAAGATAAATCATTGTGTTATTATGTAATTCATGGTCATGGTAGATGAATTATTTTTCTTGCCATTATCTTGTTACATATTTGCTTTCTTTCTGATAGATAGTTTCTCAGACAATAATTAGATGCTCACATGGTTAATGTATTAGTACTAGGCCTGTGGTATAGAGTAATTGTCTGCATGTTGAGCAGTGGGTTATCCCAAGCTTAACCTCTTCCCCAGTAGTTAAAACCTAATCCTGTTAATTATCAAGTTGGTTTATGCTGGCTTGCATCTCTCATATCAGCCCCACCCAAGAGAAAATACAGAAGAAAATAGTACTAAATGAAGGAATAACCTTCACAAAGAAACACAAATCCCATCACTAAATTGGTCAGATCGCAAGATCTGGAGAACCATTCCATTTTAAACGATGCAGAGACTAATTAGGCCTCAGTGGAGGGTTTGGTTCCTACTATTGAGACAAGGCATTTAGGTCCCATCAACAGGTTACACGGATACTTAGACTTTCTCTTCTCTGTGTTTCCCTCGCCAACATTGTTATTAGGCTTCTTATTCCCTTTACCCTTCTTGTTTTGTTGTTTTTTATTTCCTTCAGGATGTTGGTTGGCCTTCGGGTTCATCGAATGCACATTATGTACGTTCGATGTTTGGGTAGGGGGAACAACCAAACTGAAGATTTGGATGGTCATTGTCTGTTGTATCAAGAATCGTTGCAATTGATTTGACAACAGATCAATGGACTTTCCTTGTACTGAACCAACTATACCATCGGCATGTGGTGCAAAATTTTTTATGGCCTTGTCAAGGATGGACCATGGCACATCTGTAAAGATTTCATAGAGTAATCTAGACTGAGAGTAAATCAGTTTGATTTGTTGCGCTCTCATTATCGCCTCCTCCTTTGAAAACACTCCTGAAGTTGCAACATCCTTTTAATAAAACTAGTACCAAAGACTTTAGGAACCACTCTAGCAAAAAGGTTGGTGGGACCTGTACCTTAAGAAAGATATTTCGACGCCACCATTCTCATATGTGATCTGAGATATGATCAGCCTTAGTCTGTTCAAATTTGGCCAACAATTCAGTGTTGGCATCATATCTCACGAGTAGTTGGAAATGGTTTAGAAAGACCATCGCCAAGTCTCTAAAGTAACAATACCTTGAGTGATCAAGCTCGATATACCATTTTGTGACACCCCCGATAAGAGTGTGTTGAAAAAGTCACAACTGTACATAGTCATCTTGCAGCGAGTTTGACGAGCACCATAAGTGGAAATTTGTCACGTGATCACACGGGTCTTCACCAGACTTTCCTTCAAATTTTGGAATATTCGAGGGAACCTGAGTCGACATAGGGGGGCAACGCGCATCATGACAAATTGGGTTGTTAAGAAACCTTGACAAGTCTGGTAGGTGTAACATTTCCAGAAACCGTAGTTTGGGTTGGGTACTATGTACAGGAAAAAAGGGGCTTGGAGTTTGACTAGCACCATGTTTCCAGGAAACGTTGGGATGTTGGCCAGGGTTCTGGTAGACACCGTGGCCTTGACCAGCATACAGAAACTACGTTTGTTGGGATATCATCAGTTGATTCCCATAATTGGATGACATGGGTTGGGTGGGGATTTCTCCCTGTGTTGTGTTCCAAATATTTTGGAAGGGGATGCCCCCAACCAATCTGATGAGCATAGGTATTGAGCCTTGCCTGGTGTTCCATTGACCATGGAAGGGGTTTCCTCCGACCGACATCCCTTGTGAGGGATCTCATCCCTGCCAAGGATTCCAAATTCCTTGTGAGGAGAAAACTCTTGTACTTACCCCATGTGTAGGAATAGTACCCTACATAGGATTCTATTGTCCAAAATCAGGGTTGCCCCTGGCCGAGACGACAGTCGAAGAAAAAGAATTATTATGAAATGCGTAGAACAAAGAGAATGACATGGATCTCAACGGTGTAGTGTAAGATGAAGGTCCTAAAATGCCTACTCCAAACAAGTTGTAGTTAGTGTTCGACTCCATGGGTTTCTGGAAATCACCACCGAGTGAGGGGGACGAAGGAGGTATATGAGCCCCACTGTAAGGGATAGCATTGAAAGGGATTGAGGTTCCCCCAATAGACCCTTACATGGGAGCGTTTGAGCTCCCTGCCCCCAGACCCATGGTCTGTAAGGTGGAGTAGGTAAGGATGGAGTACGAATCAAACTCAGGCATTCCATATGAAAATGGAGGGCCTTTCGCACTCTGTGTGAATGGAGAAGTGGCCACCATCGATGACAGTATCAGACCACTGCCTGAGGTAGAGGGGGTGGAGACCACTATGGTACAGACCAATGAAGGTGGGTTAGGTGGAAACACACCCCCTGTAGTAGTATCCAAAATGGGAGTATGAGGACTCCCAGATGAAGTGCAACATTTGCTTACATAGCTTCTTGTAAAACTATCTGATGCTCGTAAGGTGTCACCCTTGGAGGGACAACTTGTATCAAGATTGGCGTCGAAAAGTTAGTGATTGGAGGGTTAGTTGGCTAGAGAGATTCCGCTCCAAGGTCAGAAACAATAGGTTCCTTTGGATTCGAGTAATCTCCTCTCGGAGCAGGCTCAGGAAAAGTTTCTTGCGGYCCGTTCGCTTCGAATGACCCTTGTTGGTCAAGTCTTCATCGTAACATTGGAGGTGGTGGCTCTAATGCAACCGGTGTCAGGACCTGAAGCCTTCGCAACTGACAGAAATCCTGATCTGCCACCTTGTGAAAATATCAACGRCACAGTAAGGATTTAACTAACATTTAAAACCAAGCACACACTAGAAAAAATCCTATAAGATAAACCAAGCAAACCACTCTCTAGTTGGAAGAATAGTTATGTCAACCAACACTAGAGAAACTTACCGGTGCAAGTGAAACTCGAACATGGAATCACCCTCCAGGTATACTTTGTAAAGTGTGACCCAACGTCTACCCTGTGTATCATGGTATTCCCCTACAGTCACCTGCATAAGTCCCTAGAATAAAGGAAACTAAGTTTCTAGCTCACAAACAATCACCAGACGGGTACAATCGACAGTCGGGTGGACCACAATGAGCAATATAAAAATTATGAAACCTACCGAGGGTATCGAAAGAAGGTGGTCCAGAATAAAATATAGGATATCAAATGGATTCGAGGTCTATGAATCTTTGTAGGAAAATGCGAGCGATAGTGTTCCCACGACAAATCCTCAATATGCATTACCCACTACGTTTGGTCCAGATTTGGAGGGGTTATCTCCACTGCCTTTCCTCACGTGACCTTGTGTTTAGAACCTGTGTTACAAGGGGGTCCCAAATAACTTTCATGTCACTAGACTTTAATACTTCCTAGCTCTGACTCTGATGTTTGTTTAAAATCCTTGAAGAGTTTCCTCTCCAACCTAATTCAAGGCTCTAGCCCTAAACTAGTTGGTTGACCCTACAAACATAAAAGTATAATTAATTTTAGATTTAGCATTCATTTTAATCACTTTTTAAAATCAAAGGATATGGCAGTGAAACTAGTGATGTTTATGAGAGAAGAAAAGAGGATAAAAAGACAAAACTCTAAAAGCAAAATTACTTCTAGTCAAAAGTAAAGATTTACAACTAACTCTTTGTAAACAACGTTTTTTGTAACTAACTTTTTCAAGATCTTTAAAAAGAAGACCTAAAACAAAATTTCTCTCGACTACGAGCTACTTAAGTTTCAAGAGATTGACAAAGAACTTAAAAAATGAACTCTTTTTCCTTTCAAGTAAAATAACTAACTCCAACTACTTTACCAAAATAAGAATGATAAATCTTTTTCTTTTTTTTTTGAAAATGCTTCAAACAAGAAAAACTTGAAATAAATCTTTTTTCTCTTTTTTTAAAGAAAATGAAAGGGGGGAAAATAAATTCAAGACAAGACTGAAATAGACCTTTGGCTCACTGTGGATTGCATGGAATCACTAAAGACACCAAACATGCCGATTAAAAATTGAAAGACTCGCCTAAAACCCTTTCAGAAGTGAACACAAGTAACTTGAAAAAGACAAGCAAACTAAAATATAACCCAAGCTATGAATGTAAAAACAGAGACACTAAACTCTGTCAAGAAACCCTCAGAAGTATAAACCTTAATCAATAAAGAGGTTGGCTGCTTCTTTTTCAAAAACAATTTCTTGAACCAGGTACGCTACTATTGTTTTAGTAGCCTGCGTATGTACGCAGGCTGTTTACTAGACAGGGTTGGTATGTACGCGGGCTAACCCAAAGTAGGGTGCGTACACCTCTGTATTTCCTCAAGAAAGAAATAAAACAGATTGACTGATAGGGTAGGGAGAACGGGTATGACACCAAAAGGTGACGAGAATCCCTTAAAAGACTCAACAGATTCAATAGAAACTCAAAAGGTAGAAAAACCAATCAGATACCCAAAATCCCCTAAAACCCTAGAGGCTTCCCCAGTATGGTTTCCAGTTCTGCTAGCGGGAAAAACCCCCCTATGAATACACTAGGGTTTGAAATGTAGGAAAATCAAATAACCATATAAAATTCAACTACTTCTCTAACTACCCCAAACATACCAAAACTCATACAAGAAAAACAAAGATGAGAGGGATTGGGTAACTATACCTATACTCTGCGTCTGGTGATGATCCCCTCGCGCTTGAAATCTTAGTTGACTATGTATGTTGCAACATGCATACATACATGGGCTGAAGTGGTGCAGCAAGCGTATGTATGCAGGCAGTATTGGTGCATGGCATGTACATCTTCAAAAAATGGGGTTTTAGAAGAGAAACTCAGTGATGGCTTGGCAAAAAATGAAAGTAAAAGGGCCAAAGGCCAGGTATGCATGTGTAGAGAAATTAGGGTTATAAAACTTTGAAGCATTAAAAATCTTATTGGCCTAATCCCTATCCTATTTACATAATATTGTTCCCCTTACCTCCTTGAGACCTTCCAAAAAATAGTTTCTTGGAATATGTATGCGCCCTCAATATTATGGTACTCGCGTACATGTGGGCAAATTAAGGGACAATCATGTACATGTTAGAAAATGATTATATATATATATGCGAAATTGAATGTTGACATGGCTTGGTTAGTTTCCTAACTCCTTTTACCGGTATGCAACCATCTCTAACCAACTAGAGACCGCATGAAAGGAGAATTTGACCAAGGAGAAAGGTAATGACAAGTAAATTATGGTTCTTTGCACAAATTAAGAAAACCTATGTTTTGATAATCCCACCAAGTTTGTAAACCCTTATACATCCCTATTGATGTTGGATTGACTTGGAAACCCTTGTTTCCAACCCCTCTTTCTGATCATCAACCTATCTTGCCATGAGTTTCTTCTTATATTCTCTTTGGGCATGTGATAGATCAAAAGACAATAAAATATCTTATAGTAGGAGAAAGGGTGGAGGAAAATTGGATCTCTCTCAACAGGGAAGTGCCATGCAGGATAGGTATAAAGTTGTAACCACCTTAATTGTTGAATAAAAATAGAAACTCTTTCCTTCGAAATATTTTGTATCTGTAACATTTTTCTTGCAATATCTTTGCCCTATTTTGTATAATAATAGTTGTTGATATGTTACTATCATAATTCATTAGACTAAGATGTAATTATTAGTATAACTACCTCTCTGTACAATCAGGAATATTTAAGGTTCTTGCGGGTTGTAGAGGAGTTGTTGGAAAGGAGAGAAGAAACTACAGAAACCAAGAATGACATCAATTGTAGGACTCTAAATAAGTTAATATTTCTCTTCCACTCAATAGTTATTTATTTATTTTGAAATCAGTTCTTACATATTTTTTGCATTCTCTTGTTGTGAATTTGTTTCTATACGGTCATTGGTACACTGCAATACAACCCACTATTGTAGGAGATTTTCCCCAAAAACAGAAAGCACAAATAGGTTGGAAGACATGCTTTCAAGGCCACCGACACCCAAGATTAAAAATTTGGGAACTCTGATGCACATGGATCCTTTTAACCATGATGTTGTAACACCTTGTTTCCCCTAGTTTGTAAATATAACTATATTGGCCAAAAAAATATGGAAAACTCAAAGGTGTAAATGTTTGATTTGATGGACCTTTTCATAAAAGGTCGATGAATGTAAATTATGTTATTTTAATAGAAAATGGATATGTGTTGCATGACTTTTGGAAAGGGGATGTGCTAAGAGAGACCACAAATGATATGAAAGTGATGGTGGAGGGGACCAGGAATGGTTGTGTTAGCCTCCATCGATCCAGTACTTTGCTAGATTTAATTGATCAACATCAAAACAACCTTATGACCCAGGAATGGATTACAGTTAGGTTGGTAGGTGGGAAGACATCCTCAAGAGTTAATGATGGGATGGGGAAGACCACCCATCTGTAAGGATTCCAGACCTGACCACAAAATAGGAATTTGGTCCACAAACAATCTTGTTGGAAAAGGAAAGAAATGAAGGCATGGGGGACAGAGAGGAAACAAATATGCGAAGAGTGCAGAGACGACTTAGTTCTCGGGTTCGAGGAAGAACTGTGAAAAGAGTGTGTTCTGATCACGGGAAATAGGGAATGAGTCGAGAGAATGAGAGTAGCCTTCGTCCCTATCTATTTATGTGTTGAAAGAAGAGATTCAATCTAAAAGAATCGTGGTCTAGCTCGGGGGTGGCTAGTGGTAAATCTGTTAGGAGTGACTGAGCCTATGTTTGGGTGGAAATGAGAACCCCTTCCAGCAATCTCTTCACATTATTTGGTTTTGATAAGTGTTTTCATACTCTATGCATTGAATTGGAAATTAATGGTTGCATGCATGTATTTACCTATCTATAATTTGTTTTTATTTTGAAATGGTTAAGTTATTTGTATACGTTGGTTTCCTTGAGAACTTATGCTTATGTTCTTCCTGTATGCTCCAGTTTATCTCTCGAAGGTGATTTCCCCACGGAGCTACCTCACAGCTTCAGAGTTGGAGCAAGCCTCTTAGCACAACTACCATCTCGATAACCTCACAAGTTTACCCTACATTGTTTCAATACTTAAATTTTTGCGAGTTAGGAAGGCGTTTCCTTCAAACCAGTAGCCTGATAGACCTTGAAATCATGCCCATGACCTTAACCAAAAACTGATTAAGAGTAGATCTCATAGCCCAAGAATCATCTTAAGGTCCATGTGACCTAGGTCTAGGAACCCTGTGCTAAGCTCGAAAGGAGATAGCTAATAATTGTTTCGGAGTCTCGGGAGTTCGACACCCTGGGATGTCAAACTTAAGGATAGTCAAAGTTACCCAAACTCCCAGAGTAACGAGAGCCATAGAGGAATCAAGAACCTAACAGAGGATATGAATGCGAGTCATTCAATGGGAGGAAAACATATCTCAGTCATCGGATCGACTCAAGTATCCACTAGAGTTAACGGATCAAACACCAACCGCTCGATTAGATCGATGGTTGGGAATCATTACGGAGCGTGAAGGTAAAATTAGTGGACGTGCTAGTTCACGACCCACAATTAAACCAATGTCATTGATCTCATCAGGGTGGAGGATCAACGACCATGATTAGACACAATTGAGCAAGTAATTTCCATATTTTGGAGATTGGTGCCTGCAATCACTGTGAACCGTCGATTTGCAAATAGAGATCGATGGTTGGGGATCATTGCGGAGCGTGAAGGTAAAATTAACAAATTTTCTAGTTCACGTCCTACAATCAACCAACTTCGTTGATCTCATCGGGATGGAGGATCAACGACCATGATTAAAATGAGACGGGCGAGCACTTTTCAGATTGCGGAGATTGAGCTCTTCGATAAAGAGAGGGCATGTTGGGTCCCCACAATCACTTTGAACCAACGATATTTGAACAAATTGGTATTGGATGAATCTCAACCGTGAGATTTGAGGGGATGTTGAAAGAGGATTAGCTCAGAGAAACGAGGCATAGTGACACCATCCATGGTGATGTGGCTTTAAGCTTGACGAGCCACGCGCCACCTAGATTCATGTGCATCACCTACCCCATAGAGCCTTTGGAACGTGACACGTGTCATCCTGGGTGAGGGCACGTGTCACCCCTGACCTATCTACGTGTCAACCCCTTGTATGTACCCACCTAGCCAATGTGGTTGGTGAAGGTACTGGAACTCCGGGACTCTAGGAACCCGAAGGATTTGGAGTGTAGTATCATAGAGAGTCCAAAGGGACCTGAAGTGTCAAAGTGTCGAAGTAGATCCTAGTTGTTGGCACAGGGAGGAATGTGGTATTATATTGTTAACTCCAGATAAAATCCACTTCGGAGGATTTGAGGTGTCGAACTTTGAAAACTCCTGAAGCCCGAAGTAGTGAAGAAGATCTGGACCATTGGATCCAGAGGAACACGTGGCGAAAATCCATGTGCTTCGGAGGCTAGGTACTTCAGAGGAAAGCGAGGGTGGAATGTGGAGAACTGTTGAAGCCCAAATTCGTGAAGTGACTAGGACCATAGAACTGGGAATCCTTCGGATCCTATCCTAACCGTCGGATCTACGACGTAGTCATACCAACATTGACCGCTTCGGGAGGATAGGGGTGTTTTGACAACAAAATTCTCGAAGGCTGAAGCGTTAAAGTTCATCACGACTATTGAATAGAGGAGGATACGTCGCAAAATATATGCCACTTCAGAGAAAGTCAATCCAGAAGAAAAATGGTATTGCGTGGGTCGAGAACTCCCAAAGAACAAAGCGTCGGAGTTCATCGTGACTGTTGAATAGAGGAGGATGTGTGGCAGAAGATCTGCCACTTCAGAGAAAAGTCACTCCAAAATAAAAATGTTATTGTGTGGGTCGATAAATCCTGAAGACCGAAGCGTCAGATTTCATCGTCACCATTGAATAGAGGAGGACGTGTGGTAGAGGATCTGCCACTTTGGAGAAAAGTCACTCTGGAAGAAAAATGCTATTGCGTGGGTCGAGAACTCCTGAAGACCAAAGCATTGGAGTTCATCATGACCATTGAATAGAGGAGGATGCCTATCAGAATATCCAACACTCTCGAAGGATTTCACTATGGAGGTTTGTGTGTGTGAAGTCTCGAGAACCTGTTGAAGCCCAGAGTCCCAAAGTGGATCAGGGCCGTCAAATTCTCTGAGGGCATGCGACGTCAGATTTTCCACTGTGGAGGATTCACGCGATGGTTGTCTCGGTCTCTCGTCATATCTTGTTTTCATATGCAAGTGTATATGGGGGCGTGGAAGTGGCTAGGCCTGGAATTCAATCTGAAGGTCGAACGCCAAACTCCCCTCTAGCCTATGAGTTAGCCAAGGACCAATGAATAACCGAGGAACTTGGGAGAGGTATATCCTATCGGTTCTGAGCTCAGTTTTGAGCATGGAGACTGTGGTTGGAATGCCCTGGATGAGAAGAAAGTTATAAACACCCTGAATGGAGGATTTGAGATAGCTAAGGACAACAAAATTTTGACGACCCACCATGGGTGTGTTACAAATTGGTATCAAAGCATGGTTACAACAATCGTCTTGCTTGGGATCATGGACGAGTCACTTAAAAAATGTGTTTAAAGAAAATATTATGGGTGATTCCCTACCTTACATATTTCCTAAAGAGTCTGGTTAAACTATTATGAAAGAAAATAATGAAAAACTTTCTAACGTGCGTGTGTATTTAAGAAAAATGAACTATGTGTTGTTCATAAACTAATATAATGTTAGCTAACAAAAAGTGTTTTTGTCAGCACTCCAGTATTCAGTGAATCACAAGAAACCACAATCATAAGGGATGGTGACACACCATGAAGTGGGGGATGGATCCCATAATAGAGATGAAGAGTTTGAGGAGAGGAGAGCGGTGGAGACCCCTCCGGACCTCGCTGCAACTATAAGGAGCCTTATGGCTGAACTATAAAATTGCAAGGCTGACAACTAGAGATTGATAAAGGAGCAAGAAAAAAAATGGAAATCAATGCAGTCTTGTTGCAGAGCTTATCCAATATACAAAGGCAACTGCAACATGGACCTGCAAGCAGTTATGTGGATCGATGACATACAAATAGAAGTCAATGTCCACTTGAAATACAAAAACATGGTCACATAAGTGGCCACATAGGGAGAAGTACCTCAAGGAGGCCCAACTTGGAGGCAGGGGACACTCATCAGGAGATTCCTCTGGAAAGGGAACTAGCAACTCCGAGGGATCTTCTAGTAGCAAAACTAGCTCACATTCTTAGAAGAAAGGAAAGAAGCAAAAGAATTCCAAAAGTCATGACCCTGAAGAGTTCAAGAAAGCCAAACCACCCTTTTTCAACTAAGATATTGAGAAAGGGGAATATGAAGAAGCTCGGCTTCTTGGTTTAAAGAAGTACTTCGGAATTCATGACTATTCTGAAAACTTGAAGGCTCAAATATCCATATTCAACCTGAATGGAAAGGCTTCCATTTGGTTGGAAGATCTTAAGAATGTGAAAGGAATCCATGAAAATGACTTATCATAGAAAAATTTTGAGAAACACTTCAAGAAGAAGTATCTATCAGATAAATACTTCGACGGGAAGACTAAGGAGTTCTATGAACTCAAGCTGGGATAGCTCAACATAGAGGAATATATCAATAAATTCCTTGAGTTGCTGAGGTATGTACCCTACATAAAATATGAAAAGGTAAAATTCCAATGATTTATCAGTGGGTTACCTCAGACCTACCGGAATAGGATTGTGTTTGATGAGACAAAGACCTTAGAAGACACTATCTGGAAGGAAAGGTATTGTTATGAATAAGAAGAAGAGTAGTTCGAGGTTCAAGAAGAAGGGGTTTAAATCCTCAATATTTAAGAAATATAGGAAGGATTCAAGGGTGAGGCTTCCTACCTGAAGTGTGTACCAGTAGAATTTCCCCTCCTAGAGTGGAAATAAACCTTTTGGGTCAACCCCAAGAAAGACTAATAACCCAAAGAGAGAACCCTTGAAATGTTGGGGTTGAGGAGAAGAACATTTTCTAATGGATTTCCCACACAGACAATAGAACAGTAGGAGAGTCTAAAACATCCAAGAAGCTACCACAGTCAATGATGTGGCTATGAGCATGCCATGGATTTATGTGGCTTTGGATAATAAACAAGACGACCACCAAGCTTCAGTGGTGGAGATGGAAGGTATGATCGCCAACTGTCTAGTTTCTATTTTAATTGACCCTGGATTTAATTTGAGTTATGTAGCCCCTGATACTATTGATATGTGTAAACTGCAACCAGTTAGACATGTTAATCCATGGTTGGTACAAATATCCACTGAAACCAAAAGAAAAGTAGCAGAGGTCATACAAGCTTTCCAATTCATCATGGATGGATTGCCCACCCACGCAACCCTTAACATACTTCCCCTAGGATCTTATGACTTGTTGATTGCAATGGACTGGTTGGATTCTTATAAAACTAATTTGGATTGTTACCATAAAAATTTAGAATGTGTAAATGAAGAAGGGAGAAATATGACCCTCCAAGGGATTCAGAAGCATGTCTTAGTGAGACAAATATCAACCCTTCAAATGAAAAGGTATTGTAGAAAGGGATGTCCAATATATGCAATACAGGTGTTGGAAAATGTTGAGGATGATAAACCAAACCTAGAGGATCACCCCATATTAATATATTATAGGGAAATGTTTCCAGAAGAGGTACTGGGTCTACCTCCAAGAAGACACATTGACTTCTCGATAGAACTTGCATCAGGAGCAGTGTCAGTGTCTAGGACAACCTATAGGATGAGTACACTCGAGCTAGTTGAGCTCAAGCTACAGCTAAAGGAAATGTTGGACAAAGGATACATCTGACCCAACATGTCTCCATGGGGAGAACCGACCTTGTTTGTGAAAAAGAAAGATGGCACACTCCAACTGTGCATAGATTATAGACAACTCAATAAGACAACCATAAATAACAAGTACCCCTTACCAAGAATCGATAATTTGTTCAACCAATTAGGGGGTGCTTCCATTTTATCAAAGATTTACTTGAGGTACGTATACCATCAAGTAAGAATCAAGGATGAATACATCCACAAAATGACCTTCAAGGCAAGGTATGGTCACTATGAATTTGTGATGGTGCCATTGTTGATTAAGATTGGTTGTAATTGATGTCAACCCTTGAAGAAAGCCCCGTAGCACAAAGGTTTAGGTAATGGACCCAATATTGTTTGATTTAAATATGACTCATTATTGTTTTGTCATGGTTGATAAGAAGTAAATATGGATGAAATCCAAAGTGGTCCCCTTATGGTGAAAGCCCTCACGGGAAGACGCTTTTTGGAGTAAGAGAACCTATGCTTGATTGTGGAATAATGAGATGAAGGACAGTGAATTTGTCAGGGAAAATATCCTATATGGATAGTGTTTGTGATGTCATTTTCGGTGGTATGTGGAACGTCACACAATTCCTCACGGTTAGAGAGTTATGGCCATGAGAAGTTGGAGACCCCAGGTATGGGTAATGGATGTTGAAAAGTCAACAAGAAACATGTGTCTAATTTAGTTTTCCCTTAATTAAATTAGAAAATAAATATTAATCTATTATCTCATTCATAACTGAGTGATTTGGAATTGTAACAGAATTATAAATGTAGTTAAGTGAGTTAATATCAGTTGTAATAGTTGTAACTAAACATGCACTAGTGAGAGTTCAGTTAATCAGTGAACTCACATGAAACTGAAGATTCACCACGGTTAACTACATGCATGTCAGTTCCAATGGAGATCCAGTTGAGATAACAGGTGAAAGGGACAGTTTGCCTATCAGTTGTGATTTGTTCACACATGCAGTGGATATGCTTATGAGCATGTGCAAACAAGGAAATTATATTCATTCGATTCATTGTGAGAATTTGGATTGCAGAGTTTGTGCAGAGGAGGCAGGCTGTCTGGACATAGGAATTGGCACATGTATTTTCTAATTTGTGTATGATAGTGTGAGACGATTGTATTGTACTGAGAGCTCTTGGATTAGAGTTTTGTATGAGATTGTTTCATGATTCATGATATACATAATATATGATAGTGGAGTTTTTAGCTTTACGCTTTCCCAGTAAAACTTCTATGTTGTGTGTTATTGATATTTCACTTTGTGCATTGTGGTTGTGATCATGGTTTAATTGCTTCCGCAAAAGTAATAGTAGAAGTGATTCTGTATTTAACAATAGCGGAACTTGTTAGATCAGGAGAATCGCAGGAATACATTAATTTGTATCGAAATTTCTACATGGTATCAAATCCATGGAGGCCACGGAGCTATGGAAGTGAGGTGCGAATATAATTGCATTCTTGCAGGTCCCGTCTCTAGCCGGGTGCAAACTCTAGTACTGAAAACTTCCGGTATTTTCAAGAACATAAATTATCGCACCCTAGACAAAGGCAGGGTGCGAACTTCATTGGCATTCTCGCAGGCAAATACACTAGCAGGGTGCGAACTTCCCTCACCCTAACAGTGGAGCAGGGTGCGAACTTCTTGAGCATTCTCGTAGGTAAATACACTAGCAGGGTGCGAACTTGACAGGCAAGTTCACAGGCTATACACAGGCAGGGTGCAAACTTCCCTCAGGTTGCTCTGAGGTGAGGTGAAAACCTCCTAGGGCAAGAGGAAAGTGAAGGGGTTGAGTTTTTGGTTGGATAACATTTGAAATTGCAATATTTTCTTGGTGCGACACTTCATTCAAGATCGAAATGTCTTTCAATG
>ML783608.1:369290-403333 GCA_009831015.1 Picea engelmannii | reverse complement strand
TGCAAACAATCAAGTCTTCAAAACCAGTGCTCTGATACCAACTTGATCTAAAAATGAAGAAGACTTGAAAAACTTGAATAATTATTGCAAGTGAAATGTTATGTGTTTAAAGCAACAGGATCAATTTGCAACACATAAATTTAAGGATTACTTATGAGAAATACACATATACAACAGCATAAACATTGAACATAAACACATGTGCACAGCAATTGATAAAGGAGTTCACCCCTCTTCTGGGCTACATCTCCTGGTCCAGCTTCCAATGGATCATTATTATTAATTTATCAAAAAGTGCTCAAAAACATGTCTTACAATGCTCAAACTGACAAACCGACCGCTCCAATGGCTTCCCAGCATCCAAAAACCCCTGTCTGGGCTCTTTCGGCACCTGAAACGATCGAAAAATGAAGAAGTTAGGCCTCCTGGAAGTCTCCCTCTTCCATCTTGCTGTCTTTGGTTCTACAATTTGCACTGCTTTCATGCAAACCTGGCTCACACGCTCATTTAAGTGTAAAAACTCAGTCCCATACACAACCGCACACCGGTACAAACCGTAGGATGGTTAAGGGCGCGCCATCCCCTAACCGCCTCGGCACTTGGGCACATGGCGCATAAAATCGCGCGCTTGGAAAATGAGGGGTCTAATTGGTTATAACCGTTCAAACTGTAGCAACTAATCCCCATGTGCCAAGTCATATGGCACATATAATATGATCAAAGTTTAAGTTTTAAATCGCGCGCACCAAATGGTCGGCTGCATTACATAGAGCATGGTCATATAATATATTGCAAAGAACCGCGGGTCGGGGCTAAGCCCCGACCCGATTCCCCCCCGCCAATACAAACAAAATGAAATTTAAATATAATATTTCCCGCCTTCATAACAAGGGACAAGTGGCGGTATGTTGGCTAGCGGAGTGAAATAAGGTCTTTACAATACGGAGAGGTCCGGGGGTCGAACCCCATGGCCTCAACACATTTTTAAATATATACCAAATAGCCAATAATGAGGGGGACACGTGGCGCCCAGGGATTGGGCCACGTGTCCTCATATTACTTGCCACAAACCAGACACGTGTCACCATTCGATTCGCCAGCAACCATCCAACCAACAATTTCCACATCATCACCGTACGGCCGTACGGTCCTACCACGTCACTGTACGGACTGTACGGACAGGTACAGTCAGCATCCAAAAAATTTGCCTGTTTGGCTTGGCGGACAGATCGCAATATCTCCTTCATACGGACTCCGTTTGAGAAAGTAAATATACCGTCGGAATCAGGAAGATGAGACGGATGCAATGGAATTGTTTTCGTCACATTCCGAGCACTTTGAAAATTGAGCAAAATTTGATCCCCTGATCAAAAACTTTCCTGCAATCCTATATTCAAGTATTTAAGGATACATCATATGTTATATTATTACAAAATTTGTTAGATATATGTACCACAAACTTTGAGGGAAATTTAGAATAGAGGATAGTCAATCACCTCCATGCCAGAAGGAGAACCAACTGATAGTTTAGATTGAATGCCAACATCAGATATTTTAACATGGGCGATGTGTTATTAGATCTGGGATCTGAAGTGAATGTATTTCCCAAAAAAACATGGAAATGCATGGGAGAACCTACCTTAGGCTACTCACAAGTTCAACTGAAGTTAGAAAACCAACACAGAGTTTTACCAATAGGGAGGCTGAAAGGAGTGACAGTAGATCTAGACGGAGTGCGTACTAAGGCAAACTTCAAAGTGATCGAAATCGTGGATGGCACAACACCATATCCAATATTACTGGGATAGGATTGGGCATTTGACAATCAGGCGATATTCAACCTAAAAACCAGGAAGATGACATCTGAGTTAGGTGAATACAGGTTTATCGCGCCTCTGGATCCATCAGAAGCCGAAATATTTGTGGAACCAACATGTTTAGACCTGGAAGAAATTAGCCAGTTTTACCAGACCACTGCGTGCACCGAAGATTACATTAATCCAACTGTCTATGTTTTACTTATATGGAGAAGTATCACATCATGTGCTTCTTACTCAGACATGAGTTTAGAGAATTTGCAGCAGCACCTACATGAGGTCTCAACCAGAAGATGCACCCAAATAGACCGCGCAGTAAGATGGGTTGGGACAGAAGTCAAAGAACCTCCAATTTTCCATGGAATCAACGAATTGGAAGAATTCCTAACGAGATATAAAGATGAAGTATCAGACAGTCAGATATTGTTATCTCTCAACATTGCACTTAAAGATACAACTGTAAAATGGTGGGGCACACACAAAGAAACAATCAAGTACTATTACCAATGTAAGCGATTATTGCGCATAAGGTTTGGCACAGTACAGAGAAGAAACTAGCAACATAAGTATGATGGACAAGGGGCACCAGAGAAACACTTGGAGAAGTGCAAAGTGCTGTGGAAAATGAAACCTCCAGAAGAATGGCCTTATCATTTCATACACGCATTAGAGGACATCCCAACAAACTGGTATACAGACCAGGAACTGCACAAAGGAACTACGAGTTGGACAATACTACAACAAAAATTCACAGTCACTTTCTCATTTGAACATGAGAACCCCAACATAGATGCAACACTTAAGAAAATAAGAGGGGTGGTATTCATTAAGGAACCAGAATTCGAACTCATAATAGAATAATAATACCAGAATAGATAGACAGTGAAAGAACTATTGTCATGCTACCATGTGCAGGAAGAAATATCAGAGGAAGACGATCCGCGCAATATTCAGATTGAAGAAGTTGAAGGAGAAAGAGAAGTGGAAGGTCCACCTCTAGAATCATAAGTAATTCCTACGCCAATCAAGGTGAATAAAGTCAAGATTGGGACAATTGAGAATCCCAAGATGGACAGCATTGGAGATTACTAGGATGAGCAAACAGTGGACAGGATAACAAAATTATTGTGCGAGTACAGTGACCCGTTCCCAACGAACTTTACAGAAATGAAGGGTATCGCAGGAGAACTGGGAGAAATGAAGATCCCTCTAAAACCATAGGCAAGACCTATCAGAAAGAGGCCTTACATGTTGAACCCCATCTACAAGAAGAAGGTAGGAGAAGAAATCGACAAAATGTTGGAAGCATGAATCATAGAACCAGTAGAAGAATCATAATGGATAAGCCCCATGGTAGTTCAGGAGAAAAATCAAGCAGGCATAAGAATCTGTGTAGATTTGAGAAAGCTCAATGTTGCTTGCCTACATGACCCCTTCCCTACACCCTTTACAAATGAAGTCTTAGAAAATTTGGGAGGCCATGAAGCATACTCATTCACCAATGGATTCTCAGGCTACCACCAAATCAAGATAGCACCAGAAGATTGACACAAGAATACCTTTGCAACAGAATGGGGATCCTACCAGTACACAGTCATGCCTTTTGGACTAAAAAATTCACCAGCAATTTTCTCTAGAGTAGTCATTGTTGTCTTCAAAGAATTCATCCATCAGTTTCTGGAGGTATATTTGGATGATTGGACAGTGTACAACCTATTGAAGGATCATGTAGAGGTGTTGAGACTGATGTTAGAAAGATGCAGGCAATGCCAAATATCTTTGAACATTAAGAAATGTATATTTGGAACACCCTTCAGAATTATATTGGGTCACATAGTATGTAGACAAGGTTTGATCATGGATCCTACAAAGATCGCGGTAATTGTGAACTTACCACCACCGAAATTAGTGCGCCAATTGAGGGCCACATTAGGACATACAAGATATTACAAAAAAAATATCAAGGGGTATGCACAGATCACTGTGTCGATGGAGAAATTACCTAAGAAGGATACTCAATTCCAGTGGAATGAGAGTTGTCAGCAAGGATTGGACACCCTGAAGGAGAAGATGGTCACAACACCCATATTAGTCTTTCCATATCGGGATAAGACATTCCATGTGCATGTATATGCATCACCCATATCCCTGGGAGATATTCTGGCACAACCAGGAGCAAGGGATTTGGATCACCCCATAGCATTTGCAAGTAGAAAATTGTCAGACTCCGAGAAGAATTACAACACTAAAAAGTGAGAAGGTTTAGAAATGGTATATGCACTTCAAAAGTTTAGTCATTATCTAATTGAAAAACACTTTAAGATGTTCACAGATCATTCAACCCTTTAGTACCTAGTCAAAAATCTAGTGCTGGGGGGGATAATTTTTCGATGGTTACTACTGTTTCAAGAATTTGACTTTGAAGTCATAGTGAAACAAGGAAGCTGAACGCAGGACCTAATCACTTGTCAAGGGTCACCAATGGAAAGGATCCTACAAACTTAGAGGATACCTTCCCTGATGTGCAATTATTTTTAGTTCAGGTCACGGATGATTATTTTGTTGACATTATTAAGTATTTAAGTACAGGGACTGTGCCATAGGAATTTAACACCGCGCAGAGGAAGAATCTGGTTGTCCGAGTAGACAACTACCAGTTGATCGTTGAACACTTATATTAAATGGGGGTAGATAGTATTGAGAAGATGCTTGCTAGAACAAGAAAGGCCTAGGATATCGGAAGAAGCCCATGAAGGAATAGAGGGAGGACACTATGCAGGAAAATCTACCGCGCAGAAGGTACTGCGCACAGGATTATGGTGGCCAACTATTCATCGTGAACTACCTGTAAGAAGCTAACAAGATAGACACCATATAGACTAGTGTATGGACAAGAAGCAGTGGTGCCATTAGAATTCTTGGTACCAAGTCTGCATGTCACAACAATTACAAACATGACAGAACAAGGCACAATACAAGAAAGGTTAAGTCAGTTGATGAGCATGGAAGAAGATAGGATTATAGTAGGCTTCCACCAAGAAGTGAAGAAATCAGGGGACAAAGCTTGGCATGACCAACATATCAAGTGAAAATGTTTTAAGGAAGGAGACCAAGTCCTACTGTATGACAACAAGTTTTTTCAACATCTAGAAAAGTTCAGAATGCATTGGTTGGGACCATATGAGGTCAAGACTGTCATAGACGGAGGAGATGTACAACTGAAGGATTTGGAAGGGACATAATTGAAGGGCATGATCAATGGGAGTCGACTGAAATTGTACAAGGACAGTCGACCACCCGCAACTTGACAGTTACCGCGCAGTAAAATAAAAATAAAAAAATCATGTGGAAATCCACGCACGTAGGTGAGGAAATCAGTGCGACGAGAAGGAAAAGAGTCTGGGAACACAAGTCATTGAGTTAACGCAATGAAATAAGAATAATGCGCCAACAACAAAGGGTATATAATCCAAGGACTCTGTGTGTCCAAAAATCCCAGCGTGCCGGAAAAAGGACCATTGGTCGGACAACACGATAATTCGGAAAATGACGGCTAGGGAAATTAGGTGCCAATTGGTCATGACAGTGAAAAATGCAACAATCCATACACATAGGTAAATACCATAGCGCGATAGAAAGGGAAAATTTTGAAAAAAAGATGCAAAGGAAAACAATTAACACGTACAACGGTATCACGCGCAGGACACGTCACCAAAAGTGAAAAAGGGACAACCGTCAGTGCAAAATAGTTGTCACTCCGTCATCCTGGTATAAATTCAGAAAAGGGGAGGAAAGCAAGTCATTGTGTCAATTTATAAGGATAGAACGCAGATCCTAGTGGAAGAGCGATAGAGCGAAAATTCGACCAAGAATTCGTCAATTTCACATATTTAAATCCTAGACCCAGTCACAATGTCACCACCCCAAATTGGAGAGCCGGGCAGGGCCGACAGGAAAACACGTAGTGTTGCTCATGCAATAGATGCACAGGAGCAAGGGGAACCTATAGTGGTGGATGTGTATGAAACACACACACTAGAGTATGAAACAAAACCGCTAATAGTAGAGGAGGAGAAAAACCATGTGTAGGAGGTCGAGTAGATGGAGGAGGACCCTGAAAGAACTGAGTCCGACACTTTGAGGGGACAAGGGTCAAGACAGGATGAGCAGGACATGGGTTTAATTCCACAGAGCCATGAACCAGAGTAACGATAGGAAGCAACACATGAGGGTGTGCCATAGGTGGGGGCCTCATACCCACAAGCCAAATGAAAAGGCCAGGCAAAGAGAAGCACACACGGAGAGGCCCGACCACAAGTAGAAGAGACCCTGGTTTTGCCAAAGATTCCCAACAGAGTGCGTGACATGGTCAGTGGAGTGACTGCCATCAAATACTCTGACCATGATGTGGTAGATGTCACTAAATTTCCAGACCTGGCATCCCAAAACTATCTGGAAAGTAGAGGAGATGGTTCATTAGGCATGCCACTACTAGAGCCGGCATAGTGGATCTTGGGGATTTACAACATAGGCATCATGAATCTACTGGATGTCCCACACTTTGCGAGGGGAAATCACATCAATGCCTACACCAAGCAACTACTTTCACGAGTACATGGCGGAATCTTATGGATGGATAGGTCGATGCCTATCACCATGGACCTCATCACATGAATCACAGGGATACCCACAGATTGGGAAAATTCAGAGTAGTATTTGGAGGAAAAAACCAGAGCCAAGGCCATATCAGATGATATCAAGGCCAAGTACAATGCAAAGCGAGGTAACAAGGGCATCGGGATCAGTGACATCAATGATCCTGCGACAAGTTTTGCTACCAGACTCCTCGGATACAAACTAATGCGCAAGTGCTGCAAAGAGGAAGTATCGGTTGGTGTGGTTGATGTCACCGCACAGTGTGCAAAGGGAAGCTCGATGAGTTGGGCCCCTTACCTCCTCAATTCATTCTTGCAGGATTGCAAGGACACACAAGATTGGGGCTCTGAGTTCCACTACTCGTGGCTACTCATCCTCATTAGGCTCATTTGATGGAAAGAAACGGTCTACAACAAATATATGGAGAGACCAGGGAAATTTGGCGTAGCAAGATACGTCTCACTATACAGCAGTGTAGACCCCAAGAGAAATAAGACAAACACAGACATCCTTGCGAGGTACTTCATAGAGATACATGACCTTATTGCGAACACATGAGACATTACACTAGAGACTGTCTAGGAGTTTAGACAGGTTGCCAACTTCATGACAACATGCCATAGTTTGTGGATGCAAGAAAAGGGAGATAAAGCCAAGGAATGGCTACAAATCAACTACTGCATCACACAGGAGGAAATCCAAAGAGAGGTCCAGGAGTGGCTCAAGGAATGGAAGGTACTGGAGATTCCAACCGCAGTACCTAGATCACAAACTCATATGCAGGGAAGACCAGCCCCAATGCACCAAACAAGCACCAATAGGGCAGGAACCAAAAATAGGTGTTCCCAAGGCCAAGTGGGGGGAAGCACCCCTGCTAAGAAGAAACCATGCACACAGAATAGACCACCAAGGGGCACTACACAGGATCCACCGCGTGCAAAACAACCACCACTGCACTCAACAAAATAAGTGTGCATGGAATAAATAGACACAGGGACACATGAAATCCCTGAGGTGGATGAAATAGGCACAAGGTCACATGAGATCCCTGAGGAGGAAGAACAAGGGACAGGAACCCAGAAGATTCCTGAAGCCAAAGAAACAGGGACAACCACTGCAGAGGATACCCAAAGGCCCACTAGTCCCGAGCCATCAGCCACCCAGGAGAAGGCAAAGGACAAGGGAGCACACCAGTGGTGGTCGAAAGAAGGAAAAGGCCCACAAGCCACAGAGCCATATCTCACTAACCCCGGATGATGTGGAGTTAGTGGGAACAAAAGTCGATGAGACATTGGATGAGGTGTGGGAGAATGCATAGAAGCACAAGGATTCAATCGCAGATCGAGTGCAAGAGGTAAAAACTATGCTGGAGAAGTTAAGAATCGGGGCAACCCAGGCACCGAAAGAAACAAACACAGCCTAAGGAAGGAGTGTCAGTGCTTGAGATAGTGCAATTTGCAGCACAGTCGAGTGCCAATTTCATCATCACACCAGAGATAATATTCATTGAATAAGAAACAATGTAGAAACCCCTCAAATACATCGACACGTTGGATGTGGCATTGGCCAAGATTCCAACAAAAGATTTGTACAAAATTTAGTTGAGCGTGGCACAAGAGATTCCATCCAGAGAAAGAGCATACACCACAAACCTATAGGTATCCCAGATAGAGAATATCTCAATGAAGGAAGCCCTCAACCTGGAAGCATAGAAGAAAGAGAGAGTGCAACAAAAAGTGGAAGAGATGGAGCATCAAATCCACACATTTTTTCAAGCAATTCCCGAAAACACAAACGAGGAGGAAGGGTCGTCGAAAGAGAAGCTACGTAGGATAGAGCAGACTATCCAAGAGTATAAGGAGAAAATCAAAGAGCTAGAGGAGTGTGTCACATCCACTACTCCTCTAGAAGTTAGAGTGCAACGAGAACAAGAGGTAACAACAGTTGTGGAGGGCATCGACCAAAGTATTCAGATAGTCACTAAGTTGTTAGAGAAGAGCGCATAGCTATGGACTCACCTCCTATAGGATGGGAGCTTCCAGGAAATCCAAGAGAAGGAAAATCAACTCCAAACAACAATGGTGGAGGTGAAGTAGTGACATAAAACATTGCCATTGGTGGAGAATATCAAAACGACCATCAAGCTGAAGGCCCTGCAATTGGAAGAGAAAGTGCTACAAGCACAGAAGACAACAAGAAAGGCGTTGTTGGATCCCCTATAAGAAAAGGTGTAGAAGTTGGTCATGGAGAGTGACGCAACTAAGAAAATAATTGAGCAGATCGGATTCGAAGGAGGAGAGATAATACAGTCTCCTATCACAGAGCAAGTGGTCACTGTTATGGTCAACAAGAGAAGTTAGGCTCAACAGCCATGCCAGCGGATAACAAAAATGTATGACGCACTGCAACAGGCAGTATCCAAAGTAGGAAGCAAGTAGTGACATTTGAATAAGTCAAGCAGTGACTCAATACGAGTCACAATTTCAGTGTTGGGAGCTTGTTAGGTGCAAGCCCATTTTGGGGAAGAGGCATGACATGGAGGAAAGACAGTTGGCAGAAAACCATGCGAGACGTGCATGCAATAAGAAGGGAAAGAAAGACAACTGGTAGGAAAAGTAGCAGATGAAAAATCGCATGCAGAGGAGAAAAGCGTGCAAGGCCAACATGCAAGAAGACCTAACTAGGTTAGGGTTTTGGTAAGAGAATGTAACGATTGATGAGCCAATAATAGATATAGATAGACACCTAGGAGGTCTAGGGGGGGTTCAATGTCGTCGTTGTTTTTGTTATGTGTTTTTCACATGAGATAGAGTAACAAGGCGGTAACATAACTGTAATTTGATACCTTTTTGTAAGTTGTTGAGATATACGAGAGAATAGTAACTAGACCTTGAGGGTTAGATTGCAAGATGAGGAGTTTGGTGCAATCTAGTCAGCCTCGTAAAGGTCGAAGAGTCTGTTTTATGAATGTATGAACATAGTTGTAGTGTGTGTGGCACCATTTATGACAGACCCATAATAAAAGAGCTGAAGAGCCAAATATTTGTGGATGTAGCCCAAGAGGGGGTGAACCATGGTAAATCATGTGTTATATGGAATGATTATTGTTTATGTCTTTGTTGTCAATGGTTAGATCTTAGATGAATGTTTTGATGAAGTAGTTAGATCTGTTGATTTACATGCATGAATAAGGAACGACATAATAACTAAAATAGATGAATGATATATTAATGGATTGAAGATCACATAGTACTATCCCAGATCCCCACTCATTCCCAGGATGCAAGAACCTGAGCATTACAGTCACCCATAGAACTATATCGAGTGAGACTATGCAATTCACTCTATGTACTATGTTGCCTTCTGGTTTACCAGGAGGGCCGATAGTTTTAGAGGCTTTGTTGGATCTCTAGCAGACCTAAACTTGGGTCAATCAAGTTAAAGGCATAACTCAGATAAGCAACCAACAGTGACATCAAATGGGATCTCTTTATCCTCCTTGGGAAGGTCCATTCGTGTCCCTTTGGAACATTTTTTCTCTCATTGAATGAATAAGAAGGTGTACAAAGCTCTCCAAATGGGAGATGTTTAATACACAAATATTTGGTGCTTTTGGATGTAGGAATGAGACCTTGGGGAAAGAGGATTCTCCAAACTTATTCACACAACATAATGATGTTTTTTCTTCTTTTGTTTTTACACATTACCATGGCTTCCTTTTATAGGCCTTAGACCAAGCTCAATAAAGATTGGCTCACAATGGGAAAGGAAATACCACTTGGGTGTGGATTCCCATCCCTATTTGGACATGGAACCACCCATAGTACTAGTCTTGAAGGCTCAGGAGATCTAGGTATCTTGGTACCTCAGATACAAAGTACTCACAATGGTATTTTTTTCATTAATGCACTAAATTTGGTTGAAACCTCACTTCTAGTCAATCTACACAGATTTCGGAGGAACAAGTGCATGGGTCACACTAAAGTCACATTGCTAAGTCACATAGATAATTAAAAAACCCACTTTGTATAGTTTACTACTTCATTGAATATGGTATATTAATGCCATGAGTATTCACTTTGGTGTATTGAACTAATGACCATTTCGATGATCACATGTATAGCTCTGTGAGCAATTTTTAGGTGATAACATATCCAATCAATTTGAGGGTTAAGGAAGATGAAATACCAATCGAGGAATGTAGGTATATTTAGGGTTCCATATCCAGCTAGTCAAAGGGAGGAATTCTTTCAATTGGTGGAGGCATAGGTTCCTAAGGTATAGCTTTAACTTCTTCCTCCAAAATTTATTTTGAAATGGACATAAAGAGTTTTTTATCCTTACATTTATAACCGGGAAAATATTTCTCATCACAATTTTAGAAAAGACCTTTAAGTTGGTGCTCTTCCATTTCATCACATGTTAATTTGTGAATCTTGAGAGTAGGAGGAGGAAAGGGATTGGTGGCATGTAGAGAGGGAATAAAGGATGGTTTTTTTTATTTGGGAATTCACCACCTTTTGGGCTTCCCTAGATCCTTGATAGGATTCTACCGAAGTAGTAGGGTGAGCCATTAAGACTTGGACACAAATCTCTTCCTTTAGACCACTAATAAAGCATTCCTTGAAGAAGGTATATGACATGTCTTCAATGTAGAAATCAATTTTCCCAAAATTGGAGATTGCAATATTCTATATACAAAAAAGTATGCATAACAAAAATAAAATAAGATGAACAACAATGTAACCAGAACAACACCACAATAATACTGAAATGATACCAGAATAACACCAAAAAGAGCACTTTGATTACTAAGAACACTGTTTACTTGCCTCTTTGAGGGGGCAACCTCCAATAGAGAAGATCTCTATTACAATAATATCCAAGACAAAATTTATCATACCCTCGAATCCTATTTATACAAAATATGTCTATCAAAAGAACCATGTAGAGGAATATCCTTCTAGAAGCAGAAGCTTCTATTAAGTCTTCTTACATTGGACATATTCTTCCTTATTGCTAGGCCTTATTAATGTTGACCTTTATTACATGGAAATATATTATTCTACCTATGTGAGGGGTTAGGTCCCTAACATGCCCTTCCCCTTAAAAAAAACCTTGTCCTCAAGGCATGTGATGGGGAAATTGTTGCAGAATGGTAGTTGGTTCCCAAGTGTCATATGTTGGAGTTGTATCTTTCCACTGGACTAACACTACCTTGATGGTGTGATGATGTAGACGATGCTCACGCTAGTCCAAAACTGCTTGTGGTTGTAGTTAAATGGAGCCTTCTTCGTCCAACTCGGGAAGTGTGGTTTGTGTTTGGAACTTAGTTCCAATCACCTTCTTTAAGAAGGAAACATGAAAAAAAGGATGGATCTTAGAATGACTAGGAAAAGATAACTGATAGGCCACATGTCCCACACGTTTGAGAACCATATAAGGACCATAAATTTTGGGCACTAGTTTCTGACAATGGTCAGCCTTGAGGGAATTTTGCTTGTAAGGTTACAGTCAAAGAAACACCTAATCCCCTTCTGCAAATTGATGTTAAGAGTGACCTTGATCTTCTTGCTTCTTCATGTGATTCTGGTCCATGACCAAATTCTCTTTGAGGGTATGGAGAATAGCCTCTCGAACTGTAAGTGTTTGGTCAACCACCTGGACCTTCAAGACACCTGGAAAATATGAGAGAAATGAAGGTGGATTTTTTCCATACACCACTTCAAAAGGAGTCATGCAGGGATATTTATGGTATGAAGTGTTGTACCACCATTCATCTAGAGGTAATCATTGATCCCACTGATGCTACCTTTTCAATGAAAAACACCTCATATATATTTCCAAACATTTGTTGACAACTTCAGTTTGACCATCAGTCCAGGGATGATAAGCTATGTTGAGATGCAACTGGGTGCCTTGTAGCTTGAACAATTCTTGCCAAAAATTGTTGGTAAAAGTTGGGTCACGATAAAAAACAATAGAATGTGACATGCCATGAAGCTTGAAGACCTGATCCAGGAAAGGTTGAGCGATAGTGGATGTTGTAAATGGCTGTTGAAGAGCACATAAATGAGCATACTTGGAAAGATGATCAAATACCACTATAATGACTAATTTATTTCCCGATTTAGGTAAGTCTACAATAAAATCCTTAGAGATATCAAGCCAAATAGCAGGTGGAATCAGAAGTGGTTGTAGTGTTCTTGGAGATTTGACTATTTCTCCCTTGTTGTGTTGACACACATCACATTCAGCCACAAAATTTTGAACTTCTTGTTTCATACCATCCCAGAAAAAAGAACGTTTGACCCGATCATAGGTTTTGGTAAACCCGAAGTGCCCAGTTGTGGGTGTAGCATGAAGCTCAAAAAGTATCGTGGATTTGAGTTTTGACTGTTTACTTAAATACAAAGGGACTTTGTATCGAAGATCCTCATTGATCCAAGAGTACCCTAGGGAAACTGGAGAAATGGAATTCAATTTTTGTATCAGATGCAAAATTTTGGGGTCGTGTAGCCATTCCTAGCAAACCGCTTGGAGCCAATATGGTACAATGAAGGAGAGAGAAAAAAGGGACCCTTCATCTTCATATTTTTGGGAAAGTGCATTAACAATCACATTGTTTGTGCCTTTATTGTAAACGATCTCATAATCATATCCAAAGAGCTTAGTCACCCATTTTTGTTGCTCGGGGGAGTAAAGTCGTTGTTCCAGAAAATACTTAAGGCTTTGATGATCTGTCTTAATTTGGAAGCGTTTCCCCAATAGATAAGGGAGCTAAAGATCCATGGTATGCAGAATAGCCAAAATTTCCTTTTCATAGATTGATTTGCCCAAATTTATCTTGAAAAGTTGTTTGCTGGTAAAGGCCAAAGGTCGACCCTCTTGCATAAGGACATCACCAATTCCTTTCCTAGAAGCATCACATTCCAGGACAAAGGTATTTGTGAAATTAGCAAGGGTCGAGACTAGAGTGGTGCACATGGCCATCTTCAAGGTTTGAAAATCTTGAGCAGCTGCTGGAGTCCAGGTGAAAGAATTATTTTTAAGGAGTGCAGTGAGAGGTGCCTCGATATTTCCATAATTCTTAACAAACTTGCGATAATAACCTGTTAAACCCAGAAATCCTCGCAAGATTTTGAGAGTCTTTGGGTGAGGCCAATCTTGCATAGCTTCAATCTTTTTAGGATCCACCCTGATGCAGGTCTTGCCCACAAGATGACCCAAGTACTCGACTTCTGAGACACCAAAAGAACATTTAGATTGTTTGAGGAAAAGTTGGTGCTGAGAGAGAGAGAGTAGATGGAGAAATCGATCCACATGAGCAAGATGGTATGTCCAGGTGTTTCTATTGATGAGGATATCATCAAAGAAAACTAACACAAAATGTCAGAGAAAAGGATGTAAGACATGATTCATGATGCTTTGGAAAGTGGAGGAAGCATTACAAAATCCAAAGGGCATGACCAAAAACTCATAGTGGACCTCATGACTTCTAAAGGCAGTCTTAGGAATGTCTGCCTCTTTCATACAGATCTGTTGGTAGCCCGAACGAAGATCAAGTTTAGTAAAGAATTGGGTTCCACTCAATTCATCCAAGAGGTCATCAATGACAGCAATGGGAAATTTGTCTTTAATGGTGATTTTGTTGAGGGCATAGAAGTCAGGACACATGCACCAAGAACCTTTTTTATTAAGGACCATGACCATAGGAGAAGATTAGGGGATCGTACTAGGGAAAATAACACCTGCATTGAGCAGTTCTTGGACCATTTTCTCAATTTCATTTTTTTGGGAAAAGGGGTGATGATAGGGACATATATTGGGAGGAAGGCTTCATGGGACAATGGGAATGGAATGATCATGAACACCACAGGAAGGAGGGAGTCCCTGGGGAGTGGAAAAAACCACTTGATGTTTAGAGAGGATGGATTGGAGATCCTACAACACAGAGGGTGTCTCAGTGGCTTGTATGGCATGTAGTTAGGAAATAATTCCATAATGACCTTTTTTGAGCAGATTTTCCATGCAATGGGAACTAATGATCTTCGGGGAACCGACGATGATTCCTTGAAAATTATATTTTTGGCCCTCCTAGTCGAATTGCATGTTTAATTCCTTAAAATCCATGAGAATGGGACCCAAAGTCCTTATCCATTCTGCACCCAACACAATGTCACAACCTCCCATGTCAATAGCAAACATATGATATTTCTGATGGTATTCACCAATTTGGAGATGCACAGTTTCACAATGCCCTCCACATTTCATGAACCCGCCATTGGAAATCATGATTTGGAAATTATTGACTGCATGGATATAGAAATTATTTTCTTGGGCAATGCGACGATGAATAAAATTATGGGTTCTTCCACTATCAACAAGAATGATGAACTTCATATGCTTGATGTAACCAATTATATTGAGGGTTTGGGGAGCATAGAAGCCAATGAGAGGATTTAGGGAAATGATCGATTCTACTTCAGGAGGGTTTGAGGGAGGGGTTATGTCAGTGGGTTCAGGTGACACGGACACAAGGGGAGCCCCAACAGCCTCTTCTGAAACATCCTCCGAGATGGCCATATTTTTTTTTTCCTTACACTTGTGTCCTAGAAAATATTTGTCATCACAATTATAACAAATTCCTTTGAGTTGCCGTTCAGCCATTTCAACCCTAGTCAATTTCTGGATCTTTAGTGGAGTAGAAGGAGGAGTGGGAGTTACTAGTTTAGTGTGAGGAATAAAGGAGGGTTTGCGATTTTGAGAAGAGACAACCTATTGATATTCCTTATATCTTTTAGTAGCTTCCACCCAAATCTGAGGCCGAGCCATGAGGACATGAGAACAAATCTCATCCTTGAGGCCACTGCTAAAACATTTTCGGAAAAAAGCATCAGACATGCCATCTGTATGAAAATCCATTCGCTCAAAAGAAGCTATAAAGTCTTCCACTGTGCCAACTTTTTTCAACTTTTTCATACAGCCTAAATGGTTGGTGTTAGTTTCAAAGCGCTGATAAAGATTTGCCACAAAGTGTGTCCAAGCCACATACCCTTGGCGGGCATTTTTTCTCCATTGCCACCATTGCCAACATTCTTGATCTAGATGGAGAACACCATACTAGAGTTTGGCCAACTCATCCATAATTCCATACAAAGAGAAATAATGTTCCATTTAAGTTACCCGGCCAGTGGGATCTGATCCATCCAATTTGGTCACATTCACACACGGAAGGCATAGGTCACACTGAAAGTGATGGAGCTAAAAATTCTGGGAATGAGAAGAAGTTTCATCTTCGGTATGCAAAGGTGGGTCAAATAAGGGAAGATATACAGGGATATGTAGCTTGGCCCAGATTCTTGTAGCAACAGATTCAAGCTGGGTAGTAATGTCTTGTTTGAGCTCTTGTTTGAGTTTCACGATTGAGGCAATGATGGAGGAATGCATCTTTTGATTGATGGTGACAATATTGGCACTGAGCTATCCCACTTCTTGTTGGGTTTCGGTGAAATTAGAGTTCAAGGTAGTGAAGTGAGCTTCCAAGTCTTGGCTACGGGTATGGGCCATGATGACGAGGGAACACGAAAAGGGGTGGGTGGGACCACACAGAAAATGGTTTATGAGTGAAGTGTATCACAATGATTGGGGAGGTGAGTTGAATCCAATGGGGTAAATCCCAAATAAGGGTGTTGGAAGGGGGTCGGGTCCACAAAAATTTTTTTGCTGAAAAATGATAGGTATGACTATGATAAGGGAGAAGAGAGAAATCCAATAGAATAGGTCTCAATTAATGGTTCCGACGGGATCTAGACTTTTTTTTTTACTCCTGTGGAGTTATACTCTGATCTGAAGAATACTCCAGTGATGAAATTCCCAAATGCTTAACAGGAAGAAATGTGTAGTAATTTTGCAACTCGAATGCAGGAGACACTGTTGTGCCGGAACAGATCTTGTCTATTTTGTTTTTGTTTCCATCCCAAGGGTTAGGTATTCAAGGGTTCTACAGACAAGGGTTTTCCCTGTGCTATAACTCTCTGATATATGTGTGGGGTCCAACAGTAGTACTCGGACCAATATCTTAGGGCACCAACTAAGGAGTCTAGATCGTGCCCTTAGCCGTACTACCCAACTACTGAGGTACTAGAGAGTATCTTCCCGAGTGTTGTTCTCGGTGGCACTATAACAGTCAGGCAACCGATCGGTTTATCTATGGAGGGCTTCAGGAGATCTAGGTTGATTTGTATACAGGTGTTGTTTGATGCGCTACCACTCGAAGGGGTACCAACAAGGGTTACAAGGGTGGCCAACATATGTTCTCTTAAGTACCACTTATATTTCCTATGTGTATGAATCCATGATCACAGTTTTATGCACATAACGACAGATCTTTGTAGCTTAAAGATGCCATAATACGTCTCTACCTTGAAAAGAATTTAACCCACAATTTTTTTCCGAGGAAGGTGCTTTGATACCACTTGTAATATTCCAGATACAAAAAAGTAAGTATAATATAAATAAATAACTAGAAATGGTAGATGAACAACAATATAACTAGAACAACACCACAATAATACTGAAATGATACTAGAATAACACCATAAAGAGCACTTTGATTACTAAGAGCAATGTTCACTTGCCTCTTCGAGGGGGAAACCTCAAGTAGAGAAGATCTCTATTACAATAATATATAAGACAAAAGTTCTCATACCCTTGACTCATGTTTATACTAAATATGTCTATCAAAAGAACCATCTAGAGGAAAATCCTTCTAGAAGCGGAAGCTTTTATTAGGTCTTCTTACATTGGACTTATTCTTCCTTATTGCTAGGCCTTATTAATGTTGACCTTTATTACATGGAAATATATTATTCTACCTATGTGAGGGGTTAGGTCCCTAACAGAGATGAATTCTTCAACTATACCATATTGTTTGATCTTGGTCAAGTGTCCCAAATAATGAGTGTCTAGTTCAAAAAATTCATAGAGGTTTGTGACAAATTGTGTCCAAGCAATATAACTCTCATGGGAGTTTGTATGTCATTGCCACCATTTCTATTGTTCTGTATGTAAATATAATACACCCACACTAATTTTCATTAAGTCATCAATGGTGCCATATAGGGAAAAATAGTGTTCCATCTAAGTCACCTAACGTGTGGGGTCAGAGTGGCCAAATTTTTTAAGGTCCACTTTAAGGATTCGATGCCAATTCTAACTCATAGAGTCACAAAACAATTAGTGAGAGTTGGGCCCCATGGGATTAGAATATTATGCTCCCTCTATTTGGGATGGATAGTCCTTGAATTGATTGCACATTTCCATGAGTTGGGACAATTGTTATAGGACTGAGTCTATTTTGGTGAGTTTTTCATTGACAAAATACATTTTTTTCTTAGTATAAGAGTGGGTGTGGTCTATTTTGTGTTGAAACTCATCACATAGAGCTTCCAAGGTGGAGAATCAGTTGTTGAGATCATAGTTTTTGATAGCCATATGAATAGGGGTCCACAAGAAAAAGGTTATTGGAGAGTGGTATCAAGGTGACCAATGCTTCTTTCTATGTCTGTTGAGATAGTTGCATAGTAATGGGTGGTTCGCTCCACCAAAAAATATTATGGGAGAGTGGTAACACATCAACTAGCATGACACAAGGGTTCTATTGGTATAGGTCCCAAATAAGGGTTTCATGAGGACACATATGTTTTTTTTTTTTTTAGTCCTCTGGAGTTATACTCCCACTTGAATAATACTGCAATGATAGAATGATCAAATTCTCAATATTTTAGTTAATGTGGGAATCTCATGGGTTGGTATCAAGAAGCAGGGTTTCCAGTGACTAGATGCACAAATTTTCAAGACATCCTTTTTTTTTTATGAGTTTCCTGGACTGGAAGCAAGGAGTAGGGTTTTGAGGGTCCCGAGGACAAGGGAATTCCAGGTGTTATAGATATCTAATATAAGTGAAAGGTCCAATAGTAGTACTCGACCTACTTTCTTGGGGATTTAACTATGGAGGCTCAACTACAGCCTTAGCCATACTACCCAATTACCTAGGTACTAGAGAGTAATCTTCCTAAGTATTGTTCTTGGTGCCACTATAGCAACAAGATGGTCAATCAACTTATCTAAAGCTAGTTTCAAGAAACCTACAGTACTTTTCATATACCTAAGGGTACATGCAATAGAAATTCCTAATGCAATGGTATGATTGTTTTCTAATATGATACTAGTCAAAAGGGTACCAATAGGGGTTACCATTGGGGAATAGGGTGGAAAACGACATGAAACAAGAAATACAATACTACAAATAACCGAAGAGGGAACATAAAAATTCAAAGAAAAAATGTGGTGTATAAACACATCGTTACAACACTTAATCAAAGCACACTATGATCAAAACATCACAATGCATATTACACTTTGATATCTCCATATGATATCAACTCGATCACTTGGTCTCCATGATGATAATTACCCAACAGGTTTTCTATTTATAGCCTCAAGATATAACCAAATTCCATATAATCTGGAAGATCTTGTCCACATGTAACCATCGGTTGTTAGAGTTAACTCCACCAAATCCATGATATTGAGTCGATTGGACAAGGATGTTCGAACTGACCGTTCATGCATCCAACTCTCAATCGATTGTTGCGTTGGTTGATTCACCGCCTGACTATCTTTGATTGTTGTTTGAATTTTCAAATGATAGGCATGTCGACTACTCGACCAAATGACTGGTCTATCGCTTGACCGATTGTTTTCAGATGTATTTTGACTTCCTAACTGACTAAATCTAAGAGAAGTGTGATGAACCATCAATGCTTAATGTTCCAACACCCCCTCATCATCCCACATATTTGGATATTTAGGAGGTGAAATTACATCTTTAGGACACCCCCCCCCATAATTGCATCTTCTTGAAGCCTAAGCATCATATGGAGATTGGTAAATCTAGATTCAGCTAAAGGTTTTGTGAAGATATCAACAACTTGATCATTTGTTCTGCAATATTCAAGAGAGACAACATTCTCGTGAACTGATTGTCTCAAATAGTGAGCATGGAGATCAACATGCTTCATATTATTGTGGGAAACAATATTTTTAGAAACCTATATGGCACTTTTATTATCATAGTAGATTTTAGTCAAGGTCTAAACAAGAAATCCAGGTTCTCCCAAAAGTTGGCAAATCCAGAATGCTTAAGTATTTTCTTGAACGACGCTGCGATATTTTTCTTCCATAGTCGACAAAGAGACTACCTTATGTTTCTTGCACGACCACACCAATAGTATAGTTCTTAGATAAAACACATAGCCATAAGTGGACTTCCAATCATCAATGTCACCAACCCAGTCAGAGTCGGTGAAGTTGACTACTGAATCTATACTTCAACAATATTTGATACCAAAATGAGTGGTACCTTTGAGATAATGAACAATTCATTTGAATTCATTCCAATGGATTTATCTGGGGTCCTACATAAACCAATAAACCACACTAACAACAAAGGAAATGTTAGGTCAACTATGAGTAAGATAAATAAGACTGTCGACCAATTGTTGATAAAGTGTACCATCGACTATGGGTGTTTGACAAGTTTTGGTAAGATTAACTATAGATTGAAAAGGAGTAGCACGAGGCTTGCAATCATCCATATTAAAATGTGTCAATATATCCATCACATATTTATACTGAGAAATGAAAAATCCTAGTGGTAATACTTGAAGACCCAAAATATAATGCAGAGTACCAAGGTTTGTCATGTCAAAGGAGTCGACAAGATGTTTCTCAAATCTAAGGATAAGATCATTGTTATTTCTAGTAATAACTAGGTCATCTACATATGCAACAACAATTAAAGTGTTTCCATTGGTATGGAGTGCATACAAGCTATGATCAGATACACGACATTTGAAACCAAGTCGAAGAAAGAAATTGTCGATCTTAGAATACCAATCTTTGGGAGACTGCTTCAAACCATAAAGAGACTTCTTGAGTCAAAAAAATAGGTTAGAATCTATCACAAAACTAATTGTTTGTTCCATTAAAATTTATTCAAATAGTTCTCCATGAAGAAAGGTGCTCTTCACATCCATTTGATTGATTTTTCATCCAAAATGAGTAGCAAGGGAAAGAATTAGTCGAACAGAGTTCATCTTTGCAACATAGGAAAATGTCTCAGTGTAGTCGATACCTTCATGTCGAGAAAATACCTTCACAACCAAGTGCACTTTATGTCTCTCAATGATACCTTTAGATTTGAATTTGGTCCTATAGACCCAACAACACTTCATTATGTTCTTTCCTTGTGATTAAGGAACCAAGTCCTAAGTGTGATTCTTCAACAAAGAATCAATTCATGTTTGCATAGCCTATTCTCATTAAATTCATCCTTGAGAATTTGAGTAAATAATAGGGTTTGCATTTTCAAGTACATGAGTCATCAAGGAAACACTGGGATGTTTCTTTTGACTTTGAGTTTGTCGTCCGGAGGAAACATCTCCATCATCAGCTCCAACATATTTAATTTTCTTGGAAGCCCATCTGGGTAGCCAAGAAACAAGTGAATTGGTGTTCATTGTAGCAAGTCAATTGGAAGTCAGAGAGTCTTTAGTTATTGGAATGGTCAAAACATAGGATGATGGACTAGTCGAAACAGGGAGAAAGTTTGATTGTCCATTTGAAGGAATGAAATATGGAACAGGAGAGCTAGTGTGAGAGGCAACATCAAAGGGATCATCCTACAACAATCCAAAAGAGGAATTCAATAACTTAATTCTAGAAGAATTCTCATCAAACCACACATTTCGTCTGACAATATTTTTTTGTTAGACATGATCAAATAGTCGATAGAATTTTGACTCTTCAAAGTATCCCATCATGATGAAATCATGACTCTTTTCATCTAAATTCTTTCTGCAATCATTAGAAACATGAGCCCAGGAAAATCCAAACACACGGAGGTGGCCAACTGAAGGCTTATTTCCACACCATCATTTGACTAGAGTCATGGAAGGAACACCTTGAGTCGAGATGTGATTGAGAAGATAGTTTTCACAATACATTGCTTCATTCGAGAAGCGAGAAGGAATATATTTATCCTACAATGTATGATTTTTTCATTTTGCAACACGATTTTTCTAAGGTTTGTGAGGAACCGACCACTACTAGTCAATACCAGATCGAACCAGGTATTCTTCAAAAGGTCCATTTACATACTCACCATCATTGTCTGGTCTCAGGAATTTGATGGGTTGACTACATTTATTTTTAGCAAAGGACCGAAAATCCTTGAAATTTTCAATGACAAGTTTCTTGTTCTTCAGAAAATAGACCCATGTGAAATAAGAGAAATCATCAATAAAGGTTAAAATATACCTTTCACATGCTAGTAAAGGTAGATTGATGCAACAAACATCATTGTGAACCAGCTCCATTAGGTTCTGTGCTCGCCACACTTTCCCAGAGTTGAAGGGTTCCTGATGATGCTTCCCAAGCACACAATCTTTATAGACTCCTTTAGGGGGAAACACTTTAGGTAGACCAACATCCATGTTTTGAGTTTCCATCGACTGCATACTGTGAAAATTTAAGTGTGTGAGTTGTTCACGCCAATTTTTACTTCTCTCATCATTGTGAGAACAAGGGCAGTAAGTTCAATGTTAGGTCGAGTCGTGTCACATAATTTATATAAACTATCCGATGAGTCAATAAGCCTGCCAACGACAATCAAATTTCATTTCTTCAAATCACGAACATAGAACCAATCTGGCCAAAATTCCCAAATCTTACCTGTCTGTGTTAACTAAGAAACATAAAACAAATTAGCACTGAGGTTTGGCACGTGATAGACATAAAAAATCTTCCCATTCCGATAGGTAACATCACCCTCACCAAGAACATCAAGAGAAAAACCATCAAAAACATGGATTTTCCTCTCTTTAGCTTCATCCAACCACATGAACAAGGAGGAATCCTTGGCCATGTAACGACTACACCTAGAGTCAACTACCCATTCATTCTACACAGAATGAGATAGCAAGGCTTGAGAAGCTCTGACTTGGAAGGTGAAATTATCAGCAGGTCATTGTTCAGAGGACACGTTTCCTTCCAGGAATTTAACCTTCTCCTCTAAATCGTCTCTCTTTTTATAGAAGACTTTCTCCACATGTCCAATCTTTCCATAGTGTTTACATGTATTCTTATTTTGACTTCCACAAGGTGCATCTATCTGTCCCTTACGTTTCTGGTTGCAGTATGCAGGTTTTTGTGTAGAGGCATCAAACTGTACTCTATCCCTAGGATCCAACTTACTCTTTCCCTTGAGAAAATGGGCTTGATTTTTACCACCAAGATTGCCTTATTCAAGTAGTATATGTTGATCGGTAATCAAAAGGCCACAAAAATATTCAAAGGTGTAATCCTTACCATATTCCTTGCACGCTTGCCAGTTGGTGCAAAAATTCAACACAAACATGTCGAATGGTGTTCTCAAATTCATCGGGACCAGCTTGATGAGTCGTCCATCCTTGTTCTAATATTTATTTCCACACTCTCCCAATTTCAACTGGAGTTATTTGATATGCACCAAATGGTCCTTTATTATGTCAAAAGAATGAGGATCGAGAGAGATCAATTGTTTCTCCAACTGCATGATGTGGCTCTCATCGACTTGGTTGAACAAAGATTTCATATTCTTCTAGAAATGATGAGGGAAGTCAATTCCACTAAGGTGAAACTGAATCTCCCATGAGATGCAGGTCATGATGACCCCCATATCCTCATCCTTCTTTCCATTAACAACGAAATTTTCTTGGTCATCTATTGGATCTAGAATCACAATCTTCATAAGCTTCCACAATCCTTCTCTCTTAAGTAGGGTTTCCATGTTTGGTGCCCATATTGCATAATTTGATTTGTCTAGAACAACATGATCAATCTTCAAAATGGTCTTCAATATCTAGATATAAACTATTTTTTTCAATAAGTTCCAATTAGCAAACCACCAGCCTAGAGCCAATCAAACAACAGATCCATGTCAACAAGGTTTGCAGATAACAGGTCGACACTTTAAACTGTATTCTCTAATACCATGTTGGGGAATAGGGTGGAACATGACTTGAAATAGAAAAGACAGTACTACAGATAATCGAAGAGGGAAAAAAAAAATTTGAAGACAAAAAGTGGCATCTAAATACACTATTACATCACTTAAGAAAAGTGCACTATGATTAGAACATCACAATGCATATTGGACTTTGATATCTCCATATGATATCAACTCTATCACTTTATTTCCATGATGATAATGACCCAAGAGGTCTACTATTTATATCTTCAATATCTAACCAACTTCCATACAATCCAGAATATCTTGTCCACATGTAATCGTCAGTTGTTAGAGTTGACTCTGCCAAACCACCAGCCTAGAGCCAATCAAACAACAGATCCATGTCAACAAGGTTTGCAGATAACAGGTCGACGTTTTAAACCGTATTCTCTAATACCATGTTGGGGAATAGGGTGGAACATGGGAATAGTAGCGCAATCCTCATCTATTAATCAACAATAGATGTGTAGTAAGTTTTTCTACTCAACCTGAAAAACAACTAAATGTTTTGTTGTAGCAATAAAGAATGGTGTGGGGGCTCGCATTGAGGTTTTGGGGAAGATGAGGCGAGACGAGTCATCGCGGCTAGGGCCCTAACCCTAGCTGCCTCGCTCTGGTTTTCGAGTGCAGGGACGCGGATGGCAGCAGCCGAGCATCCAGGGCCGCGGATCGGCCTCCAACGATTCGCCTGTGTCCCCAAGATTCTTGCATGCGCTTTGGAGCAGTGGCCTGGTCCAAGGCAGCGGATTGGTGTTTCAACATCTTGGTTGAGCATTTTGCACGCATATTGGAGCAGGTTTGTTTGCAGGGACGCGTCTAGCAGCGACCAAGGTTTACAGGGCCACGGACCAAAGCGTTCCAGTGGGGCATGCGTCTGGATTGAGTGCAGGGGCGCGTCATCAAGCAGCGACCAGGGTTTGGCATGCGTGTGGCCTCCGCCTCTTGCTTGCTGGTGGTCGTTGTCTACTACGATGGCCCCAATCCCGAATGTCGAGTTGGAAAAAGATCCTTTGGAATCTTTCAAAACATTAGTCCGCTCAGCAGGACCTAAATCCAAGCCTTCTCTCTCGTCTAAGTTTGTTAAGAAGATGGAGGAGATCCCTTCTCTGGAGCTGTCCCCAGAGGCCCCTTGCCAGTTTTCCCTCCTTCTAGCAGAAAATGCCCTCATCGGAAAGTTTACGGGGTTGTGGCCAAGTCCCAAAACCGTGGAGGCATGGATGGATGAGCGTTGGAAGATGCTGATACAGGGAGAAGTTTCTCTGTGCGCAGTAGGCAGGGGTTTTTTTGTCTTCAGCTTTGCGAGAAAAGTGGACCGGGATCTAGTTTTCARATCTGGACCCTATTTCATGGGGTCAAGAGGGCTGTTCTTAGCCCCTTGGACTCTTGACTTCAACCCCAGAGCCGAGATCACAGCAGCCCCAGTATGGGTAAGGCTGCCTCACCTCCCCTTGCATCTTTGGGGGTTAAGCTCTCTGGAGGAAATTGGAAATAAGCTTGGGCGTTTCCTGGACAGTGCGGAGCCGAAGGGGGATCAGTTTACCTGCGCTCATATTTGTGTTGAGGTTAACCTCGAGAAAGGACTTMCGGAYGCCATTAAGCTCTCTCTGGGGGAATGGTGCCATATCCAAGAGCTGGACTACGAGCAAATTCCGTTTAAGTGCCTCCGGTGCCATGCTTACGGTCATTTCGCCAAAAGCTGCCCCAAATCCTCTGAGGAACCGGGACCAGTCCAAGAAGATGATTTTCAGCCAGTAACTAACCGACGAAGGTAGCCAAGGCGAAAGGATCAGCCAACCCAAGCCCCAAAGGCCACCCATTCGGCAGAGGCATCTCTAGAAAATAAAAACAGCTTTGATGTGCTGAAGGATGATGAAGCCTGAGAGCCAGAAGTAACAACAGTTATGGCAGATCCCTTGGCAGATGGAAACCCTCCGGATTCCACCCCCCCAGAAACAATGGCAACAAAAGAAACTCGGGCTTCAGTTCCGGTACCACCTGCCCCTGCAGGTCTAGTTATTTCAGTCCCCACTAGCGGCTCTGAGGAAACCTCTGAACCTGACGACAATCCAGTTCCTTCTCCACCCCTTACCCGAGGGCGAAAGACCAATAAAGCACGCAGAGAAAAGGAGGCGGCCTCCAACATTTCTCTAGGTTCCCAGAAAAAGATGGATCCCTACATTAAGGGGAAATTTCATCCCCCTTGGTTTAATGCTTTGCTTCTGTCTGCTACTATGCTCACAATTTGTGAGAATTTACTCATGTATGCAAATTTTGTCATCTTCTCAAATTATCTCAATAAGCAGATGGGCTTGGTTTCCCAAGACATTCACAAGAAGGTTGGCAGCACTGTTAGAGGTCACCAATCTTCTTCAGATATGTAATTTTCTGATTCTGGCTTGCCAGAAAGTCGATTAATGCAACATAACCGTTCTTGTCAAAAAAAAATAGGGTGGAACATGACTTGAAATAGAAAAGATAGTACTACAGATAATCGAAGATGGAACAAAATTTTTTGAAGACAAAAAGTGGCATCTAAATACACTATGACATCACTTAAGAAAAGTGAACTATGAATAGAACATCACAGTGCATATTGGACTTTGATATATCCATATGATATCAACTCTATCACTTTATTTCCATGATGATAATGACCCAAGAGGTCTATTATTTATATCCTCAATATCTAACCAACTTCTATACAATCTAGAATATCTTTTCCACATGTAATCGTCGGTTGTTAGAGTTGACTCCGCCAAATCCGTGCTATCGATTTGTCTCAACAAGGATACTCAAATTGGTCATTCATGCATCCAAATTGTAGTCAATTTCTGGGATGGTATATCCACCACCCGACTATATTCAATTGTTGGTCTACTATTCGATCGACGGGCATGTCGACTACTCGATCGAATGAATGGTTGATCGCTCGACCGAATGTTTCTAGATGTAGGTTGACCACCTGACTGATTGAATCCAAGAGAAGTGTAATGAATCATCAATTCTTGATGTTACAACAGTTACAAGGGTGTCCAACCAGGTGAAACCTCTTGTATTTCCTACATGTATGTTGCCCCTACCACATTTTTTCTCATTGAACGACTGATCACTATGTTATTTATAGACACCGAAAAATGTCAGTAGCCTGGAAATTATTTTTCCCTAAAATGTGTGCTCAGGAAAGTACTTTAATATGATTTGTGGTGTTCTTTGTTAGAGAATTGAAAGATGCAGATAGAAATGATATATTACAACCACAATAGATAAATAAAGAACCTAAATACCACAAATGTTATATATTTATTGATGGAATAAATTTTCACTTACCTCTTCAAGGGGGATACCTCCAATTGAGCATAGCTTCAATTATAAATAACTTCGCAAGACATCTCATTACATTTCTTATACTTATTTATATAATACTATCTATCTTCTAGGAACATTCTATAGAAGAAACTTTCTAGTAGGAAAAACCTTCTAGTAAGCCTTCTTACATGTATTTCTTTAACACTAGTACATGAACTTTATTTACTAGAAATGGCCTCCATACATAGCAATACATAAAAACCTATCTATGTACTTAGGGCATTAGGGAGGTTAGGATGCTAACCAAGGTTGAAAATACAATACATTTTTGAATTTTCAAAGAAACATATTACAGATGATATGTAAACGAGGGATTTATAGACCACATGTTTCACCAAAATGGATGCTTATGTGCAAACAAAGTTTGATCTCTATTTTCTATGCAATTCTGAGTGTAAACCTTTTATGATTCTAATTATGAATGCACATAGATCAACCTTTTAAAATCCAAATGGTTAATCCCAATGCTATCACAACACACATCCAATTTGAAAACCATGCACAAACTATATACATTCGATGCAAAACCATTCAAATGATGGTTATGGATGTAGCTTAGGAAAAGGCTTGAGAATTCAACCATTACACATAATGTTGTTGTATATAGTTTATGCAACAAGCATTAAGAAGAAATCCAACAACTTGCCAAGCTAGCCACTTTATCAAATCAAGGATAGCATTGTAGCTCCATAGTGATACAACGCACACACATAATTTATAACAATTCAATTAAAGATGCAATAGAGATTTGGTCGCAACCAAGAATTCAATTAAGAGGCCGGTTGGGATACATCAAAGGTCCCATACAATGCACAAGAAAAGAGATCACCCCGATGATCCAACAAACCATCAATTAATGGCATTGATATGTGTGTGTGTGTGTAGTTTCCAAAACCATCAATTCCATCAACATTAAGTGAACATGTTTATTTTTTCTAAGTCCTTCATTATTTTTTCTAGTGCCCTTATTTTTCCCAAGATTCTTTTATTTCCATATCTCTTGGTTGTTTGCATCAAGAAACATATAAAGAGCTTCCTTGGAATGCCAACTATCAAGGTGATTTGTTTCACCTTCTTTAGGCCTTTTGGTCCTTGGACTTCAAGTTGATTGTTGACATCAAACTTTTCCAAAAAAATATTTTTATTAAAAAGTTTGGAATGAGGATTTAATTCAAATCAAAAGAGGCACATGGTGTTACCTAATTTTAGTAAGACTTTCTAGATGGACAATGATACAAGTATCGTATACATTGATATATTACTAAGTCAGAGAGGAAGGCCAATAACATTATTTAATAACAATTTTAATGAAGAAAAAATATGTACTATATTCATGATCTTCAATTGTATGCTATTTTGTGATCATTGAAGCATAAGAGGCATTATCTATTGCTAAAGGAAGCACTTAAGTCTAACAACAACTAGGCAAAGTTAAATAAATAAATAAATGTGAAAATGAAGGTCGAGTTTTTGTAAAGTTACATATTTATGTTAAAAACAAATTCGAAAAAGGAGAATGAGGTCACAAATGCTCAAAGCAAGAAAGAACGTATGTTTGTAATGATGAAGAATGAAGCAATTTGTTTTAAATAGACCATGAAATGTGTAAGCCTCCACCCCCTCTTAAATAGTATGTTGAAGGTGAATATATATAGTGGAATTCCTTCCTTTCAAAACCAATGACAATGATGTCTAATAATATGCGATGATGTGGTTATTAGTTATTTTGAATAAAAAATTTGAATGATAGAATTCCTTTGAGATTGGAAGGAGGGTATCTAACACAAAAGTCCATATTGAGAGTAGAAAGTGATGTTTTGATACATACATGTATGAATGTAATTATTGAGTTTATACAATTAAGTATAACAAAAGTCCACATTAAGAGCATAAAGTGATGTTGTGATGCATACATGTGTGAATTGTAATTATTAAGTTCATACAATTAAGTATACATGGCATGACTACTTTTGTGTTTTGGGCAAACTTTTCCTCTTGAAAGTGAAATAAAGATTTGGTTGCAACCAAGCATTTAAGAACAAATCCAACAACTTGGTTGTCGATAGCGATGATGTTGAATGGTTTCCTTTCGCATATAATCACTAAAATCTGAGGGATAAAGCTCTTACTCTCATTTTAGTAGGAATGAACATACCAGTTTCGCTCTTAATCAACCTGGTGAAACTCGATACTTTTGGATTGAATCTGGCGCTTTCTCCTTGCATTCTAATAGCGAGAAATACTTATCCATAACTGGTTATGAAGGTACCGAACAACGACAAAGATAAGAATAATCAAACTCAAGTTATATGCCTCTTGTCCTCCTAGTAAATTGGTATGGATCGCCTTGATCACCAACGGTGATAGGAGGAGGTACTTCATGCAAAAAAGAAAACCAACTTCATATTATCAGTGCAAAGCCATAATTTGTGAATAATTATGGAAATGTTATCACCACCTTAACATCCCTCCTAAAAAATAATTCTTTTGTATGGAATAAGACTATCGAGTAGGCTGTTTTAGCTTTAAAGGAATCCATGTGCACTATACTTGTCTTAGAACTGCCTGATTTGAGTAATAGTTTTGTCTTGGAATATGATGTAATGTGTAGAGGTGACAGATCTTTGTTGATGCAAGAAGAACACTCCATGGCATTCACTAGTAAGAAATCGTATTATAGAAATTTGGGAAAATCCACCTATGAGAAAGAGATGATGTCCATCCTTCATACATTTGATACTTGGTGCCCATATCTTATTGGAAGGCACTTCTAGATCAATACCAATAATCATAGTTTGAATTATTTTCTAGAATAGTGGTTATCATCCTACTGGTATGTTCATTCCTAGTAAAATGAGAGTAAGAGCTCTATCCCTCATATTTTAGTGATTATATGCGAAAGGAAATCATTCAACATCATCGCTAGCATCATTGTATACCTCTATTCTTGGATTTATTCAACATCATCACTATCAACAACATCATAAGAATAAATCCAACATCATCGCTATCATCATTGCTGAACCTTTATACATAATGTTGTTGTATATAGTTTACACAAAAAGAATTAAGAATAAATCCAACAACTTGCCAAGCTAGCCACTTTATCAAATCAAGGATAGCATTGTAGCTCCATAGTGATACAATGCACACACATAATTTATAACAATTCAATTAAAGATGCAATAGAGATTTGGTCGCAACCAAGAATTCAATTAAGAGGTCGATTGGGATAAATCAAAGGTCCCATATAATGCACAAGAAAAGAGATCACCCTAGTGATCCAATAAACCATCAATTAATGACATCGGTGTGTGTGTGTGTGTTTAGTTTCCAAAACCCCCAACTCCATCAACATGAAGTGAACATGTTTCTTTTTTCTAAGTCCTCCATTCTTTTTTCTAGTTTCCTTATTCTTCCCAAGCTTCTTTTTTTCCATATCTCTTGGTTGTTTGCATCAAGAAGCATATAAAGAGCTTCCTTGAAATGCCAACTATCAAGGTGATTTGTTTCACCTTCTTAAGGCCATTTGGCCCTTGGACTTTAAGTTGATTGTTGACTTCAAACTTTTTCAAAATTTAATTTTATTAAAAAATTTGGAATGGAGATTTAATTCAAATCAAAAAAGGCACATGGTATTACCTAATTTTAGTAAGACTTTCTAGATGGACAATGATGGAAGTATCATATCCATTGATATATAACTAAGTCAAAAGGGAAGGTCAATTGCATTATTTAATAAGAAGTTTAATGAAGAAAAAATATGTACTATATTCATGGTTTTCAATTTTATGCAAAGGTCAATAACATTATTTAATAAGTTTAATGAAGAAAAAATATATACTATATTCATGATCTTCAATTTTATGCTATTGTGTAATCATTGAAGCAGAGGATGAATTATCTATTGCTAAAGGAAGCACTTAAGTTTAATAACAACAAATAACATTATTTAATAAGAAGTTTAATGAAGAAAAAATATATACTATATTCATGATCTTCAATTTTATGCTATCGTGTAATCATCGAAGCAGAGGAGGAATTATCTATTGCTAAAGGAAGCACTTAAGTCTAATAACAACTAAGAAAAGTTAAATAAAAAAAATGTGAAAATGAAGATTGAGTTTTTGTAAAGTTATATATTTATGTTAAAAACAAATAATTTTTTTGTAAAGTTACATATTTTTGTTAAAAACAAATACGAAAAAGGAGAATGAGGTCACAAATGCTCAAAGCAAGAAAAAACTTAAACAAATACGAAAAAGGAGAATGAGGTCACAAATGCTCAAAGCAAGAAAAAACTTATGTTTGTAATGATGAAGAATGAAGCAATTTGTTTTAAATAGACCATGAAATGTGTAAGCCTCCACCCTCTCTTAAATACTATACTTAAGGTGAATATATAGTGGAATTCCTTCCTTTCAAAGCCAATGACAACGATGTCTAATAATATGCGATGTTATGGTTATTGGTGATTTTGATTAAAAATTTTGAATGATGTAAGTCCTTTGAAATTGGAAGGAGGGCATCTAACACAAAACTCTAAAAACAAAAGTCCACATTCAACAAAAGTCCATATTGAGAGTAGAAAGTAATGTTGTCATACATGTATGTATGAATGTAACTCTAAAAACAAAAGTCCACATTCAACAAAAGTCCATATTGAGAGTAGAAAGTAATGTTGTCGTACATGTATGTATGAATGTAATTATTGAGTTTATACAATTGAGTATAACAAAAGTCCATTTGTATTTTGGGCAAACTTTTCCTCTTGAAAGTGAAAGTGAAGTAAGTTTGAAAAAAAATGAAAATCGCATAAAAATATAACGTACATAATTAGGATGTGGTCACTTTTATTAGCAATTTGACATAATGTCCACTGTTAACCAACACATCATACATAATGTAGTGTTAACCAACGATCATCAAAAGAAAACAAAAAATAAGGTTGAGGAGCATAATATGTTATATTATATTTTTTTACAAAGTTAAATAAAAAATATATATGTTATTGTAATTCGAAAATGTTATTTCATATTTGGTATACAAAGTGAAAAAAAAGCTTTAAGATAAACATAGTTGCACGGGAACGGTTACCTGCATTTTCAACATCTCTAAAACTCGTTTCTGAAGTGAGTTTGGGAACATCTCCAATTTTACAAATATTTTCATTATATTTATTCAAAATATCACTATAAAACTAAGACTAAGACTAAATATTATTTCAAAAATTAGTTAAGTGAAAAAACTTAATAATACTCACTTTATAGTTGTGGATATGAAAAACTTTTAATGCATTTATGTTTTCCTTCAAGCCCAAACTAAACATGAAAGTCGAATAAATCAATACCATATCCACGACAAGCATCAACCAACCATATCATTGACTTTTATTGTATTTTCATATTAGAAGAGTAGTACTATTTTGTTTTTTTCAATAAAAAAGGAATAATGCTTCAAATTTACAAAGATGTATAAGTTTATATATGTAAAATTTAATTTAAAAAAGATGTTAAAATTGTATATATGTATTTTCAATTTTGTTTCTCATTTTCTAATGGAATATTTATGGATATTAAAGTTTCATTATTGTGTTAAATATATTCATATAATTAATATTGTAGTTGTTGCAATAGGAGAAACATTGTCCTCGATTCAACTTCAATTTTATTGAAATAAGATTGAAAATGTATCAATATCTCTATACATTGTAATCTAAAGTATCATTGTAATCTAAAATATTTTTTTATATTTTTTTAATATATATTATTGTCACTCCCAATTTCAAGTTTCTTGTAAATTTGAGGAAAACTTATAGTCGTCTCATATCCACTTTCCCAACATTCCCACATTTTGGAAACTCGTGCAACATAAGATCTTAAACATCTTATATAAAGCTCAAATTGTTATTAATAAAAATTGCAAATTTGATCATAGTGTAAGGAGAAAAGGAGATCTAAATTAAAAAAATAATTAATATTACTCTAAATTCATTTTAATTCTCAATTTATTATGGGTTGAGAATGATCAAATCCTTAAAGGTGTAAAAATTCAAAGTTAAATGGATTCACATTGATTCTTTATATATGTATGTGTCAACTCCATGTTGAGGACACAAGTTATATATATATATATATATATATATATATATATATATATATATATATATATATATATATATATATATATATATATATATATATATATATATATATATATAACTTAAAGTGGAGATTGAAATATCTTATTTATATCTGACATTGAAATGGTTTTTTGTTATTAACATTTTTATCAAATACAAGTGTCAATTCCCTACACTATAGAAATTCCACATCTCCCTCATACTAAGATGTAGAAAACACAAATTTACAATTTATTTTTTATTTTTTATTTTCAATTAATATAGATAGATATTTTGTTTATGACCAACTTTGAAATATTCTTTTGTTATTAATTTTTTAACTTATTTATTATCAACATTGAAATATATTTTCTGTTATTAATATTTTATAAATATGATATCTCAACTACATATTAAATACATAAGGAATTGCACATATCCCTCATACAAGTATGTAGAAAGAATTTTTTATACAATAATAATTATTTTTAAATAACAAAATTTCATTTAATTATTTTATAAAAAAATCAAAATTACTTTATGTTTGTTACATATAATATCATTTTCATAATAAATATATTGTGAATAATGTATTTTAGAAATTTTAAAAAATTATGTTTAAAACAAATATAAACATTTTTTTATTTAAATAATCCATAAAATATAAATTAAATTCTAAAAACATAAAATATGTTTGAAACAACAAATATAAAATATATTTTAAATTTTACTAAATTTAAAAAAATCATCTTATATATTTAATATGAACTATCAGAATACATAAGTGAATGTCTAACTATTAAAATTTGAGAATTACTATACATCCTTCAAATTTTGAATATAATTGAATGATGCATCGTTGTCTATTTAGAAACAAGTATATCCACGATTTTTCATCATGTGAATTCATCATACTTATGCATGCATTTAAATATGTTAAAAATTATATATATATATATATATATAT
>ML783608.1:323314-348814 GCA_009831015.1 Picea engelmannii | reverse complement strand
CACCAAATGAGTGTTGCACTATCCAATCTTAAAGAAGCAAGCTGAATCTTAGTTTCATCATCTTGAATTTTTTGTATCCTACAATACACCTCAATCTAACGAATCCAATTATCTAATTTCTCAGCATTTACTTCTCCATTGTATATTGGCAATTCAAATTTAATATCAAGCTTTAAAGAAGGAATTTGTGAAGGAGTTTTACCATGTCCCTTTGGAGAGTTCGGAAGAGGTCTTGAATTGGTAGAAGAAGAAGAAGATGGAGGAGAGGGTGGTGGAGAAGTACCATTCCCTCCATTTCCATTTGGAGTTTTATCACCACTGTCTCCCTTGTGCTTTGAAGGGTTAGAGCCTTCACCTTGCAACCTTGTATTCCTTTCCATCAAGATCTTCATCATCTCTCTCATTTCCATGACATCCTTTTTGAGATCTTCATCTTCTGCAGGAACATGTTCATGACTCTCTTCATGAGCCATACTTGGTGAATGCCTCCTTGAAACTTGCGGTGATGATATATGCTTCCTCCTTGAAGGATGAGAACTTGGCTCTACAAGTTGACCTTATCCTCTTGTGAGTTTCAACCTTGTGAGCATCAGAAAACAAAACACTTGCAAATAATCAAGTCTTCAAAAACCTATGCTCTGATACCAACTTGATCTAAAAATGAACAAGACTTGTATTCTTGAAATTATTTGCAAGTAAAATTTATGTGTTAAAAATGCAAATGGATCAACTTTGCAACACAACTTTAATAGGATTTACTCATTCAAGATGCATATAAACATCAGAAAAATCAGTGAACAGAAAACACATAACACAACAAATGATAAAGGAGTTCACCCCTCTCTTGGGCTACATCTCCTGGTCCAACTTCTAATGGATCATTTGTATTATTTGTTCAAAGTTCTCAAAAATGTGCTTTACAATGCTCAAAATGCCAAATAGACTGCTCCAATGGCTTCATAACGTCCAAAAACCCCTAGCTGGGCTTTTTCAGCACCTCGTTTGGCCAAAAATTGAAGAAGATAGGCTTCTTGGAAGTCCCCCCTTCAAACTTGTTGTCTCTGCATCTACAAAACACACACCCCTTGGATCAACCTAGCCCACACGCATATTTAAGCGTAAAAACTTAGCACCGGGCGCAACCGTACAACTAGTACAAACTGTCGAACGGTTACGCACCGGCCTTTAACTACCAAGGCCCATGGGCACATGGTCACCACATGACCGCCCGCAATACACAATAGGGATAAATTTCAAATCGTATACAAAACCGTAGGATTAAACCACGCGCATACACATTGGTCACATGTTATATGTCAAACCGCGCACATATCAAAACGGTTACAACATATATATATTACGGTGGGTTTAACCGCCCATAGCACTGGTTGTATGCAATACATATATATAATCGTGGGTCGGGGCTTATCCCCGGCCCGGTTCATGCCCCAATTTACATATTTGCAAATTCAAATATATTACAACACATACATATGTTAAGTAACACATGTGGGCGTGCCGGTTGGGCGGCCTTTCCCAAGGCTTTACCCTGCCCAGAGGTCACGGGGTCGACTCCTGCCAAGTGAAAAGATTTTAATCCAATAAACATGTGACACGTGGAAGCCATTAATTGGGCCACGTGTCGTATGGCCTGCCATGTCAGCGTCCATACGGACTGTACGGTCTGTACAGTCAGCACCCCTTTTTTGCATGTTTGTAAATTTGAACAGAACGCGATATCTCTCTCTCCCGATGTCTGTTTGAACCCAAACGAGTTGTGTTGGGTTTGTAATGACGAGATCTACGCTCTCATTCGATTTGAAGTGATTTCAAACACTTTGAATTTTTGAGCAAAATTTGATCCCCTAGATCATTTTCTGAGTCTGACCTTGCATGCCAAGGTTCAAACATATTTGTGAGGCACCCTTTTTCTATATGTGTTAAGTGTCTTCCAGTGGGTGGCTTCCACTTCATCATTGCAAAGGCCAGAAGTAGATATCTTTATGCGAATGTTCCTCTCTTCTTCTGAACTTCCTCACAAGAAACAAGTAGTTCCTCCAACAAGTAACTACACCAATTTAAAATTGCTCTATTTGCGCAGAAGTCAACCATTGATAGGGAATCGAGTTTTCATTCACCCTTATAGTAGGATTTCATGAAATTGCTTTCAATCATGTGTCAGGTTGTTCTCACTATTTCAGGTAGGATTGGTTCAATATTTACTATGGGAAACCCCATCTATGTATGGAAATGCTCATACATGATAATTTCTCCCTTCTATTTTCCATTTTTACTTAGTCTTTGAAATCCTATGGATATGTCCTCACCCTCCAAATATAATCATGTAAGTTGATGGATATCCTCATTGTGAATGGGGTATCTCATGTCAATCCATAAAATCCTATCATGTACCCTATTGATCAGGAACTTAGTGCATCACGCAACTTCCTCGGTGGTTCCGAACATTGGGAGGTCCCGAAGGTTCATGATCGTCGAGTGGAATAGATTCAAAAATTCATCCTTCAGGATGAGCTACACCTCCCCTGTCGGCCTGGATTCCATCTCAAAAAACACGTCGATGGTCATTTGTGGGAACATCGTTGTGTCCATGAGATCCAAGTCAAGGAGTTTTGTCTGCTTGGATTTTCCTTTGACATCGTTGAGTACCTCAATCCTGGGATCATAGGGCTCATCTAGGACTTCTTCTTTCGATACTGAACCTCATCCTCCCAATATTATCAACATTTTCACGCTAGAGTTCTTGTAGCAACACTGCCTAGGGAACTCGGTAGCGACCAACTTCTCAGAATGCACCAGGATGTAGGGACTCAACATGAGAGGGAAAGTAGGTGAATAGAATGTCATTCTCAACAAGATTGTGGAGTATTAAAGATAAGGTAACATGATAGATCGTTAATGATCAGTCATCAATGAGAGAGTAATTAGGCCATAAGTGTGATCTATGGCGTGAATGTACGATGGGACTGGTAACAGTATGGAATATTCTGGCTAGATTCTGAATTTAATGGGTATCTCATTCAACATGTGGTCAGCATGAGGGTATTACCATTTTAATGGTTAAGAATTGTGGTAAGATTATCTACGAGATCTATGTAGATTATAACTTTTAATACTTGTCAAGACATACTGATAGTTTTCGACAGTTACCCTAAAAGCTAAACTAGAAGTGATGTAACTATGACTTAACCATTAATAAAGTTTAGAGTCGATCCTCCCTCGACCACAAGGATTTTCTGGTGGGTTTGCATGTATAGATGAGTGGATTGGAGACATGTCGGATAACGCATTGTTACATGGGCATATTGCAAAAGACCTAAAAATGAAAATGAGAAGGATGTGTCATTGCACTCCTAAGCATGCTCCGATGTTATTACATAAAAAAAAATCAACATTGCTACAAAATTCAATAGAAAATTAAAATCTACCTAATGTACATGCTCCCTTGGATTGGAGCAACCATATATCTTGTTAAGTGTCGGTAATGTATGGTTTCAGGTGTGCACCATTCACCCAAACTGGTCGAAGGACACCATCTAGTTGTTCTAGCTTGACTGCACCATAATGTCGGATTTCAACTACTAGGAATGGTCCTAACCAATGCATACACAAATTCACTAGATGTTTCTGATAACAAATGTCATAGAGGAGTACCTTATCACCTTGCATGAACCTCTTAGTATTAAAGTGTTAATCATGCCAATATTTCTTCCTATCTTTTTCCACTGACTGATGAAAATCAGCTAGGAACCTTGCTTCTTCAAGTTCCTACAGGTCTACAATCCTTTGCGCAACTGATGCGTCATCTATCATGTGTGTAGCCTGAGATATATAGATACTAGGGGTAATAAACTCTGTAGGTACCACAAATTCATTCCTGTAGACCAATTGAAATAGGGTGTACTTGTGAAACTTCTTTGTGGTAGTCCTCTAATCCCATAGGACTACTCGAACTCTATCATCCCAATGTTCCTTGTTTTCACATCATACCTTTGTTAGTTTGATTTCCAGAATCTTGTTGAATGCCTCCATTGTGCCATTAGCCTGTGGATGATAAGGACTACTCTTATGGTGTTGGATAAGAAATTGTGTCGTCAATGTTGCAATTGTGCTGCTAATGAATTGGCTCCCTTGATCACTATTTAGGCCACTAGGACATCCAAACCGAGCAATATTGTTCTCAAATATAAATCTAGCAGTTGTATCTTTTAATAATCCTGGACTGCTTCTACTACATCCCATCGTGTAAGATAGTTTGTTGCAGTAATGATATATATATCCTTTTAATGCATTGCAGGTGGGTTAATTGGTCCAATAAAGTGAACAATCCACTTCTCAAAGGCTCGTAATTCTCTAACCGACTAAAGAGGTAATTCATCTCTACGTGATGGCTTCCCTACTCGTTGAAAAATGTCACAAATTTATCATAAAATTTACAATCTTTGAATAACGTTGGCCACCATAATACAGCTTGGAGAACCTTTTGTGTTGTATATTTCCCTCTAACACTAGTACATATTGTAAAAAATTCAACGTTATATTTACGGCGTTATGGAAAAAATTGGCCATACTGTCAAAAAATAGAGGAAATTTTAAATTTTTTTTCCATATTGCCCGATAAAATTTCTATTGCCATGTTGATGTCTCTCTTGCCACGTTGTCGTCTCTCTTGCCACATTATTGCCTCTCTTTCCATGTTTTCCACATAGTCATCTCTCTTGCCACATTTGTGACATAATTGTCTCTCTTGCCATGTTTGTGAAGATATTTGTCGCAGTTGCGACGTTGTGGAAACTAGGTTTTCCCCCTCCAACGGTCACCTAGTATTTTGACCAAGTCAACTTTGATTTGGTCAATGATCGTCGGAATTGCGACGTTATAAAATATATAAATATGTTGCATTTTATGGATGTTGTTACAAGTTTTCTATAATAACGACACTTCAAAAAGAGTTTACAGGTCTTCTCGGCTAGAGTACAACTATTAAAAGACATTGTACTAGGGCTCTTCTCGTTTAGTTTTAATTTTCTCATCAATCAAAGTTTAAAGGAAACAACTATTAAAAGACATTATACTAGGGCAAGAGTACATGATGGGCAATGGTGACATGTGAATGGGGACAACGTTGAATTTTTTTCAAAATGTTTCTATATGATCTCATACATCCTTGAGTCTTTAAGCCCTCCCATACCATCAAGGCATGTGTCTAGTCTAACCATGTCAAATTTCGATGCATACATGCACATATTGAAGAAATTTCAATGTTGGCCCCATTCACTGCTCACTATGCGAGGTCGGTGCATGATATTTTTGGTGGTTGAAATGGAAGTTCCATGACATTTCAAGAGAGTTCCAACAAAGATTCTATAGATGGAAATAATGACATTTGACAATGAGACGCCCATTATGAGCGTTGTTGCAAACATGGACGATATTAAGGATTATGTGGTCGGGACATCATACATCCTTGAGTCTTGAAACCCTCCCATATCGTCAAGGCATGTGTCTAGTCTAACTATGTCAACTTTCGATGCATACAAACACATATTGAAGAAATTTCAACATTCACCCCATTCACTAGTGCTCATTATGCGAGGTTGGTGCATGACATTTGTGGTCGCTTAATTGGAAGTTCCATTACATTTCAAGAGAGTTCCAACAAAGATTCTACGGATGGAAACAACGACATTTGAAAAATATGAGAGGCCCCATTATGAACATTGTTGCAAACATGGACGATCTCAAATATTAGGTGGTCGGGACATCAAACATCCTTGAGTATTGAAACCCTCCCATACCATCAAGGCATGTGTCTAGTCTAACCATGTCAAATTTCGATGCATATAGGCACATATTGAAGAAATCTCAACGTTGGCCCCATTCACTGCTCACTATGCGGGGTCGGTGCAAGACATTTTTGGTGGTTGAATTGGAAGTTCCATGACATTTCAAGAGAGTTCCAACAAAGATTCTATGGATGGAAACAACGACAATTGACAAATATGAGACGTCCCATTATGAACATTGTTGCAAACATGGAAGATCTCAAAAATTATGTGGCTGGGACATCATATATATTACTTGAGTCTTGAAACCCTCCCATACCGTCAAGGCATGTGTCTATTCTAACCACGTTGAATTTCGACGCATACATGCACAGTTTGAAGAAATTTCAGTGTTGGCCCCATTCACTGCTCACTATGTGGGGTCGATGGAAGAAATCTCACTATGCTCATTCACCTTCAAGGAAAGCCCCATTCACTATGCTCACTATGAGACATCCATTATATTGAATGTTAATGAAAACATGGATGATCTCAAATATTACGTGGGGACATCAAACATCCTTAAGTATCGAAGCCCTCCCATACCTTCAAGGCAACTATCTAGTTTAACCATGTCAAATTTCGATGCATACGGGACCAGATTGAAAACATTTCAACATTGGCCTCATTCACTGGTCACTCTGCGCGGTCGATGGAAGAAATTTGTGATGGGTGTATTTGAAGTTCCATGATAGATTTCAAGATAGTTTTGAAAACGATTCTATAGAAGGGACTGATGAATGATGTCAATGATAGGTGCAACATGATGAACGTTGATGCAAATGTGGATGTTCTCAAAGATTATGTGGAGACATCATACATACTTGAGTATTGAAACCCTCCCATACCGTCAAGCCATGTGTCTAGTCTAACCATGTTGAATTTCGATGCATACATGCATAGTTTGAAGAAATTTCAACATTGTCCCCATTCACTGCTCACTATGTGGGGTCAGTGCAAGATGACATTTGTGGTGGGTGAATGATAGCAGTAATAAAAATGATGATCTTCTCGCATCGTCCTCTAAATAATCTGTGAGTGAATATGACGGGATGATGACATTGTTCTCACCAACATATGTCCACTTAGTCACAATGACACATCTTTAATATCCTCCAACATTAAAGAAATCCCCACATCAACAGGGAGTTTAAACATTTTCAATAAGTGTGAGTCATTCATGCATTCTCCTACCTCATGGAAATTCTCTTGTGATCATTCTCACCATTATTAACATAACCCCTGTTGAGCCTGTAAATTGACATCCCCACTACCCTATGATACTCCTCATTTATACCTTTTTGACCTACCTAAGCTTGGATAAATGACAAAGAATACTACCATTAGCCATTGATGTGGTCATAAGGTAAAGTATAATTGAATTCGTGCATTTTTTGGTTTATTGATCTAGGAGACTGAATGTTTCATGTACTAATGTTTTAAATTGCCACATGTAACCTTTGACCTCTAGATGAGTCCATCATTTCTGTGTTATCTCAGCCATCCAGTACTTATGCACCAGATTATCACTGTCTGAATCCGGTACCAAGCGCACCTTCCATTCAGATCTGATACGGAATTATTCACTGTCACGATCCAGTACCAACGGCCGCAGACTATTCTAGTCTGGTACCAACCACTTGCATATTGTTCGGATCCGGTACCATTTACCGAATCTAACCTGTCACAATCCGGTACCAATACAGGAAGTAGAATATACCAAGTTTATCTCCAGATCGTGACCAAGATAATTGTTGGATGTTTGATCATCAAAGCTATAGCAAGGCTATGTTAAGCTAGTTTGTTTTTTTGCTTCATCCTCATACACTTCGTGTCATGAGGATGAAGCTTAAAATATGTAACCAAATATGTAAATTTGGTAATTGACTGATCTACCAAAGATTTCACCTCCTTGTGTTTCAAGACTAAGACTGTTTAAATAGTCATGGCAAGGATGGTGGAGGTAGTAGAGAATTAGCATAACACAGCATATGAAATAGCGTTACATATTTTAGACCATATTATGAGTTGAAGTTTAGTAGAAAGACGTTATTTATCTCCATGTCTTGATCATTTATGAATGAATGTGAGTTGAGTTGTTAGCATAGTTTGATTCTCTGTTTTGAAGTTTGAGTAAGAGTAATGTGTGGATTGAAAGGAAGTTTACTGTAGACTTTAGTCGCTAACTTGTTGAAGTGGCAAGGGTCCACCGCCCAACAAAGGTCAACATCCTTATAGATTAGTGTTAGTAGTTGATTTCAATAGTATAGATGTTAGGCTAGCTAAAGATTTGATCCTTTCAGATGATAGCAGTATAGTTCAATTTAGAGTTTCGATTATATGATTGTTTAGAGATCTTTACTGACTCTATTTTGCATATGCTCTCTCTGTTTTATGGATTTGATTTTATTTCATGGATGTGAATGTTGGCAGCAGTAGTTAGACATATTTGAAGGAGAACTAGCGAAGTTCACAACAACACATTGTGAACCACATCATACTCAGTATATTGACTCTTGAACTACCCATGCTATGTCTTGATGATTGATGTGTGATTTCCCTTTCAGAAGTTTTAAACTTGTTAAGTTCAGGAGATGTGCACCAAAAGCCTTTTTCAGAGATCGCAGATTACTATAGAAGATACTCAAGAGGACTAGCTAAAACAAGCAAAGCACCAAGAGATTCTTTTAGCAGAAATACAAGGCAAAGCTTGGGGACTGTCACTAGAATTGAGTTAAGAAACTTACTGGAGAACTTTAAAACAGACATCTTGAGCACAATCAAAAACCAGTTAGATACCTTAAAACTGAAAAAGAAACAATAAGAAGAGGTTGTTTTAGCAATTTTTTGTCCTAGATGTCGAAAGAAGCACGGTGAGAAAGAATGCCCATTAAATATCATAGAAATCTGTGACCTGTGTACTCTAGAGCACCCCACATCTGAGTGTCCAACTTTGCTTGAGCTACAATCCATGTATAGGGGAGGAGTAATCTCACAAGAACAATCATACCCTTCCAGAAGACCTTGGAGAGCACAAAAACCCAATGCATTTTATGACCCTAATGCACAGTATCAACAACAACAATGGGGTCCTTCCCCAATGTCCTATCCACAATGGACACATCAACAAGCTCAAACTCAACCTTGGCAACAAGGTTGGAGGGGACCTGTGTATGGGAATCCCTCTTACCCTACATATCCACAATATCCTGCAAACATTTCCCAATTACTACCTGGATTTAACCCACCAGAGATACAAGCTTTACTTCCACCTCCTATACAGTAGCAATTTGCAGTCCCCTTGAACCCTAACCAACAACAACAAGGACCTATAAATGCCAATCAATAGCCACAAAACCAAGCTTCCCACAACCCTCCTAGACCAACAACAATCCATGTCCAGCCAATCCCTAACCCCAATAATCGACCCACCCACCTTGTGCAGAATGAAGAATTTCAAACCTTTCCCACCTATGAAATTCAACTACGATCAGGGAAGGCTATAAATCAATCAAATCCTAGAGTAGTAATTCAGGAAGAAAATGATAAACATTCTGAGGAAGAAAACACTCAAACCACCCCTGTAGAAGAAGAGACTTCCCCTCCTATTCCAATCACTTCTCAGTCCATAGGAGTACCTCAACAAGTTAATCTTCCACCCTACCCTGAAAGACTATTAGTGAAGAAACTTGACCCACCCTTTCACAAAGATATAGAGGATGAATTATGAAATGTATGTATAAAAATACCTCTGTTGCAAGCCATCAAAGATATCCCGATATATGCCAAAATCATAAGGGATCTTTGTATTAAGAAACCAGGAAGGAAGAAGAAGGAACCTCCCCTTGTTCAAGTAGTAGGACAATTATCTGAATTTATTTCCGAAATTCCATATAAATATAATGACCCTGGGAATCCAATAGTCACTGTTGAAATTAATGGCATTTCCTTACCAAACACACTCATTGATTTGGGTGTTGCAATTAATGTAATGCCTTTTGACACTATGCAAAAACTCCAAATCAACCAATTGAGACCAACCCAAACCATGATAGAATTGGTAGATAAGTCAGTGATTAGCCCTGTAGGAAGTTTGGATGATATCACAGTCACTCTAGCTTCTTGGGAATATCCAGTAGACTTTCTAGTCATCTACTCTAAATCATCCTCCAAACCAAGACACCCTGTGGTTCTTGGCTTCCCTTGGTTGTCCACAACAGATGCCTTTATCAGTTGTCGATCCGGCGAGATGACTATATCCAATGGCACACATAGCCAAAAACTTGTTCTCTTCCCTCCTGCCCAACCGGCACAAGAAATACCTGTTTGGCTAGAAAACCCTTATGGAGAGGAAGATTGCATCAGACCCCTGTTAACACTTGAACAAGTAAGAGGAATGCAAGAACAATCGGATGAACAAGTCTTAAGTTTATTTTTTGCTAATACAAACTGCATTGAATATCCTAGGTCCTTTGCAGAACTGTCACACATTTTTCAGTTCTGAATTTCAACAAACTTGGCACCCCGATATCACTCAATTATATACTTTATCACCAGATTCCTTAGAAAAGGAATAAAGTACTGAACTTGTTGAAATTAGCCCAAGAAAACCTTTGTATATCAACTCTAGTTTGGAACCATAACAAAAGACACAAGTAATTGAAATGATCCAAAGACAATTTGATGTCTTTGCATGGGATTATGTAGACATGAAAGGCATTCACCTTGACACATGCACACATCATATTTACACTAATGACCAAATAAGACCAGTTAGATAGCCTCAGCGAAGGATGAATCTAGCCCTCAAAGATATTGTAAAAGAAGAATTGCAAAAACTCCTTCAAGCCAATCTCATATACCCCATTTCAGATAGTCAATGGGTATCTCCACTTGTCATAGTTGCCAAGAAAAATGGTAAGTGGAGAATATGTGTAGACTTCAGGGAATTGAACAAAGCCACCCATAGGGATTATTTTCCCCTACCATTTATTGATAAGGTGTTTGATAACTTGTTCGGAAAGAAGAATTTTTCGTTCCTAGATGAGTTTAGTGGTTATAACCAAATACAAATAGCACCTGAAGACCAAGTGAAGGCCACTTTTACCTACCCATGGGGAACCTATGCTTATAGGGTCCTTCCTTTTGGACTTTGCAATGCCCCAACTACTTTTCAAAGGGTTGTACTAGCCATTTTCTCTGACTTGACCAACGACTACGTAGAAGTCTACATGGATGACTTTACATTCCATGGAAATGACTTCCAGGAAGATTTGACCAGTCTGGAAAAAGTATTGATTAGGTGTAAGGAAACTAATCTTTCCCTAAGTAATGAAAAATAAAAAATGATGCTCACTGAAGGTATTGTTTTGGGACACCACATCTCTGGCTTTGGAATGAGAGTTGATCCTATGAAAATTCACATTATCACACAAATCAGAATACCTTCCTCACAAAAGGAATTTCACAGCTTTTTAGGGCATGCTGGCTACTATAGAAGATTCATTCCCAATTTCACAAGATTAGCTACCCCTTTATTCAAGTTATTATCTAAAGAAGTCGAATTTAATTGGGATGATGAATGCCAAGTATTGAGATTCTAAAACAGAAATTGTCAACTACCCCTGTATTATGAGGACCGAATTGGTCCCTTCCTTTTCATATCTGTACTGATGCCTCAGACACAACCCTTGGAGAAGTTCTTGGACAAAGGGAAAATCAAATGCCTTATGCTATTTACTTTGTCAGTAAAAATATGTCCCCAGCCGAAGTTAATTATACGGTCACAAAAAAAGAATTGTTAGTTGTAGTCCATGCTATCAATAAATTTAGACACTATATTACAGGATATCAAGCTTTTGTACACACTGATCATTCAACCATCAAATTCTTAATGAACAAAACTGTAACAAACCCTAGAGTTACAAGATGGTTGTTATTATTACAAGAGTTTAATATCAATATTATTGATAGACCAGGTAAGGATAATCTTGTGGCTGATTTATTATCTAGAATGATTCATCTAAGAGATAACACACCAGTAGATGATAACTTCCCTTGTGAAAATTTGTTTTCTATTTCTACATTCACTCCTTGGTATGCAAATGTAGCTAACTATCTTGTGACAGGGAAGATGCCTTAGAAATTGTATCCTAGAGAAAATCAAAAAGTAATTCAGCTAAGTGAAAACTACATGTGCCACGATGATTGTCTCTACAAAAAAGGACCAGATTTGGTCATCGGGATATGTGTAAGGGAAGATGAAATTCATGATATTTTGCAAGCTTTCCATGATGGTCCTTGTGGAGGACACTTCGCAGACAAAAGGACCGTTTATAAAGTTCTGCAATATGGTTATTATTGGCCTCATATTTTCAAAGATGTTAAAACCTATGTATCCAATTGTGATGAATGCCAACGAATGGGTAAGCCTACTACACGAGACCAAATGCCACTTCAAGCCCAAGTAGTCATTGATCCTTTTGAGAAATGGGCATTAGATTTTGTAGGGCCCATTAACCCTGCATCTAAAAAGAAAAAGTATATACTCGTATGTATCGACTATGTGACTAAGTGGGTTGAAGCAAAAGGTTTACCAGCTGCAAGTGAACAATCAGTGGTAGATTTCCTTTTTAATGAAATCTTTACTAGATTTGGTGTACCTCGAGAAATTGTGACTGATCAGGGGACTCAATTTACCTCTAATCTAGTCAAAGCTATTACAGAACAATACCAAATCAAACACAGGAAATCTACACCCTACCATCCACAGGAAAATGGACAAGTAGAATCTACCAACAAAGTTATTGAGTCCATTCTTACCAAAACAGTACAGCTACACCACAAGGATTGGGTTGACATATTACTAGAATCCTTATGGGCTTATAGAATCACCTGGAGGAATACAACATGACATACACCTTACGATTTGGTATATGGGAAGCATGTGCTTCTCCCCATAGAATTCCAGATCAAAACCTTCAGGACTACAGTACAAGTTGGCATGAACTTGGATGAATCCCAACAACAACGACTCTTATAGCTTAATGATTTGGACGAAATTAGGCAGGAATCACTTCAAAGAACCACCCTCATTCAAGAGCAGAGAACAAAATGGCATGACAAGTATCTCAAAAAGAAAAATTTTCAACAAGGAGATTAGGCCCTGTTGTATAACAACAGATTCAAGAACTTCAAAGGTAAGTTAACTACTCGTTGGATGGGACCTTACGAAATTGACACTATCTATGATAATGGTTCAATCAGGATAAAGACAATTGACGAACATCAGACTCCACTACTTGTGAATGGTCACCGGTTGAGAATTTATAACAAACCCCTGTCAAAAGAGGAATTTTTGACTCGTATACTACAAAATTCAGATATGTAGGTGATCAGTAAGGAAGGAGACCTTCCTACTTATCCGCATTGATTGATTGGTTTACTTAAAACTTTTGTACATAGGTGTGTATTTTGTTTTACTAATAAGCTAAAGGTAACAATGGATTCTTACCTCCTTTTGTTTTACTTTCACATTTTATCTTTGTAAGTAGATTTCTATAATTTATTTGATCCTTCATGAACTTGCTAAACATCAGTTTGTAGGCATCAACAATACTCTGTTCTGGTCTGGTACCAGCAGTCCTGTGCTAGTCTGGTACCAGAAGTCCGGTACTTATATGATACTATTAGGACACATCACCTAATTGACAAAGGAATGCTACGCATATTTCAAAATCTTATGAAAATTAATATGAAGTATGAAGTCATGCAATAACCACTTAAGCTGGAACCAAGAGCTGAATGCAGCATCAAATGGCAGCCCTTATGAAGTAATAATTTATTTTGGTTCTATTGCTAACTAAAGGGAAGTATCTTTAATTTCTTTTGGTTATGATGCTAGCTAAAAGGAATAATCTTTAATTTCTTTTTGTTATGTTGCTAGCTAAAAGGAAGAATCTTTAATTTCTTTTGGTTATGTTGCTAGCTAAAAGGAAGAATCTTTAATTTCTTTTGGTTATGTTGCTAGCTAAAAGGAAGAATCTTTAATTTCTTTTGGTTATGTTGCTTGACAAAGGAGACATAATCCTTACCTATGATTCCTAAAAGAACCATGCATAATCTGCTTCAAAGTCTATAGGTTGCCTTTATCCAGTATTTCAGCATGATTAAAGGGATAAAAAAATATATTAGCCTACAAGTAACTATCTCACCCTAACTAGACTTCAATAGTATTCATTGGATTATCTTTACTAAAGAGTAACATATGAGTATATGAACACTCTTTGTCATGGGCACACTAGGAAAACATTTATGGAAGAGGATGTATCAATACCCTAAGGTAACTTTAGGTCATTCTCTTATGGACAAACTCAGACAAAATTATACATTTGGATCGCTCTAAGGAAGTAATATGCATACATAAGTTTATTTTTCCTTCAGACAAATCTTTAAAGACATTTAAATAAGAGAATACACCTTCCAACCCAATACCATCCCAGCCTGTAAAAGGTTTTTCAGACAAGCCTCCCCTGTCACCGTGCAAAAGCACTCTTTAATAAAAACCGAAATAGATGACTATGGACAAGAAGCCTCTGATGGAAAAAGGGTTTAAGAGACTAACCCGTGGGGATACTGAATAGGTCTGCTGGCAGCGGGTACTGGTCTGTGGTATGACTAGGCAAACCCATCAGGGTATTGAACAGGCCTATTGGAAATGGGGCATTCTGCCTGGGGAAAGGATGCCTCTCACTAATTATCACAACTACCCCACCAGAGTACTGAACAGGCTTGTTGGCAGTGGGTTCTGGTTGAGAAATGTCTCATCTATACTTGTCTGATTGAAAAAATCACTTTTGTCATCTAAAAATAAATAAAAATGAACACTACTTTTTTCATCTGGTCAGATAGTTAACCTTTGACCTCTAGATGAGTCTAGCATTTCTGTGTCAACTCATCCATCTGGTACTTATGCACCAGATTGTCACTGTTTGAATCTTGTACCAAGCGCACCTTCCATTCAGATCCAGTACCGAATTATTCACTGTCGTGATCCAGTACCAATGGTTGCAGACTGTTCTAGTCCGGTACCAACCACTTGCATACTATTCAAAACCGGTACCATTTACCGAATCTCACCTGTCATGATCTGGTACCAATACAGGAAGCAGAATATACCAAGTTTAGCTCTAGATCGTGACTAAGATAATTGTTGGATGTTTGATCATCAAAGCTATAGCAAGGCTATGTTAAGCTAGTTTTTTTTTTTCTTCATCCTCATACACTTCGTGTCATGAGGATGAAGCTTAAAATATGTAACCAAATATGTAAATTTGGCAATTGATTGATCTGATAAAGATTTCACCTCCTTGTGTTTCACAACTAAAACTGTTTAAATAGTCATGGCAAAGATGGTGGAGGTAGTAGAGAATTAGCATAACACATCATATGATGCAACGTTACATATTGTAGACCATATTCTAAGTTGAAGTTTAGTAGAAGGATGTTATTTATCTCCATGTCTTGATCATTTATGAATGAATGTGAGTTGAGTTGTTAGCATAGTTTGATTCTATGTTTTGAAGTTTGAGTAAGAGTAATGTATGGATTGAAAGCAAGTTTACTGTAGACTCTAGTCGCTGACCTGTTGAAGCGGCAAGGGCCCACCGCCCAACAAAGGTCATCACCCTTATAGATTAGTGTTAGTAGTTGATTTCAATAGTATAGATGTTAGACTAGCTAAATATTTGATCCTTTCAAATGATAGCAGTATAGTTCAATTTAGAGTTTCGATTATATGATTGTTTAGAGATCTTTACTTACTCTGTTTTGCATATACTCTCTATGTTTTATGGATTTTATTTTATTTCATGGATGTGAATGTTGGCAGCAGTAGTCAAACATATTTGAAGGAGAACTAATGAAGTTTACAACAACACATTGTGAACCAAAACATACTCAGTATATTGACAATTTAACTGCCCATGCTATATCTTGATGATTGATGTGTGATTTCCCTTTCAAAAGTGTGATTGCATAGTTAACTTTCTGGGTCGGATAGCAGAGTTGATCTGTCAAAAGAACTCCATATCATACTTGCATGTTCCATAATGGAGTAGATAGCCTCTCTGTAAAAGACAACCAAAGAGTGTTTTCGGTTTGCTAGTTTGCTTTTTTTCCAGCATGCATAATTTAGAATAGTTCTATGCTCATGACATTAGAATTACCTTTCTTACTAGTGTCTTGTAACTCTGTTGATAATTAATGAGTGCGTTATACTAATCATATAAGTATCACAACAACCCCCACACTATATTCCCCTTATTTACTCAATAATCCAAATTTAGAAATGACCAAAACTAATGCAACAATGACGGAATAGAAAACCTTGGAAGAGAGATAGATGGTTATAGATAATCATAGAGGCAAGGAGAATTAGAAAACCTTTAACCCCATGCCCATGAAATAGTTTCTTATTAATTATTTAAGAGCTAAGGCAATACTCCACTAGGTTTCCCATAAAGCAATCAATGGATTGGACTATTTCTACCTACATGAGGGCACTGAAAAGGAAGGAGATGCTTGAGGGATTCTTGAGTAGAGAAAGGAAACATTTTCCCTTGTGTTGTGTATGGCATGGAAGAGATATTTTCCCTTATACTCAAATATCACTCACTTACCCACTCTATATATCGTCTAATCTCGTCCTCGTTTTGTTTTAATTTTCTGATCGGTCGAATTTTAAAGGAAACAACTATTAAAAGACATTGTACTAGGGATAGAGTACATGATGGACAACAGTGACCTATGAATGGGGTCAACGTTGAAAATTTTTCAAAATGTTTCTGTATGACGTCATACATCCTTGAGTCTTGAAACCCTCCCATATCATAAAGGCATGTGTCTATTCTAACCATGTCAAATTTCGATGCATACAGGCACATATTGAAGAAATTTTAGCGTTGGCCCCATTCACTGCTCATATGAGGGGTCGGTGCATGACATTTTTGGTGGTTGAATTGGAAGTTCCATGACATTTCAAGAGAGTTCCAATAAAGATTCTATAGATGGAAACAACGACATTTGACAATGAGATGCCCATTATGAACGTTGTTGCAAAAATGGACGATCTCAAAGATTATGTGGTCGGGACATCATATATCCTTGAGTCTTGAAACCCTCCCATACCGTCAAGGTATGTGTCTAGTCTAACCATGTCTAATTTCGACGCATACATGCATAATTTGAAGAAAATTCAATGTTGGCCCCATTCACTATTCACTATGTGGGGTCAGTGCAAGAGGACATTGGTGGGTGAATTGAAGCTTTTGTGACATCAAATCGATTTGGTAATTCAATAATCAAACCCTCCTTAAGTATTATGCAGTGTAATCAAACATCCTTAAGTATCGAAACCCTCCCATACCTTAACCCCATGCCTTTAGAAAAATTAGAAAACATTTAACCACGTATCTAGTCAGTGATAGTTGGAATAAATTAGAGTGGTGTTGTGTGTTAGGGTCCTAACTCGCACATAGGTAGAACAATATATTCAGATGTAATAAAGGTCAATATTAATAAGGCCTTTCAATAAAATAGAATAAGGTGGATGTAAGAAGACCTAATAGAAGCTTTCACTCCTAGAAGGATCTTCCTCTAGATGCTTCTTTTTAGTATAAATAGGAGTCTAGGGTATGATAACCCTAGCTTGGATATTATTGTAATAGAGCTCTACTCTACTAGAGGTTTCCCCCTCGAAGAGGCCCATGAACATTGCTTTCAGATTCAAAGTGTTATTTCTATTGTTATTCTTATATCATTTCAGTGTTATTGTGGTGAATGTTCTGGGTATATTGCTATTATTCTTCCATTGCTAGCATTTTATTTCTGTTATGCATACATTTTATATCTGGTATATTACAAGTGGTATCAGAGCACTTTCCTCGGCAGAAAGTGTGGGTTAAAATTTTTTTCAGGGTAGAGACGTATTCAGGTGTCTTTAAGCCACATATATCTCTCATTACGTGCATAAACCCACAGTTGAGGGATTCATACATGCAAGAAATACAAGTGGTACTTAAGCACACATCTATTGGCCACCCTTGTAGCCCCTGTTAGTACCCCTTCAAGTGGTATCACATCAAACAACACCTGTGTACAGATCGGCCTAGATTACGTGAAGCCCTCTTTAGATAAACCGATCAACCACTTGATTGTTATAGTGTCACCGAGAACAACACTCGGGTATATACTCTCTAGTACCTGGTTAGTTGGGTAGTATGACTAATGGTATGGTCTATCCTCCTTAGTTAGTGCCCTAAGATATTGGGTTGAGTACTACTATTGGACCCCACACGTATATCAAAGAGTTATAGCACAGGGAAAACCCTTGTTTGTAGAACCCTTGAATACCTAACCCTTGGGGACAGAAACATAAACAAATTAAAACAGAAAAGATCTATTGTCGTGCAACTGTGTTCGTGTTGCCAAGTAAATACATATTTCTTTCTGGTTAAGCATTTCGGAATTTTTTCACCATTATTTGATACCTATTCCATTGGATTCATCTCTTCTCCCTTATCACATTCATCCATATCATTTTTCGGCAAATCTTTTTACCCCACCCACCCCTTTTCAGTTTCCCGATCCTCATGGCCCATACTCGTAGCCAAGACTTGGAAGCTCACTTCAACACCTTGCAATCTGGTCTCATTGAGACCCAACAAGAAGTGAAATAACTCAGTGCCAATGTTGTCGCCATCAATACAACCATGCAGTCCTCAATGGGGGGAATCAAGCAAGACCTCACCACCCAGCTTGAATCAGTCTTTTCGGCACTCTACACCAAACTGCATATCCCTATAGATAACCCTTCCTCTTCCTCACCTCCACATACTGAAGGTGACCATTCCTCTCATTCCCATACCTTGCAGAACCATCACTTTCAACGTGACCTAGGCCTTCCGTGGGTGGATGTGACCAAATTTGATGGCTCAGACCCCACTGGTTGGGTAACCCAAATGGAACATTACTTCTCTTTATACAACATTACAGATGACTTGGCCAAACTACGATATGGTGTTCTCCATCTAGATCAAGAACGTTGGCAGTGGTGGCAATGGAGAAAAACCTCTCATCAAGGGTATATTGCTTGGACACCCTTTGTGGCAGAGCTTTATGAACGCTTTGACACTGACACCAACCATTTGGGTCATTTGACAAAGCTGAAACAATTAGGAACAGTGGAAGACTTTATAACTTCCTTTGAGCGCCTGTCTTTTAGAACAGAGGGCATGTCTAATGCCTTTTTCCAAGAGTGTTTTATCAGCGACCTCAAGGATGAAATTCGGACCCATGTCCTCATGGATCGGCCTGAGAGTTGGGTGGAGGCTACCAAAAGAGATAAAGAAGAACAACATGTTGTATCTTCTCAAAACCACAAACCCTCCTTTATCCCTCACCCTAAACCAGTAAATCCCACTACTCCCTCTGCTCCACTAAAGATCCAAAAATTGACCAGGGATGAAATGGTTGAACGCCAACTCAAAGGCCTTTGTTATAACTGTGATGACAAATATTTCCCAGGACAAAAGTGTAAAGAACAAAATCTTTTTATGGCCATCTCCGAGGAGATTTTGGAAGAAGATGAAGAAACTCCCTTTGTGTCTGAGTCACATGAATCCACTGACATAGCCCCTCCCTCAGACCCTCCCAAAGTAGAACTGGTCATTTCCCTCAATGCTCTCACTGGCTTCTCCACTCCCCAAACCCTCAAGCTAATTAGTTACATCAAGCATCATAAGGTCATCATTCTGGTTGATAGTGGCAACACCCATAATTTTCTTCATCACCGCATTGCCCAAAAAACTCATTGCTACATCCATGTTGTCAATAATTTCCAAATAATGATTGCTAATGGTGGTTCCATGAAATGTGGAGGGTGTTGTGAAAATGCGCGTCTCCAAATTGGTGACTACCACTTGAAATCCCATATGTTTGCTATCAACATGGGAGGTTGTGACATTGTGTTGGGTGCAGACTAGCTAAGGACTTTGGGTCCCATTCTCATGGATTTTAAAGACTTAACCATGCAATTCGACCAAGAGGGCCACCAATATAAGTTCCAAGGAATCACCACCAGTTCACCTGAGATCATTAGTTCCCATCGCATGGAAAATCTTCTCAAAAAGGGTCATTCTGGTGTTATCGCCCAACTCCATGCCATACAAGCAACAGAGACACCCTCGGTACTGCAAGACCTCCAAGACATCCTTTTTAAACATCAATTGGTCTTTTCCACTCCCCAAGGCCTCCCTCTTTCCCATGGTGTTCATGATCATTCCATTCCCCTTGTACACAGAAGCCTTCCTCCCAATATCAGTCCGTATAAACACCCCTTTTCCCAAAAAAAATAAATTGAGAAAATGGTCCAGGAACTCCTTAATGCAGGCGTTATCCTCCCTAGTACGAGCCCCTACTCGTCTCCTATGGTCATGGTCCTGAAGAAATAATTTTCTTGGTGAATGTGTCCTGACTTCTGTTCCCTCAAAAAACTTACCATCAAAGACAAATTCCCCATTCCTGTCATTGATGGCCTCCTGGATGAATTGAGTGGCGCCCAATTCTTCACTAAACTGGATCTTCGTTCGGGCTACCACTAGATACGTATGAAAGAGGCAAACATTCCCAAGACTGCCTTTAGAACTCATGAGGGACACTATGAGTTTTTGGTCATGCCCTTTGGATTTTGTAATGCCCCCTCCACCTTCCAAAGCCTCACGAATCATGTCTTCCATCCTTTTCTCTGCCATTTTGTCTTAGTTTTCTTTGATGATATCCTCATCTATAGAAAAACCTAGACGGACCATCTTGCTCATGTGGATTGAGTTCTCCATCTACTCTCTCAGCACCAACTTTTCTTGAAACAGTCTAAATGTGCTTTTGGCGCCTCAGAAGTAGAATACTTGGGTCATCTGGTTGGAAAAGATGGTGTCAGGGTGGATCCTAAAATGATTGAAGCTATGCAAGACTGGCCTCACCCAAAGACTCTTAAGAGCTTGCGTGGATTTCTAGGCTTAACAGGGTATTATCACAAGTTTGTTAAGAATTATGGGAAGATTGCAGCACCTCTCATTGCTCTCCTCAAAAATAACTCTTTCACTTGGACTCCAGCCATTTCTCAAGATTTTCAAACCTTGAAGATGGCCATGTGCACCACTCCAGTCCTCGCCCTTCCCGATTTCACAAAGACCTTTGTGTTGGAATGTGATGCCTCAGGGAAAGGAATTGGTGTTTTCCTTATGCAAGAGGGTCGACCTTTGGCCTTTACCAACAAGCAACTATATGAAAGAAATTTGGGCAAATCCATCTATGAAAAGGAAATGTTGTCTATTCTGCATGTCGTGGATCTGTGGCATCCTTATCTATTGGGGAAATGTTTCCAAATTAAGACAAACCATCAAAGCCTCAAGTATTTTCTGGAACAATGCATTTCCTCCCCAGAACAACAAAAATGGGTGACTAAACTCTTTGGATATGATTATGAGATCATTTATAAGAAAGGAAAAGACAATGTGGTTACAGATGCACTTTCTCGAAAATATGAAGATGAAGGATCCCTTTTTTCTCTTTCATTCATTATACCAGATTGGCTCCAAGCCGTTCGCTAGGAATGGCTACAAGATCCCAAAAGTTCGTAGTTGATCCACCAATTGTAGTCCAATGCTCCAGCTTCCCTAGGGTACTCTTGGCTCCATGAGGAACTTCGATACAAACGCTGTTTGTATTTAAGTAAACAATCAAAGCTTAAATCCATGGTACTTTCTGAGCTTCATGTTACTCCCATAGTAGGGTACTTCGGGTTCACCAAAACCTATGACAGGGTCAAATGTTCCTTTTTCTAGGATGGTATGAAACAAGACATTCGTAATTTTGTAGCTGAATGTGATGTGTGTCAATGCAACAAGGGAGAAACAGTCAAATCGTCGGGCACACTACAACCTCTCCCGATACCACCTGCTATTTGGAAGGATATCTCTATGGATTTTATTACTGGCTTACCCAAATCGGGAAATAAATCTGTCATCATGGTGGTTGTTGATCGCCTTTCCAAGTATGCTCATTTTTGCGCCCTTCAACACCCATTTACAGCATCTACGGTGGCTCAAATCTTCATGGATTAGGTCTTCAAGCTTCATGGCATGCCACACTCTATTTTTTATGATCGTGACCCAACTTTCACAAGAAATTTTTGGCAAGAACTGTTCAAGATACAAGGCACCGAATTGCATCTCAGCACAACTTATCATCCCCATATTGATGGCCAAACTAAATTTGTTAACAAGTATTTGGAAACATATCTGAGGTGTTTTTCCTAAGAAAAGAAAAATCAGTGGGCTCAATGGTTACCCCTAGCTGAATGGTGGTACAACACTTCATACCATACAGCTACACACATGACTCCTTTTGAAGCAGTATATGGACAGAAGCCACCTTCAGTTCTCTCATACTTACCGGGTGCCTCAAAGGTCCAAGCGGTTGACCTAACACATACAACTCAAGAGGCTATTCTCCGTACCCTCAAAGAGAATTTGGTCATGGCACAGAATCACATGAAGCAACAAGAAGATCAAGGTCTCTCTGAACGTCAATTTGCAGAAGGGGATCAGGTGTTTCTTCGACTGCAACCTTACAAGCAAACTTCCCTCAAGGCCAAGCATTGTCAGAAGCTAGCGCCCAAATTTTATGGTCCTTATACTGTGCTCAAGCGTGTGGGACAAGTCACCTATTAGTTAGCTTTTCCTAGACATTCAAAGCTACATCTTGTTTTTCATGTTTCATGCTTAAAGAATGTGATTGGAGCTAAGTGCCAAATTCAAACCAAACTTCCAAAGTTAGTTGAAGAAGGATCCATTTGGCTACAGCCAGAAGTAGTTTTGGACCAACGTGAGCATCGCCTACATCAGACAACCATCAAAGAAGTTCTAGTCCAATGGAAAGATACAACTCCAACAGACGCCACTTGGGAACCAACTACCATTCTATAGCAATTTCCTCATCTCAAGCCTTGAGGACAAGGTTTTTTTTAAGGGAGCAGACATGTTAGGGTCCTAACCCGCACATAGGTAGAACAATATATTTGGATGTAACAAAGGTCAATATTAATAAGGCCTTTCAATAAAATAGAATAAGGCAAATGTAAGAAGACCTAATATAAGCTTCTACTTCTAGAAGGATCTTCCTCTAGATGCTTATTTTTAGTATAAATAGAAGTCGAGGGTATGAGAACCCTAGCTTGGATATTATTGTAATATATCTCTTCTCAATTGGAGGTTGCCCCCTCGAAGAGGCCCGTGAACAATGCTTTCAGATTCAAAGAGCTATTTCTGTTGTTATTCTTATATCATTTCAGTGTTATTGTGGTGAATGTTCTGGTTATATTGTTGTTATTCTGCCATTGCTATCATTTTATTTCTTTTCTGCATACATTTTATATATGGCATATTCCATTGTGATGATCCAACTCAATACAAAAGTGTACCTAATTACAACTTGAAAGAATGTTGCCACCAAAATACTCATCCACAAGAGAAAATTGTCATTGACTTGCTCATCCAATGGAGGAGGGAAAGAAGACATATCCTTGTGATATTGTGCACCCACTATAAGAGTAGTACCATGTCATATCAAATATGATCCCCATTATGCCCATTATGAATGTTGTTGCAAACATGGACGATCTGAAAGATTATGTGATCGGGACATCATACATCCTTGAGTCTTGAAACCCTCTGTTAAGCCCTAAATAGTGGGTCATTACCCCTTAATTGGGGCATATTATATTAGTAATTTTATTTTATTTATGTCGGCTTTAGGCCATTAGTTGTAATTATACCTCCTAGTATCCTATATATACCAAGGAGACATTTTCAATTTGAATCATCTTGTAATTGTACATTTATGTGGGAATAAGGAGATTTCCCCCTCGAATAGGCTTATTATCTAAATTTATCTCTTTTTCAAGGCGTTGAGTACTTATTCTGAGGTTTTTCTATGCTATATTTATATTTGGTTCTTAACATATGGTATCAGAGCTCAAGGTCTTGGGGTTTCACTGCTACATCTAAGACACCTTGTAATTTTCGCTATAGATTTTTGTATACAACGTTTCATAAAGAAAGGCTTGGAGGGTATTTCGTAGACGGATCAAGGTACATTGGGTTAAAATTTCATCTCGTGAGGCCTTATACTTTCGGATATACCGCATGTGAAATATAGGTTCTGGAATCATCCTGAACTGAGTCATTGTGGAATGTTCACTATAAAATTGTCTCTTTAACGTTTCAGACCCTGAAATCTAGAGGATATTCACAGAAATTGGTAAGGTATCTGTGGTAAAAATTTCAACTTCTGGGTAATCTTACATTTGTAGATACACCATGTGGAAGATAGGGTATCTGACTAGTCCTATTGACTAGTCTCAATAAGGTGTTCCAGGTAAAACAATCATAACTTATTCTCAGAGTATCCAAATTGAGTAAGACTGGTTTCATTGGATAGTGGACAGTCTATAGTATTTCTGGTACGATTTTCAGATTTTATATCAATTATTTTGTGCGGGGCACGCTATACAAGTGAGATCTCCTGAAAAGGCCAAAAATCAGCAAGTTGTGGGGAAGTTACCGTAAATTCCACTTGGCACATCCAATTTTGATCAGACCTTTGGCATTGCAGAGAAGAAATATCAGAGAACTAAAAAAATAAAGTTTCATACCCAGAAGAGCCAAAAATTTGGAGATACAGTAGAAGAAATATTGTCTAGCAGAACCACCTCAAAATCAAGGTTCAAAAGTGATACTTGGCCAACATGCCACCCAAAAAGGGAAATTCTACACCAAATAAGCCTCCAGACAATCCTACTTGGACTCTTGATGAAGGTGAAGAAATGCATAGGGACATAAATTATTTACAAAAGAAGATAATAACAAAAGATGAACTACAAGAGATGTAAGCTAAGTTGGAGGCAAAGATGGATGGTTTCATGGAAGGATTGAAAAATTTTGTAATAGAGAGGACACCTGAAAGTGAAAATGTGTCCCATGAAATTCATGTTGAGGACACAAGGAAGGTGAATCAAGAATGGAGAAACTCTAACTTTTGGTTGAAGACCAACCACGTTCCTAATATCAATATGAGGAAGTTTGATGGTAAGGACCCTATCACATGGATACTTCAAATGGAGCAATTATTTGATATACATAATGTGCCACATACACAAAAGGTACGAATTGCTTCTTTATATTTAGAACCCAATCAATTTGTATGGTATAGATGGTTTTTTTCTCGCAAATCACTTGTCACTTAGACAATTTTCATGGAAGAAATGATAGCACACTATGAGGATACAAGGAGCAATACCTTCTTTAGCCAATTGATAAATCTCAAGAAAAAGGGTTCAGTTACAGAGCACATTGAGAACTTCCAAATATTGAATATAAAGGTAACATATATTCCAAATGAGCACTTGATTGATGTATTCATAGGAACTTTAAGAGATAACATTCAACATGAGGTTCTCCTTTGGGAACCCAAACCATTGGAGAATGCATTTAGGGTGGCAAGAAATGTTGAAAGTAAAAATATGGCTATGGCTACTAGA
>ML783608.1:298512-318052 GCA_009831015.1 Picea engelmannii | reverse complement strand
GTTTGGATAAGGGATCATGTGATTTTACATAAGTCACTAGTGGATTAGGTAACATCAAATATGTTGATGGAAACATTATAGGTATGAAATTGGTCATGCCAATGTTCCATGAGAACTGAAAAGAAATTGGATAACAATTCCTTGAACCATGCTTTGGTATCATAAGTTGATATGTTTATGATGTTTGAATGCATTTATATGAATGATACCTAGGTGGGGTATGGTAAAGGTAAGAAATATTAGACATATAAAGAATGTTCAAAATCTATTAATGTGTTGATCATATGAAGAATGTCATCTCATTTCGTGTTGGTTATGAGGTAATCACCAAGGAAAGTTAGGACTTATGATCATGTTTTGAAAGTGAATGGCATATAAGATAGCCACATGTGAGGCTATAATGTTGTTGGATTTAAGAAGGATATAATTATACACAAGTATCTAATGGTATCCCCACTTGTATTGGTTTCCTAGACTATAACATGCTTGCCAACATTGAAGAGCATTGAAAAACATACTCCTAGTGTTGAGTTTTGGATAAAAATGAAGGTGTCTATATGGTCGAAAAAACATTGGGGAGGTGGCTAGATGATGTGTTTAGACATCGACTAATCGAACCAACTCATAATGGTGGATTGCTTGACATGATAGTGTTCTATTCTATGTAATGTAAGGATGCATCACATGAAAAACAAATTAATTAATTAATAGTGATAATAATAATAATAAAATAATGACAATAATGTCAATAAACTTAGTGGGAGGAAGGTTGGTGGGAGGGAGGTACCTCGCAAAAGTCAGCAAAAACCAGTCTCGATCCCTATACATCGTTCATTCACTGGTTAGAGCAGGTTCAGATAGAAAAACTCAATCTGACAGAGGCAGAGGAGCAAACCACCCAGCAAGCACGACTCGCACCACTGGTCGTTGTTTTGATTTACTGCATTTAGCCCGAAGTAGCACTGTGTATGATGGAGTATTCGAGTAGCCCCACTTGATTGTGAGTTAAAGCATACTGACCAGACTTGGTAGTTGTGGAGTTGAGTCGTTAGCCATGGATTAAGGGTTTATAGAGCTCACTACTGGTTGTCCAAGTGGTGGTGGATTTATTTACAGGGGTTTGGCATAGCCATCAGCGTTAGCTACAACACTGGCGATTGGCGTCGAGTCGTAGCCCCATCTGACAAAGGTAGAGCAGTGGTGATATTCAAGGAAAGTAAATTGAATCCATGTGTTGGTAGTAAGACCAATAATTTGTACCAATGGTATATTAGATTGTGGACTCATAGTATTAATGAAATAAAACTATTAACTTTGCATACAAAATAGTATTGAAAACCCTCAAAGGTGATGTTGGAAAAATTAATTGGGTCATTTGGTTACTTCTCCATAAGGACTAGTACATTTGGGTCAAACAAGTCCTCCATTAACGTCATCATCATTGTCGTCATCATCGCCATTTTCATCATCATCATCGTCACTGTCATCTTCATCATCATTTCAATCATATCTTTGTAAACCTATGACCTCTAGGGAGTAAACTCATGTTCTTAACCGTTACACCCTCAATATAATATATATTAATTGTATCATATATTAATTATATTATTATATAAAATATATAATATATAAACCAAAAAATATATATATTAATTATATACATTATATATATATATAAAAAGATTAGCAAATAAAACCTAACCGCTATAGAAAACCCGCACAACGCCCAAATTTGAAAACCCTGACTAAACAAAACCCCACCCACGATCAGTAATGCGCTCAAATTTCAGAACCCACACTAAAAAAAACTTTGCCAACCCCGATCGACAGCAATCTAGGACAGAGGAGATCACCCCACAGGCGAAGGAAGGAGCCCACATGATTGTGCCGAGTGACAGAGGATATCACCAAACCCATATCGACCTCATTTCCACAGCCCTTCGACGACAGAGGGAATTCTTCTCTAGGTCTAAAGGGCTCCCGATGTAGAACCCGCCTCCAGGAATGTGAATAACAATCGACAATATGACTGAAGAATCATCATTGATGGCGAATTTGGGAAGGAACATACACACCCATACGACGGTGGTGTGGAAATAGTGGCAAAAACAGTGAAGGAAACAACTGAGAGTTTATAGAAAATTGCAGCTCTTGAAGGGCCTGGACCAGTGGTGCAAGTCGGGGTGGTGGCAGGGACAGAGGTTATAGCAGTCTTGGTGGCTTCTTCTGTTGTGAATGGCATTGTGCGCACTTAGTCTTCCAAGTAAGCTTTGATGGTTTCATTTTTATTTTTCAGAAATCCTATGCATTCATAGGTTGTAATGGAGGACTGGGAAAAACTCCATGGTTGTTTGTATTAATATGCATTGAATGAAAATTGGTTTGTTTCTTGAAAGGCTTAATTTGCAAGCCATAAATGGTTTATTTTACTAAATTCTATGTTACTTAATTATTTGGGGCATGATTAGAAGAAAAACTCTCTGAAACACAAGGCACCAGCATTTTCTGTATGAAAAATAAGGGAAGAGTCATCATTACCAGACATTTGAATCCATCTTGATTCCCAAATCTGACTGCATCAAAGAAAAACACTCATTTTTCTTGGATTTTAACTGGGTTTCAAAATAGACAACCAACAGACTTCTCAACAGTTCATGCAAAACACTACAGATTATGAAATGTTGACAAGTCTGAATTATTATCGAAAATTTGCATTAAAAAGTACCTTTCTTTTTTGTCCAAAGTGAACTCCTGAATTTTTGCAGAATTTGGGTCAACTGTTACTCTTAGACCTCCCCAGTCATTTTCCTAGTCGAGTTTGGTAACTTCGTGAAGAACGAGATATTGCTTGAAATTTTTAGAAGAATAGACAAAAACATGGTTTACATGCCCCAAGCGGCTGCATCATAAAGAGAAGACTTCATTTGGCTTTGTTGTTGGCTCTGAGGAGTATCTATTCTGATGTTATTCTACCAAAACCACCCAGGATTTGCTCCTGGTCCCATCCCTTTGAAATTCATGCCATATGTCCTGGTCCCATCCCTTTGAAATTCATGCTGTATGGAACCCTGGTGGATGGTTTAACACTCCGTCGATCTTGCTGGTGAATCAAAGCCATGTTGGCAAAGCCAAAAGCATTTTTAGTAGCGTTTGCCTTAACATTTTCAGTAACTTATTTTAATGATTTCTTCTATCATAGTGCTTTCTAAAACTTGTCATTTTCTGTACCGAATAGTTTTGGAGATATTTGTCTTCTAGGTAATTTAGTTTCCATGGTGAAGTAGTTATTGAAATATTTGTTTTTCCTCCAAGAAAATCGTCAGACATACACTGTTGTATTTTCTAGCAATGAATCTTGTAAAATTTGGTCCTTTTGTGAATAGAGAGAAGTATAAAATAGAGATGGGTTGCAGGGGAAAAATAAGGGAAAAATCACAGTCAGTTTTCATATCCCAAAATCCATGAAAAGAGGGAAGTCCACATTTCATGCTATCTCAGTCAAATAGTTTTTAGGATTCTTTTTGTCTCGCCAATCTTCTCCTTGACTAACTATACATGGAAGTATGTGTATTGATACGAGAAGTTTGAGGTATGTGATTAGATGAATTTCTTGAAAATATGGTATATGTGGTACATGGAATCCTTCTATGGCTATAGGGTCACTTTTCAGAACCCGTTTGACCTCATTTTTTGCCTTTTTTGTGATTTTTTCAGGTCTCCAAGTTTTCCTGGATTTTCGTAGTTTTTCATGTCTCCATGTTTTCCTAGATTTTCCTAGTTTTTAAGGTCCAAGTTCATGCATGCCGACTTTTGCTTATTTTTTCCTTGATTTTTCCAATTTCCCAAATTGATGACTCCTGCCGATTTTTTGTTGATGCTGAATTTTGCAACACAAAGATTTATTATTTTTTTTAAGTTGAGTAAGAGGCAAATTAAAACAAGATTTAGATAAAGACAATTTTATTCCTCTACAGATGCATTGAAAGTAATGACCATATGGTTTATTTTGTCTTCAATTTATTGTTTCAGTTACTGTTAATCAAACCCTGTGAAAAGTGGCCCTGACCCATTAGTGCCCTACCAGAGGTTTGCATCTAGAATGTGTTTCCTCAATTTTTTGGGCAATAGGTTGTTGATTGTAAAAGTTAAGATGTTTTTGTCTATGTTAAAGAACATAGAAAAATCTATGATAAAGATATTCATTGTCAACATTTCAATCGGTAGTTTCACTGTCTGGTTTTAAGGGAATGATGGTGAGAAAGGATGCATAGGTGATTGAAAGAAAATGAAAATCATGAGCTCATTTGGAAGACCAACAAGGATCTGTAATGTTTATCTATGAAAGATTGTAATTTGGAGTATCTAGTACATCTTTTTTATCCTAACTGACTGACATAATCCTCATTGTGAAACTGCAAAATGGAGTACCTATGAAACACCGTGGAATGAGTCATTACGGGAGTTATTTAATAGTTAAAGACAAACAACACTCTTCTCCTACAATTCCCAGTATGCAATAGTATATGAGTCGACTGTGAGATAGCCTCACTTCAGCAACTACGTTGAACAAAAGACATAAATGAGCAAGGGAAGTTAGTTACATAAATATTTGATTATAGATCTTGCTGCTATTACAGTCTGGTATCTCCCTATATGATAGATGAGACATTGTTACACACACAAACAAAACTCTATTGAATAACTGAATACTAATACAATAGAGTGTGACTTTATTATATAGAGTTCATAGGTTGTTATCAGATCTAACTTATTCTAAATATAGAAGGAGAGGTTGAGAGAATATCTCAAGCATACACCAAACCAGGAGAAAATCCAGCTAACTAACAACTCATCTAAGAACTTCCTAATGAATAGGATATAGCTTGTGTTTTGTCTTACGTCTTACTGTATGATAAATATGAGATTAATAAAACTTTTTATCTTGAGATTATTAAGACTTAATCCTTTGAAAAGGAACTTCAAAGATCAACTATATATCATAAATGAGGTATTACTTTTAATGGCTCTAAGTTTTCTTGAAATCTAACCATTGGCTAATCCACTTCATAAATGAAGCTGGTAAAAATAAATGTAAAATTTAATTGATTATTATATTTATTATGAAATCTAACCACTCACGTTGTTTAGCATGACTATCATAGATCACAAAAACGACACACTTTGTCAAGAAGTTTCTAGACCAATTATCATATAATTCATTCATGAAAATATAATTACCATGATTCACCTAGAGGGTCATCGAATGTTAAGTTTTCTATCATGATTTGTTTCCAATTTGGTTTGCTTTATTTTAATTGTATGCCAATTTTTTTTAAAATTATTATCCTATAAATTTTAGGAAATTAATATCCAAGTGAAAGGATATTAATTTCAGGAAATTAATATCAACTCATATATCATTGTTATTAAATTAATATGATGTTCCAAGTACAATTAATCATTACACAATCTCTCAACAATTGATAATTTAGCAGCTTCGCAGTTTACCATCTCGATATCATTGTATTTATTACATTGATCATGTCACATTACATATTTCTCATGATTTTTATTAAAAAAAGTGTTAGTGGCTAGATACCACATGCTTTGTAGTCACATCTAATATTCCGGTCACTTTAGATGTATTAATTCCTATCGTTAATCTAAACAATGAAATATTCCCAAGATTTGTAGGATTTTCAGTGTCGACAAAAGGATTTATGAGCCAAGTCTTGGAGAACCAATTGATTGGAGTAAATGACTTTGGCCTCGAATGATCCACACTTAGTCTCATGGGAGTCGAAGTCGATGAGTTGCTCCAAACTCACGCACTATGTCATCTAACCATGCTTGGTTAGCATCCATGTAAGATGCTCAAAAACAACAAGATCGTATGGAAGAGTGAGGGATCCCTTGTGGTTGAAATAAAATTCCTCTTGTACATTCTCTAGTAGTGCTTTAAACACATGATAATTCAAGTAATCCATTGGAATTATGAACTGTTTCAGCTCCTTCCTCATATAAATGGTCAAATATCAAGCAAGAGCATCTTGTCTTGTTGCGATGTTCATGCATACTACTTCATGCTTTCTTGCATGATTGACCCTAAAAAATGTTAAACACCATGTAGTGAGCTAAATGTTTGATGCATCTTGTTTATTGGATATGCATTATTTATCATCTAACGAATAGGATGTGCCAAGCATTAAGAAAAACGAACAGGATGCACAAGCATTGAGCCATCTAGATGGCTCAAGAAAATGTATGTGGTGTCACGTAGTATCATTATGACAGAACCACATGTCGCAAAGGCAAATGCAAGAGTTTCATAGGCAAGGAATAAAAAAGTAGAGGTTGATCAAACTGGATTGTCACAAATGAAGCTTGAAATAAGTCTATTCAGTGTTGTTTGTTTCCCTTCATTGACCACAATGACTGGACCAATTATATATGTAAGGTAAATCCAAACGCTTTAGTGGTGGCATGAATGTTATAGAAGGAAATCAATTTGTTCTCATGATTAGTTTGTTTCTTTTGTTGTTGCATGTCCCAATCTATTGATTTACCCAAGGCTTCATTAGATGCATTGAATGTACCTACAACTGAGAATGTAGATCTAAATCATTGGTCCAAAACTTTGACCATTGACTACCCATGGCTAAATCACTTTAAGTCCTCCCAAAAACAAAATCTCATGGTCTTTAAGCAAAGTAACCACACCAATTCACTTCAGTGTTTCCTTTCCCCTGCTTAAGGGTATGCTAGTTATTAAAAAGATATTTGTAACTATCTTATATATATATTAATAAACCTTTTTTTTTATGAATATAACTTTTATTAATTCATAATATAAAAGTAATGAAATTTATAAATTTATGGCTAATGTTTTTAATGTGTGTGTGTGTGTATAAACCTATTTTATTTAACATGTAAAAGTTTATAATATGTTAATTTTATTATTAATACATACATCATGTATACCATGAAAAACTGTAACCCGTAACTTGTAACCTTGCACTCTTCTTCACATAATTCATGTCGACCATGTGCTCTTCTTCAGATAATTTGTGTCAACCCCGAAGTAACTCATAACCCATTGGTGCATTTCATTGGCTATTGTTGATGTGAAGGCCCTTCTAACAGAGCATAAAATGTGACGAGGTACCCCAGGTTTCATGCACTTCCGTTGGATTTTCAAACTCAAGTGATCACCCTCCTCCATTTGCGATTGATGGAGACATTATTTGTTAACACCTTGAATATCCATTGAAATCTGTGTCAAATTCATACAAATTTCGGGCCTAAATTTGAAAGTCAAACATTAAATCTGATGAATCCGCTAGACTCAAGCATTTTGTTTGACCACACATTTTTCGGTTGTATGGAGGTTCGAGGAAACATTTCATAGGTTGAACTGAATGAAGTGGACCTGAATTGAACCTAAGCCGAACTTGAACTTTGTTTTGAGGTTCACCAAACTTCAAACCTCAAGGTTCAAGTTTGGTGAACCATGTGACGTAGATTGCCCACCTATCTCAATCATGAGATGTACGACTAAGATTAACTCCTAATTTAAGTGAGTAATGTTCTATAACTTCTAGAACATTTCATTTGGATTCCTAATACTAGTTGACTTAAAAAGATTAAACTTTCACTTTTTCTTTTATTTTTAAAGTGAAATTACAAGATGAAACTATTTCCCACTTTTCCTAAGTGGTCACTAATAGATTGTTTTGAACCACTCCTGCACGTTCACATTGAACCTGAAGAATTTCACTGCTCAAGATACATTTCTCAACACTCCCTATTAGCGAGGAAGGAATTCTACACCAATCCTAGTCCATCTTTGAATGATTCAAACTTATCTTTTTCTAAGGGCTTGTTCAAAATATCAGTTACACACTGATTTGTGGGAATACATTGGAGATTCATTGCTTCCTTTTGAATGATGTCTTGTATGTAGTGATATTTGATCTTTATGTGCTTGGATCTATCATGAAACACTAGATTCTCAGAGAGTTTGATACAACTATGGTTATCATAGTAAATCATTGTGGGGTCCAACTCTTGATCAAACAATCTTGCAAGTAACTTCCAAAGCTAGATGGCCTCACAACTAGTAGTATTGGCTTCCATGTATTCTGCCTATGTTGAGCTAAGTTCCATGGAAGTCTGCTTCATGTTGAACAAGATATTATTGTTGATCCCAAGATGAAGAAACACCCTAAGGTGCTCTTCTTGTTTGATGTATTGCCTGCCCAATTTGAGTCTAAATAACCTTGCAACTTCACTTCACCATCTCCAAGATATCTTAGTCCATACTCCACTTTCAAGTTTCGAGTATGGTACTATGTGATAACAAATTTTCATATTAAAATTTAAGAGAGGGTTTGCATTGTTTCATATTTTCATATTTCTTGCCATTTCAATTTTACCATGGCCCCAAGAGTGAAAGACCTTGCATGGATCCATTGTGATATTGTTGATAATGAGATGTATTGCAAATATTGTGAGAAACACATAAATGGGGAAAGGATTCATAGGCTAAAACAACACTTGGCTACTATAAGAGTCCAAGTTAAACCATGCAAGACACCATTGGAGGAGATTGCACATATTAGATTGGAATTGCAAAATCATTTAAATTTTTTTGAGAAAGACAATGCTAAGAAAAATGAGATAAATGATGATATAGGGAGGAAGAGACAACTCCCTGCAATGAGAGCAAATGTTGGGTTTGAATTTGAACTTGAAGGGTCTTCATCTATATGATCTACCAATGTTATGGACCCCTTCCATTATGTTCCTCCCCCTCCTGATAGGTAGCCTAAGAAGAGGAAGAACATTACAAGTTATTTTACACCTTCCCCTAGTGTTTCTAGTGCCTCTCAACCAAGTCAAACTCAACCCACCTTAGATAACCATTGGAAGAAGCAATACAAAGGTGTTTCTTTTGAATATATAGCTATATGGTGGTATGATTTAGATAGATCCCCTTCAATGCTACCCGCTCTCCTTATCACCAACCTATCTGGGATGTTGTTGTTGCTGCAGGAAAGGAATTCAAAGGCCCTAGTTTGCATGACTCGAGGGGATCTCTTTTGCAAAAAGAGGTTTCATCCATACAATAACACTTGAAGGATTTTAGATATTCATGGGCCAAGACAAGTTTTACCATCATGTCATATGGATGGATTGATGGAAATAATCGTACAATCATAAATTTCCTTGTCTCTTGCCCTCAAGAAACCATGTTTTTAAAATTTGTTGATGCATTTGATAAGGTGAAAGATGCAAACCTGTTATTTCAGATTTTGGATGAGATTGTTATATCAATGGGGGAAGCAAATTTTATTCAGATCATCACTGATAATGCCTCTAACTACGTTCTTGCTGGTAAAATGTTAGAGTCCAAATACAAGACTATATTTTGGACTCCATGTGTTGCACATTGCATAGACCCCATGCTTGAGGACATATGCAAACATGAATGGATCAAGAACATTGTAGAGCATGCCAAATGCATCACAAAGTACATCTACAACCACTCATGGGTATTGAACCTAATGAGAAAATCATCGAGGGAAAGGAACTTGTTAGGCCTGCCATCACAATATTTGCAACTCACTTCCTCACGTTGCAATATCTCCTTTCCCAAGCACATAAATTGAAAAAAATGTTTACAAGTGATGAATGGACCGAATCTCAGTGGGCTCGCAAACAAGATGGAAAAGACACCAAAAATAAGGTTTTTGATAACATTTTTTGGAAAAAAAAAATAGAGGCTGTGAAAATTGGCGAGCCCCTTGTTAAGGTGTTGCAACTGGTTGATGGGGAAAAATTGACCATGGGTTACATCTATGAGGCCTATGGATCAAGGAAATGAGAAGATAAGGACAACCTACAAAGATAGAGTAGCTAAGTATGGGTCTATCTGGGAGATCATTGATAATAGATGGAACAATCAACTCCATCGTCGTATACATGCAACTAGGTATTTCTTGAACCCAAGGTATCATTACAGAGCTCAGTTAGGAGAAAATCAAAATTGGGAGGTCAAATATGGATTGTATGAATTCTTGGAGCGCATGGTCCCTGATGAGGTAGAGAAACTGGAAATACATCAACATATCAGTTCTTTCACTAGAGCCATGGGTAGCTTTGGAAAAAACCTTGCAAATATTGCAAGAGATGTGGATGAACCAGGTAAGAAATTCCAAAGTTTTTTTAAGATTGTTTAAAGTTTAAATACTTTATTTTTTTTCCATGGTCACAATCTAATCATTAATGAACTAACATTGTCCTTGCAACACATTGGTGGGAGTCATTTGGTAGCTAGTGTCCTCAATTGAAAAATTTTGCAATTCAAGTCTTGAGCCAAACTTGTAGCGCTTCTAGGTGTGAGAGAAATTGGTCTCTCTTTGAGGAAGAAGAGAAATCGTTTGGAACAAAAATGGTTAAATGATATCATCTTCGTGTAGTACAACCTTCGCCCAAGGTGCAACCAATTGTTGACATAAGGCTTGATATAGATCCCATTATATTGGATGATATTGATCCAACCTCAGAATGGGTGGAGGAGTCTCACCTAGTAGAGTTTGATCCTGATTTTGATTTTGATGACTTGGAGTCTGGGAGAATTGATTTGGATCTGGATCCATTGGTAGGAGCTAGAGTAAGTGACAAAGTAGCACCAGGAAGGGCACGTGAAAGAACTAGTTGTACAACTCGATCATATGTAGAACTAGTTGTCCACGTCGTTCTCACTCTAGAGACGAAATACAGGTCAGATATGCACCCGGGATGATTGTGATGGCTTGCGCGCCTCTCTCTCTTCTCGCTCTGTCTGGGCAGGTTTCAGGTATGCCAAGTGCACCCTCCCTCGCAATCTTCCCTTGGATAATTCTTCTTCCAAATTTTTGTTTCCTACAACTTGTAAAAGCACCCTTCGTGAAATTCGAGCATAGTTTTCCACCCAACCCAGTGATACCCCCTCTGTGTTTTTGCAACTAGTACACACAGTGTTTATCCTGAACTTAGCACAACGATATTTCCTATAATCCAACTTTACTACCTCTGTGTCCTCCTTTAAATCCACCCAACATTTATGCCTGGATCTCCCTCAGGAAGCCTCTTCATTTTTAGCAAAAGGAAACTGCGAGGCGAGTTGTGCTTTTACCTTTGCATTTTTCCTTTGTTAAAACGCGTTAAAAAGCTTCTAAAGAAAATAAAATAAAATAAACGAAGGCAAGATGGGTAGAATGAAGGAACTTACTTTGGTTGCACTGGCTTGACGTAAAAGACAAGATAAAAATGAGTTTGGATTTATCCTTCTCAAAAGCTTGTAAAGCTTTATTTTCACCAATGTTTAGATGGGGCATATTAAGGAGACGTAAGAAGTTTGAATATCATTGGACTCCCAATGTGAGCGAGGCTTGAATGTTTATTGTTGTAAACCTACCACCCACTAAGAATCATTCAACTTAGACCATAGCTAATGATCTATCCCTAAGTTTTTCTTGGGGAGATTTTTCTAACGATTATTGTGGAAAAGTGAAGAACCCTGAGAGATATTGCCTTAGTACTTGTTAATTTGACCTTAGTTCTTCTACATGGATTGTAAAATTAGAATTGATTTATCTTTATTTAAATAAGAAAAATACTACTTTTTATATAGTAGAGTCGTTGAATATCATGTTGATTACAATGGTTAGACTCACTTTTCAATAACCTTGACTTGTTCGAACCTGGGATGAGGGATAGTATAGTTGAACTATTGGGAAGAGTTTTGTAAGTACTAATTGCATCAATCTGATAGAAAAATATTATTAGAGATGAATTATTGATGGAATTATTTTAGTTTCTTAGGGAATTAACCATATTGATATATGTTATTACAAATGTACTATGGATGTAATGATTGTAGTCGCTAAATGCATCAAACTTGTTGATAATGTTATTAGAGATCAATTATTGATGGAATGATTTAGTCGGTAGAGGCATTAATCATATTGATACATGTTGTTATATATGAACTCGTGATGGAATGCTCACAGATGGCCTTTTGTTTCCATTAATCGATGTATGATTGTTGGATAGTTAGATTCCATTGCGCCACTAATAATATTGATGTCTGACTAGTTAAGTAGTTAGACTCTCGACCGTGTTGAAATAAGGTTGAGAATACTCTTGCACCATTAGTATGTTGACGCATGATTATGTTGAAGTTTGTTGCCCTTGCATCATTTAATTGTTGATGTGTAAATGATTATTAGATGTTAGACTCCTTGCGTGCACCAAAAATATAATGTAATGTGTGATTTCTTAGAGGCTAGACTTCTCGCGCACAATGAAATTTGAGGTAATCAATGATTATTTATATGTTAGACTCTTGCGTGAAATGAAATTTAATGTAATGGATGTTTGCATTTATGTGATGAATGATCGAATTATTGTGACTAGATTTCCTCGCCCAGTGATTAAAATTGATAAATTCTCTTGCGCCTAGGATTTACTGTGATATATGATGAGTTATGCAAATGATTACTTGTGCGCCATGTTTAATTGTAGATTAGGATTGATGGATTGATGAATTTGATTATCATTGTTGTTGTTGTTGATTAGCTTAGTTAGTTGGACTTGATTGTGTTAGTGGGATGTAGTTGTTGGGTATGTGTTATATTCTTTGCATGTGTGTGAGTGGGCGCGTCAGATTCAACAACTGCGTCTGACAATCCCATATTAAGGGATTAGGGTTTTGGTATCTACAGAATACCTAAAAACATTGTATATTTATTGTATGGTGAATGGTGAAATTCGATATAATGAATATAAGAAAGGTTTTCCCCGGTTGAGGGTTTCCGGTATAAATCTCTGTGTACTATGTGAATGAGCCATTGATTAATTTATGTTTTTCTTAAGAATCTATATGCATTTCTTTACTTCACAGGTTTAAAACTTACATGTGGTATCAGAGCTCGTTTTTGGCTTCAAAGGGACACCTTTGTTGCTGAGGGTTTGGCTCAGTCTTGATAGATCAAGTTAATATTGGGTTTGTGATAAACCTGGGTTTAGTGGGAGCTTTTGCAATGGAGATTCGAGTATAGAAAAAGGAATGGTGAGCTCATTTAGAATCGAGATAGAGAAGTTCAACGGTAAAAACTTTGAGATATGGAAGCTCAAGATGAAGGACCTTCTTGTAGACAAAGAAAAATGGATCGTTGTGGATCCTGGTACACAACCTACTGGTACATAGCCTACTGGCACACAGTCAATTGGTACACAACCTACTAGTACACAAACTACTAGTACACCACCTACTGGTATGTCGAAGGAATATTGGGAGAAGTTGGACATAAGATAAAGGAGTACTATTCGACTCTACCTGGAAGATCCGGTGTTGTTGAATGTGTCGGGAGAATCTACAATCAAGGAACTATGGGATATGTTAGGGAATTTGTATCAATCAAATTCCCCGGTAAACAAGTTGTTTCTTTGAAAGAAGTTGTATCATCTTAGGATGGAAGATGGAGATTATGTGACAGAACATATAAGTTCCTTTAATACTCTGGTAAGTCAACTTGTCTCTGTTAATAGTTCGATTGAAGAAGAAGATAAGTGTATTACTTTGTTATTTTCTTTTCTAGACTCTTGGGATAATCTGGTTGTAGCAATTGGTAGTACCACTCAATCTACATTGAAGTATGAGGATATAGTTGCATCCTTGTTATCTTAAGAGATGAGGCGAAAAAGCATGGATGGTCATAGCATAGATGCTTTATTTATAAGAGGTCGTACCCAAGACAGGAATCTTGGTAAGTCTTCGGGGAGGGGGGAGAGCTAAATCTACAGGTAGATCTAAGTCTCTGAGAAAATCTTTGAGAAAATGTTGGAAGTGTGGTAAAACAAGGCATTATAAGAAAGATTGCAAGTCTAAGAAGGTTGATAAACCAAAGGGGCCTGATAATACCTCTTCCACAGAGGTGAAAACCTCCACTGAAGAAGGAGTTGATGTTTACCTAGAATCTATAGGTACACATGCAGATCGTGATGTATGGTTGATCGACTTAGGTGCGTCATACCATATGACTCCTCACAGGGAGTGGTTCTCTAAATATGAAAAATACGATGGTGATGATGTATTCCTAGGAGATGACTCGACAACCAAAATCATGGGAAGTGGAAGGGTTAAGTTGCTGCTAAAATATGGAAGGATTAGAAATCTCCCTGGGGTTCTGCACATTCCAAAACTAGCCAGGAGCCTAATATCTGTAAGCAAGTTGGATGATGTAGGAGTGAATAATGTATTTGGAAAGAACACTTGCAAAATGGTATGAGGAGCAATGGTGTTTATGAGGGGATTTTGGTGTGGAAATCTGTACAAGTTGTTGGGAAGAACTTATATTAATGGGTGTAACAACTATGTTGTCCTTGAGCAGAGAAATGAAGGAGACAAGACCAATATTGTCCCAGAAAAGAAGACCATGTTGTGGCATCAAAGACTGGGGCATATTGGAGAAAAGGGCCTTTGAACACTACACGGTAAAGGTATGGTTGAAAGTATGGTTAATTGCACTCTGGATTTTGATTTCTGTGAGAATTTCATATATGGTAAACATAATCGAGTAAGATTCCCATCTGGTGCTACAAGAGAAAAGGGGATCTTAGAGTTGATACACGGTGATGTGTTTGGACCTGTGCCTATTCCCTCACTAGGTAAGTCTGTGTATTATGTTTCATTCATAGATGATTTCTCAAGGAACACATGGATTTATTTTCTTAGAAACAAATCTGAGGTATTTGATAAATTTAAAGAGTTTAAGGCTCTGGTATAAAATCAGACAGAAAAGAAAATAAAGGTATTGAGAACAGATAATGGTGGAGAATTCTGCGGAAATGAATTCGAAGAATTATGTAAGAAGTGTGGTATAGCAAGGCAGAAGACTACTCCATACACTCCTCAACAGAATGGAGTTGTAGAAAGGATGAACAAGACACTGATGGAAAAAGAAAGGAGCATGCTCAGCGGTGCTGAGTTAGGACATAAATTATGGGCAGAGGCAGTGGGTACAGTATGTTACCTGGTCAATCGATCACCCTCATTAGCGTTGGATGATAAAACTCCACATGAGGTATGGACTAGAAAGTAACCCTCTCTTCAACATATTAGAGTGTTTAGTTATGATGCTTATGTACATGTCCCAAAGGAAAATAGAAGTAAGTTGGATAAAAAGGCTGAAAAGTGTATCTTTATTGGTTATAAAGATGGTGTGAAAGGTTATAAGCTTTGGAACCCATAAACCAAGAAGACTATTTACAGTCGAGATGTTGTTTTCAGAGAGGTAAAAGATGTTTCCAAACATGAATTCCTACCAAGGCCAGAAGAACCTAAGAAAATAGAGTTGGAGTTGGATGATGTAAAATATGAATCATCTGAAGAAGATGAAGCAAAAGAAGCAAAAGAAGAAGAAGAACCTCATACCCCAGTATTGAGGAGATTAGTGAGGGAAATAAAGCAACCAGAAAAGTATAGTCCACTTGATTTTCGTTCCAATTTTGCTTTATCTATTACTGATGATGATCCCAGAACTGTTAGGGGAGCAGTGAATTCAGAGGATAGTAAACTATGGAAGAAGGCCATGGTTGAAGAAATGGATGCCTTGGATAAGAATGAGGCATGGGATAGAGTTGAGTTTCCAGCTGGAAGAAAATATGTTGGTAGAAAATGGTTTTTTAAGAAGAAGTTTAATGCAGAAGGAAAAGTGGAGAAATACAAAGCTCGGTTAGTAGCAAAAGGTTATTCCCAGGTAGAGGGAATTGACTTTGGTGAGATTTTTTCTCCTGTTGCTAAGTTAACTTATATTAGATTTCTTTTATCTATTGTTGCTACTTTTGATATTGAAGTGGAACAGATGGATGTGAAGACAACAATCCTACATGGGGATCTGGAAGAATAAATCTACATGAAGCAGCCAGAAGGATTTGTAATGAAGGGAAAGAAAGAGCTGATCTGTAAGCTAAAGAAGTCACTATATGGTCTGAAGCAATCACCTAGGATGTGGTACCAAAAGTTTGACACATACATTCTTGGATTGGGATTTGTGAGAAGCAGGGTTGATCACTGTGTATATTCCAAGCATGTTGGTAATCACTTCATTTATGTAGTGTTGTATGTTGATGACATGTTTTTGGTAGGAAATAACATGGATGTTATCAAGGAGGTGAAACCGTAGCTATCCTCCAAATTTGACATGAAGGATCTCGGTGTTGCTAACTTCATTATGGGAATGGAAATTAAAAGAGATCATGTAAACAGGAAACTCTGGTTGAATCAGAGAAAATATGTTGAGATGATATTGCAAAGGTTAAATATGCATGGAAGTAAACCGGTCAAGGTTCCTATCCCTATAGGTGTAAATTTATCTGCAGATCAGTGTCCCAAGACACAAGAAGAAGAAGAGGACATGTCCCATGTTCTGTATGCCACTGAAGTTGGCAGTTTTATGTATGCAATGGTCTGTACTAGACCGGACATTGCACATGCAGTGGGAGTTTTGAGCAGGTATATGTCAAAACCAGGGAAGGAGCATTGGACATCAGTAAAGAGGGTCTTCAGGTATTTGCGTGGCACTACCAATTATTTATTGTGCTACCAAGGAAGACCAATATTGGAAAGAGTGGTGGACATACATGGATTTGTTGATGCAGACTGGGCTGGAGATCTGGATCGCAAAAGATCTACAAGTGGGTATGTGTTTAACCTATTTGGAGGAACAATCGGTTGGATGAGCAAAAGAGAGGTTGTAGTGGCACTCTCAACTACAGAAGTTGAATACATGGCAGCGACTCATGCAAGCAAGGAAGCAATATGGTTATAGAGATTATGTTCAGGATTGGGTTGGTACAACAAGCAGTGAGATTAGATTGTGACAGTCAGAGTGCAATCTTCCTGGCAAAGAACCCAGCTTATCATTCAAAGACAAAGAATATTTATGTTCAGTATAACTTTGTGAGAGACATGGTTGAGGAAAAGAAGGTGTTGCTGGAAAATGTTGACACTTTGAAGAATGTTGCAGATTCATTGACAAAGTCTGTGAACACATAAAAGTTCTCCTAGTGTAGAGTAACAATGGGCATTGTTTCCCTGGATTGTTAACTATATAATCTTATGGACCCCTGGATGCAAAGAAAACAACAAGTGGGAGAATGTTGGATATGTGTTATATTCTTTGCATGTGTGTGTGTGTGGTCGCATTAGATTTGATAACTGCGTCTGACGATCCCTCTAGTATTTTTTTAGCGATTTTTGCTATTTTTAGCGGATTTTTCTATTTTTGTCATTTTTCTACATTAATCCCAGATTAAGGGATTAGGGTTTTGGTATCTACGGAATACCTAAAAACATTGTATATATATTGTATGGTGAATGGTGAAATTTGATATAATGAATATAAGAAAGGTTTTACCTGGTTGAGGGTTTCCGGTATAAATCTGTGTACTATGTGAATGAGCCATTGATTAATTTTTGTTTTGCTTAAGAATATATATGCATTGTTGTACTTTGCAGGTTTAAAACTTACAGTAGACACCTCCTTGTTTCTTGGAACAGTCACCAGCCATGAGACCTTCAATAGTTAAAATCAATTGGAACCTGGGCTTGAGCGTTACTTATGTGTTCTGGAGGTCCTAACCTTGCAAGGTAGGTTGGGCGGGTAGTATCTTATCTCATTCTTATGATTATCTTTATCATCCTTAAGTTATCGTTATTTTATCTCATGTTATCATGGTGTTATCTGATAATTATCTTTATGAGATGAGTTGAGTGACTTATGATTCGTATTGTTTATGTGTCATTATCAATTGTATGAATGAAATGATTATGTGTTTCTATTTATTTGTGTTAATGCGTCGATATGTGTAGCATTATTCATGGTGGTGTTGTGTCGGCTTTGTGTTGTGATTGATCGTTAATGCGTTAATAGTGTTTCGTTAATATATTGGATGATTTGTTGATGATGTTGCTAATTGTGATGGTTTAAATGTAACAACACCCGCCGTTATGACAACAAAAGCGACGTACAACAAGTAATTGTTTTTTCTTCTTAAAGCGCAAAAGATCTACTTAAGTTCAAGGTGCGCGATTAAATCAATCATCTAATTCACAATAATCAACATCATTTTCAAGGTACGCACCTGATCCATTAGCCAAATTAACATAATTTACTTAATGGTCAAAGTGCACCATTAATCTAAACATAAGGAACACATATAGTAACATTGTGACAAGCACACTAGTAAACTAAGGCGTGACATTTATGCTTCAACTGAGTCTATAACGCAAACAGTCTAAACACTTAAACATCATCATAACCAAGGAGCGCAAATAACCAGTACCGAAGTCGACCATAAGCCACATTATTCATAGGCGCTCTCATGATCCAATACTAAAGCGCGTGAATAAATCTAGGTGCTTAGGAAATCATACAATAACATGGTTACAAGGCGCGTAGGTAAAATCTGAAGCATATCATTACATGTCATCAAGGCCCATGAGCCACACATCCTACTACTAAAAAATCAAGAAACAAGGGTACTTAAAGGCGCTAGGTAAGCTAATCACACAATCCTCAAGTCAATCGTTATCCATGGTGCAAAATGATTATCAACAAAAAAATTTGGAGCGCAAGGTAAACGACAGTATTTAATTATTGCGTAAAGGAATCTAATCCAACATAAAATCATACATCGCCTTGAGTGGAGGTGCAAGAGTTCCATAAATTAATTCAAGTCGCAGTGTAGTCAACTTCGAATCCATCACTCAATCCATGGCACACAAAGAGTCTAAAGTCATCAATCGATCCTTACCATAATTTTTTCTTGCACAAGAATTAATAATGAAAACAACATTTATTTCAATGAATTACAAGGCGCAACAAAGGTCTAGCCATGGGATAGCACAATTGGTTAAGACGTGCGCACACTCTTCCAGTTTGGGGAGAGGTCACGAGTTCGAAACCTGTGTCCCTTGGGGCTGCGAAGCTTTATCACTCCCATACCAACCACTATGTGGGGAAGTATCTGGAGTGGGTTTCCAGCGCGGAATCTTCCACCGTGGAAAAAAAAACAAAGGTCTAGCCACTTGTGTAACCATTTCACAACGTTAATCAGTGTGGACAATCAATTATTATCATCGTCAATCATTGACAATAAATGCTCAAGCACCCCAAGAATCCTCGATCAATCTTTTAGTCATTACGCTTTAGTGATTACTATTAAGGTATTACTTACTGTATAATTAGTCCCATTAAATTTCTATGTAAGTTTTAATTAAAACAAAGGTAAGAGGAAGTAAGGATATCTCATTCTATAAAAATATATCTAAAGCCTTCAAGCGAATCAAAACACCGTAAGGTCCTCTCACAATCTACCATATAATCAAATAAACTCATATCCAACGTAAAATTCAAGTGATTTCGTTTAAGGTGAAATCATAACTCAGTTCAAGAATTCTGCATTTAGTCTTAACTTCAAGGGTTTGCTT
>ML783608.1:276641-288750 GCA_009831015.1 Picea engelmannii | reverse complement strand
AAAACACCGTAAGGTCCTCTCACAATCTACCATATAATCAAATAAACTCATATCCAACGTAAAATTCAAGTGATTTCGTTTAAGGTGAAATCATAACTCAGTTCAAGAATTCTGCATTTAGTCTTAACTTCAAGGGTTTGCTTACAAGTGTCACCATATCACTAAATTAGAGGACATGCATCCCAACTTAAAAATCAATTTTTATAGAAAGAAAATATGTCACTTAACTCACGACAATCTCGTGTTTACTTGTTTAATTCAAAAATTCGTTTAAGGTAAGGAAGTTGGGGAAAGGGGGACGCAGCCAAGAACGCAGGGGAAAAAGGGACGCAGCCAACAAAAGGTTTCTCAATATCGTCATGTCAGTTTCGTTTTCAAATACTTAATCTAAAAATTGTCAAGAAAACCAGATGCTTTTAACGGAAAGGAATCAAAAGATACCAAGAAAAAAAGATTCCCACCCTCTCCAGATTAAGGTGGAGGCCATGGCTTGCTCCAATTAATGGGTAAACTTGATACGAACTGCAGAAGAAAAGGGAAAGATAGACTCTGGTAAGAAAACTGAAAGCACCTTCCTTACGAAGTATTAAATAAAGAAATTAAAAAAAAAAACTAAACGTTGAGATAATAAACAAATGTTGAGGATGTAGTCAACGACGCAAAAGGAAATCAAATGCTGAAAGAAAGTTTAACAACGCAGAAAGAAATTGAATGTTGAGGCAAAGTTTATCAACTCAGAAATAAATCGATTGTTGAGGCACAATCAAGCCTAAGATGAATTTAAATCGCGGAGAAATCAGAGGGCCATTCTCTTGCTGGGAAAATTACATGCGGAGTGAAAGAAAAAAATAAAACGTGGAGAGGTGTTCAATTGGTGGAGGCCCCATTCGATTTTTGAAGAAAAATATGTTGGGTGAAAGGAAAATCAATGCAGAGATATAATTTGAAGTAAAGAGAGGGTTGCGCAAGGTTCTTGGTGCATTTAATCTGAGTGTAAATCAAATAAAAATTTAAAAAGAAAACTCAGGGCTTCACACATTTTACGGCACAATCAGGCAAAAACACCAGGCCACCACTCAGGCGCGGAGAGTAAGAAAACCAAGGTGCAACAATATACAAAAATCCCAGGCGCAAGATCAAAATTAACCCAAGGCACGAAGATAGAAGGGAGAACCAATTCGTCAATATTAATTCCAGCTATCCACATCAGGCGATCTTGCTCACCATAACATATATTCATCAATTTCAACAACATGAATCTATATACAATTTCTAACTAAATTACAACTGAAAATTTAAGGCGTACTATAACAATAGGAAAATAATATGAATTCGTTGTCCCCGCGCTTGCGCTCTGTCCATTTCCTGCTTTCTAACCGCTGAGACATCACCGATAACTCCTAGTAAACATTAGGGGTACTCTTCTTCCCCCTGAGCCCCTCGAGCCGCAAATGGGTCACGCACACAACCAGAGAAAGCTAGCTCCTAACTCGCCTCGCAAGGTCGAGCTACCACTCTCTATCTAAGATGGGTATCCCAACTCCCACAATAAAAATCAGTCAAGAGTAAAATCCAACAGCATAACCTTACGCATACCTGACGTGATCCATTCTCCTCCTCCATTTATTTTATAGAGTTTTCTTAGTGACTTGTTTCCAAAACGCACATTAAATTATTTTTATTAAAAAATAATTAGAAAAATTCTCCCCCATACACTTGTCACCCGATCCCTTAGTTGCACCAAAAATTCATTTAATTTTCCAATTTCCCTCACCCACCTAAAATAATTCCTAAAAACGCTCCTCGATGTCTCTTTATTCCCTCACATTCCCTTAATGAATGATGTCTTTCTTAAATATTAGTTGAGTTAGAAAAAGGAAAGTTCTCTAGACTAGATTCCCTCCTATATTCCACATTCGTTTTGTAATTAAGTTTCCCCTTTTTGTCTAAGTTCGTAATTAGCAAGTTTGCACATAAACAACAATTAATCTTTTAAATAATTTAATCCTCCATGAATTTTTAAATTAAATTTTTACCCCATTTTCTTCATACCCCCTTTATTACTTGCTCAATTAATTTTTAGTTCTCATGTCCTACTTAGACCTAGGCTTTAAATTCAACTAGGCTCAACAAAATTGTTTTTAAGAGATATTTTATAATTTTTAAACTTTACTCATGCAACATTTATTTTAAGGCTGACGAGGTCAAAAAGAGATATTGTTTTCTAGGTACCTAGGTTCATTGACTCACCAATGTTAAAACTACGACGTGCCCTTCAAGACGCATTAAGTGCTCCAAGGGTGCCACTCACCTTCATTCATGTTTCATTTAGGTGACATGCCCTTCAAGATGCACTACGTGCTCCAAGGGTGTCACTCACCTTTTGACTAGTTTTGGTAGACGTCAAACCCTTGGAGTCAATAATCCGTTAGGCGACCTTGTGGGAGACTAAGGGCCTCTAAGGAATAAGGACCCTTCCTTATTGCGCGCCCCTTAGAATCATCGTGAGCGACTGCCACAGTCTTCCCTCATGGAATCGTGGATCTCTCGAACTAGGTAATCGTTAACCTACAGTTCGAGCCATGGCGGGAGTGTTAGTAGGTTGTGGAAGGGTTGTTGCCACACCTCTCCCTCAATATCTATGGTGTAATGCATGACCCCTTTAATCCAAATGTGAGTTTGGTGAGAAAGTTATCGTCATTCTGCATCCATCAATGAAACATGTCAGTGATCCAAAATCAACATCATAATATACCAGTCATATGTCACATATGCAATATAAAAAACAATTAAACCATAATATTCCACTCCTTGACTTGATTTGGAGTCCAAGGAGGTCCATCCATTCCATCGACATCCTTAATATGTCTAGAGTCCTGCACACTCAGGAAAAACTAGTCAATAGCACATGTCTATACAAATATAATAAAATACATATCATCACATCACAACATCATCAAAATCCATAAGCGAAAAAGTCAATCATATAATGAACCGGATCACTCGCACACAAATGTCCTCAAAGAATAAGTCCAATCAGGTGTGCGCAAGAGAGGGATGTTACATTCAATTTCCTAAAAAAAAAAAATATTTATATGTTGTACATTTCTTTTTTTTTCATAACGGCGAGGTTGTTACAACATTTGATCATAAAAATATTTCCTTGCATATACACCAATTCCCTAATTATGGTATGCTCCCTTTCAGGTTTAATCATCTCTAAATCAACCACCCTAAAGTGATTTTGTTAATCGAGTAGACCTGGGAAACGTGGATCCTAGGTACTCTGGTATTTTTTTGGGAGTAAAATTTCTTCTTGTTGAAACAATCCCTCAAAATCTGGGCCAAATACTCATACAATCAGCCCGACGAGGAGAAATAAATCCTGAAAGTTAAATTAGATAATTTTCAAAACAATCTTGAAGACAAAGAGATCACCTTTTACTCACAAAAAGAAGAGCGTGATTTGCATATTCAATACCAAAAGGTGGTCATAAATGAAGAGGAAATGTGGTGTTTGAAGTCTCAAAGTCTCTGGTTGAAATTTAGGGATAGAATCACCAAGTTTTTTCACAATCAAGCTAAACCAAGGCAATCTAGAAACAATGTCTCTAGTATTATCCTTGAAGATGGTACTTAGCTGACATAATCAACTAATATTAAATCTATGGCCAGGAAACATTTTGTTGATCTATATTCTTCTTAGGATGAAGAATATATTTCTGATGTGGCTTCCATGCTTGAGAAGATCCCTTCCCTTATCACTCATGAAGAAAATTTGGCACTCACCTAACCCGTTTCAAAAGTGGATATTTTTGGAGCCATATGGAGTTTGGGTCCGGACAAAGCCCCAGGGTCGAATGGATTTTCTATCTCTTTCTACAGGTATTTATAGAATTTGATTAAATATGATCTAAAGCAAATGCTCCAATATTCCTAAAAATCTCTAATATTGGGAGGAAACACTAATTCATATTTCCTCATATTATTTCCAAAAGAATCCAACCCTTCCCCATTTTCTAGGTTCATACCCATATCTCTAACTAATTATTCTTATAAAATCTTAACCAAGATCATAGCCTCTCGTCTAAAACAAAATATCCCCAAAATCATTTCCTCAAACCAAGGGGGTTCCATGCAAGACAGGAAGATTATTGGCAACATAGTGCTAGTCTAGAAAGTTATCCATTCAAGTGTCAAGGGAAAATTAAAATGTGTAGTTATAAAATTTGATATGGCTAATTATTTTGACCATGTCTAGCATGATTTTTTGTTTTAGGTTTTTAGAGCACTTTGGATTTAATCAATAGTTCATAAAATGAGTTTCTTCATGTATTAGTTGGCCTTGGATCTCTCCTTTGGTGAATGATAGACTATATGAATTATTTCAAATCATTCGAGGTTTTCGTCAAGGATGCCCACTTTCTCTTCTCCTTTTCATCATTATGGCTTAAACTTTAAGCAGGAAATTAGAATAAAAAAGGTTCACTGGGAATCTACCAGGATTGCAAATAGCTCATGGAGTAAAAAATATTAACCATTATCAATTTGCAGATGACACCCTTTTGATGGGTGGGGATTTAGCTATTATAGCTACCAGGTTCAAAATAGTTTTTGAATATTTTCTTGGTGCCTCGAGAGGAGTAGTTAACAATATAAAATGTCAAATTATGGGATGGAAATTTTCTCCTCAAGAGCTAGGTCCAATTTCTAAAACATTTCAATTCATTGTGGCAGAAAAATGGTCCTCCTTCCACTATTTAGGAATTCCAATTTCCATGAGAAATTCCAAATCTCATTATTGGATTCCTATTATTGAAAACATCAACCAAAAATTTACGAAGTGGGGTTCACAATGGCTAAATCCTACAAGAAGAATTGTTCTTTTAAAATTTGTGTTATGTGCCCTCCCAATTTATCAATTCTCTACCTTACTGGCCCCTAAAGTGATTAAAAATAAAATCTCTATGAAACTTAGGGAATTTCTATGGTATGGAGGAAAATCAAATAAAAATAAATTCCATTTAGTGATCTGAAATCAAGTTATCAAATTTAAAAATAGAGGAGGGTTAGGAATTCAAATCCCGAAAATCATGAACAAAGTAATGGGGGCGAAAATGTTGTGGCATCTAGTTTCAAGGAAAAATTCCTAGTGGAAGCAAGCATTAGTGAAAAGGTATTTATTTGGTCCTAGGATCATATGTTTAGACAAACCTCCTAAATATTCAATCGGATCCCCCGTATTCAGAATTTTAATTGATGCAAAAAAACAATTGTGTGAGAAACTATCCTCGACCCCTGGTAATGGTCATTATGTTCAAATATGGGAAGATCGCATAATGAATAGAGACAATATTACTCAGTGATAGGAATTGTAACCCTTATGAGTGTGGATGGTGGATCATGGGTACAAATTTGTTTTTGATATTTTGAATGGAGTGATTCCACATCGGACTGGTTGGGGTGGAAGTCACTGCCTTTACCAAATCCTTTGCTTCCAATATACAACTCTATGTTATCATCTCTACACAATTGTGCTCCATGCAATAACAGGTGAATGGACTCTCATGGCTATAATGGATCCATATACACTATGAAAAGGAGGTATCACTATATTCTTGAAGCTTCCATCTCTTTCTAGCACTCTAGTTTATGGGCCTCTATTTGGAATAATGATAGTCTTCCTAAAAGTAAATTCTTTTGCTGGCTTCTTTCTCATAGGAAAGTTCCAACCTCTAAAAATCTATGTAAGCATGGCATTGCAGGGAATTCATGATCATGTGCTCTTTTTTAGTCTCTGGGGGAATCTTCACATCATCATTTTGTGGAGTGCTACTATGTGAAGGAAGTATGGTCAAGAGTTTTAGGTTTCTTGGCTCATAGATTTGATTAGGATAGTTCATGCTCAAACTTATTTGTACAATGGTGGAAAATATATCGAGGAGGCTTCAATAAAAAATCACAATTCAAACGTTTTTGGGAAGCCCTTCCTAAATATGTGTGTTGGTGTTTATAGCTTACAAGGAACAAAGCAATTTTCCAGGAGGAATTAAGACCTTCCAGATAGATGACATTTAAAGCCTTTTTGTTATTAGCATAGTATATACATTCTAGAATAAGTGGATGGGATCAAGGATTATATAATTATGAGCATGGATGGATGGAAAATTTTAATCTAAGACCTGCACAATCCCTTGTTAAAACAATCTCTAAAACTCCTAGTTGGGTGATAAGGTTATACAAAGGTGATTTTAAGTATTTTATCTTGCAACGTCAAGCCAACACTTTATTCTTTGATCGATCTTCTCAGAACAACCCAGGGCGGAAGGTTTTGGAAGTAGATAAGTGTAGGGTGGATGAAGGTTGGATTGAAAGGCGTCCAATGTTGGTGGTCTCTCCTCTACCAGTCAGGCCTTTTCTGGTAAATATTTCTATTACTTGTGTTTTTATTCCTATCCAGGGCTACGAAGTTTATGAATTGGATTTCAAAAATGTAGCTTCTTTCTGGATTGTTGGGTTATTTATCAGTAGCCCTGATAATTACCCTGGTATTAGTTTTCTAGGATATTTCCTTTGTTTCCTCATTTTGGAAGGTGAAGATTTTTAGGGTGGCTTTCCTTCTATTTTGACTCTCTCCGAGTCTGGTTATCTTGCAAATTTTATAGATACAAGGTTTATATCCGGTGATATTCCTTTCTGGATTCTGGATATTTTTTCGTTGTGATTTTTTTCTAAATGTTTATTTAAGGGGTGTTAAGGGTTTGAGGTTTAGTTTGTTGGAGGCTCGTTTTCTATGTTCTATTGTTCCAACTCTCTCTTCTCATATCATTGGTGAGTTTTTTCCTAACTCTGCTTCTTTTTTAAATCATGGCTTTGTTTACCTTGTGTGTTTTAACAAATAAAAAAGGTTCATTTGGAATGTTCTCTATTTTTCTGACATAAGCCACCACAGTGAAGTGAATATAACTCTCAGAAACATGTATGAAGGAAGGTTGTGGCCAACTGGGGTCAATTTTCTTGTTGTTCTCATTATATCCAAGTTGGTCTGCACTGTAACCAAGAGAGGTTGTGTTGAATATTCTAATATTTTTGGGAAGAGTCTTGATCAAAGCATAGATATCTCGAGAAGGGAACACAAGTAGATTCTTCATTGCCATGAAGAAATTTTAGAGGAAAACTTTTCTTCTCTTCACCATCTACCTGACAAAGTGGGGAACCTGGAGTAGTCATTCAATTAACGCATTGAAGGTTTCAAGCTAGAGTGCCAATTTTTAAGAACTATGATCATTCATCATATGCAATCTCTTTCTATCAAGCAAGTGTTTGTGTTCTTTCATCATGGGAATTCAAAAGATGGGTAAGGGGGTTTGGAAGCTGCTCCCATGGGTACTAAAAAACATTCTCCATAGCACAGTGGAGTGCAGGGTATGCAAGACCATGGATCATCCGTCAACTAATGTATTTCAAAATCATATTTTTGTCAGGACAATTTGTTAAGAAATTATATAATCAGATAGTATGGTTGCTTGTTAAGGTAGTATATACGTTTTTCAGGGAATTAGGAGACATTGACAATATGGCAATAATTCACATTTTTTTAAAAGAATTTCCAAGTTTTGTTGTTGTTTCGACAAGGCATTTTATATAAAGCTTCAGTTTCCTTTAAAAAAATATCTTATCTAAATAACCAAATTTAAATTAATTATTTAATAAAAAATTCAAAGATATTTTATTTTGTATACATTTATATTGCACATAAAATCCATTTTCATGATAAGTGCAATGTGAATAATGTGTTTTACAAGTTTAAATAAATTAATGTTAAAAACTAGCGTAGATCTATCTTAACTTTGGATCTATCATGCGTCGAGAGGGATCAAATCCCTAAAGGTGAAAACCTCCTTTTAGAGTGAAAAAAATGAGGAAAGGTTTGCACCTCTAGGGATTTGATCCTTCTCGGCGCATGATAGATCTAAATTTAAGATGGATCTACGTTGTTCCCAGTGGCGGGCACAAACATGAAACTTTTAGATGATAATATTTATCTATATGTATATGTATAAGATGAACTTGATACTTTGAAAATTACATCATTATGAATCCAAATAATAACAAAGTAACAATGTTTAGTGATGAATATGTTGAATAATAACAAAATGGAATTGTTAAGATATTGAATAACATATATACTACATGATATCATTAAGAACTAAATAACTCATATATTGAATAACTCATATATTATATAGTAATTGATCTCAATATATCTTCCTTTGCTTTTATCTTACACACACTCACGCACTTTCCCATCTTTTTATATCGATCATATGGAAATGGAGGTTGAAATTGAAGAGTATGCAAAAGTTTTAATTGGAGATATTGTAGTAAAAGTAAGACCTTGAGGAATTTTGCACCTCAGTAGTTTTTCATATTTTATGTATCTTAATATTATAATGGTTTTAATGTGAAAATAGTAATAGATAAATCACACCTAACCAAACAAAGTGTAGGACTTCAATTTATATAAATTTTTTGAAATTGTTTTTTCCTTTGAAATCAATAGAGAATTAATTTACTTGTTATGATTTCTTCAATTAATTTTCTTCAATTAATCAATGCACTAATTCATTTTTCATAGTGATAATGAAATCAATATAGAGGATTAATTTCATTCATATCATTTCATGAATTAATTAATGCACCTAATAATTTTTCATAGTATTATCATTGAAATCGATGCATCCTATTATTTTATATTATGTCATTTTTAAAATGAATACAACTACTTGATTATGCTAAATCATTTTTTATTGTATCATCACTTAAATGGATGCATATTGTTGTAAATCATTTATCATTGTGTTATATATTGTTTTGTATTATATTATTGTTAAAATGAGTACAACTACTTGATTGTGCTAATCATTTTTCATTATATAATCACTTAAATCAATGCTTATTGTTTTGGATTATGGCATTATTGAAATCAATGCAACTAATTGTTCTAAATCATTTATCATTGTGTCGTCACTAAAATCAATGCATTATAATGTTTTTCATTATGTCATTATTGAAATCATAGAAACTAATTTCTCTAAATCATTTTTCATTGTACCATCTCTAAAATAAATGCACTCTATTGTTTTGTGTTATATCATTGTTGAAAACATTTGAACTCCCTTATTTCTCTAAAACATATTTTAATATCATCATTGAAATCAATATGCCCTATTGTTTTGTGTTATATGACTGAAATCAATATTCCCTATTGTTTTTTGTTATATCATTGTTGAAATCAATGCAGGTATTCAATGGTTGATATTGCATTCTCTTTTAGTTTCCATGATTAGAACATATCAATAGTATAAACCAAACCTTTTGAATTTTGAACCATTCTTTAATTTGATAAGTGATTAAAGCATAATTATATATCTTAAAGAATAATTATATATCTTGAGAATTCTTTCATCCTCTTCATATTGAATTATCATCTCAGTAAATTCCAATATACTTTTTGTTATTTTACGTTGGAAACAATTTGAAATTTTGAAGTCTCCAAGCAATCAAAATTGTTTGGAAATTAGTAACTAAGAGAAGGTTGCTCCTCTAAGATTATTGATCTAGATTTAATATTCATCTTAATATTTTTTTAGGAATACTCTTGAAATTTGTAATAATTATTCAAAATATTATACTATGTTTTCATTGTTTTTATAGATAGTTATTGCATTAAAAAATATATCAACATAATAAATAAACCCTATTTCAAATAACATTATGTTGGAAGTTAATATTTTACTCTATTTTCAAATTGAATATTAACCTCCAAGATAATGCAATTTAAAAGTTAAAAGATTTTAGTAAATTAATAAATGTATCTAAATATAATGTAAATTAATGCATATATATATATTGCAGATTATGTTATTAACCTTCAACACAATGTTATTTATGGTCTTATTGTTTCAGTGATAATAGTTTTTATTGTGTAGAATCTAATATATAGTATAGGCATCATGAGTCAGGCTCACATATATTATATGTGAGCAGGCTCACATATATTATAGAGGGTGGGAGGGGGAGGCATTATTGGAGAAAAGTATATATTATATATACTTTTCTCTCCAATAATGCTCCCCCCGCATAACCTCTTCATGCTCCCATGTCGCGTCCTCAGGACCGTACCAGGTCCACTGGACCTTTAAAAGCTCTATAGCTCGATTCTGGAGCTGTTTGCTTTTCCTGTCCAATATGTGCACATGATGCACTTGCAGGACACCTTCTGGTTCCACCTGAATCACAATCCAATCGATAATATGATTAGCATCAGGTACATATTTCTTAAGCAGTGAAACATGAAACACATTATGTACAGTCATAGATGCAGGTAATGCAAGCATGTATGCAACCGGACCAATCCTTTCCAGGATATCAAATGGCCCACAAAATCTTGCTGCCAACTTGGTGCAATTTCCCAGCTTCAGGGAACTCCTGTTAGTTTTCACTTTCAGGAAAACATGGTCACCCACTTTGAATTCTCTATGGATTCTGTTACTATCAGCGTAGCTTTTCTGCCTGTCCTGGGCAGCTTTTAGATTATGTTTAATTCTTATCATTTGGTCTTTCATCTCTTTGAGTAGATCAGGCCCAACTACTACTCTGTCAGCGTGCAACTTCTTTTAAGAAGATATCAACAACATCTGTTGCCCTGTGGGTGGTTTTTAGTGGAATAAAATGGGCATCTTTAGTAAGCTTTTCCACCACCACCATGATTGAATCATGTTGCTTGCTTGTTCTAGGTAGTCCAGTGATAAAATCCATTGTTACCACGTCCCATTTCCATTCAGGAAAAGGTAAAGGCTGCAGCAACCCTGCTGGGTGCCTATGCTCAGCCTTAACCTTTTGGCACTCCATACATCTGGCGATGTATTCAGTGATTTCTTTCTTCAAACCCAGCCAAAAGTAATGTCTTTTCACTGCTGCCACAGTCTTTTGATATCCAGGATGTCCAGCATAAGTCACGTTATGCATCCCCTTTAGAATTACCAACTTCAATTCTCGAACATTGGGTACATATACTCTGTTTTTATACAGAAGTAAGCCATCAATTCCCAAGGTGTAATTTTCCTTGGTATGTGGTCTCTCACACTGCTGTAGCTTTGCTACAAGATTTTTGTACCGCAAATCAGCATTTGCAGCTTCCAAAATTCTGTCTTTCATCTCAGTTTGGTACATGTTAATGGTTGTAGCATGTAATTCATGCACTTTTCTGCTAAGTGCATCAGCCACCTTATTTTCTTTCCCTCTGATATGCTTGATATCAAAGTCATATTCGCACAGAAACTCCAGCCATTTGATTTGCCTGGCATTTAAGGTCGGCTGATCAAATAAATACTTCAGACCGTTATGGTCCGTTCTCAACTCGAATCTCTTGCTCATGAGGTAATGTCTCCATTTCCTCAAGGCGTGGACGATTGCTGCCAGTTCTAAATCGTGAGTGGCATAATTCTTCTCATGCTCCTTCAACTTTCGGGACTCATAATAAATTACAAATCCCTCTTGGCTGAGAACTCCTCCCAGTCCCTCCTTACATGCATCTGTGCACACTACATAATCCTTATTTGGATCTACAATCTTCAGGATTGGAGCACTGGTTAGCAGCTGCTTCAATTGTTGGAAGTTGCTCTCACATTCTTCAGTCCACTGGAACTTCTTCACCTTCCTTTGCAAGGAAGTGATAGAATGGGCTATCCTTGAGAATTCGGCTATAAACCTCCTATAGTATCCTGCCAGACCCATAAAAGATCTAACTTCTGCCACATTCCTTGGCACTGGCCATTCTCGAATGGCCTCTACCTTTTCAGGATCCACAGCGATCCCTTCCTCAGATATAATGTGTCCCAAGTAATGGATCTACCTTTGATAAAATGAGCACTTGCTCAGTTTTGCGTACAGTTGGTGTTCTCTCAACACCTGTAGCACCATTCTCAGGTGTTGTTCATGTTCTTTCTCTGTCTTGGAATACACCAAGATATCATCCAGGAAGACTATGACAAACTTGTCCAAATAATTTATGAACACTCCATTCATTAAGCACATGAAAACAGCA
>ML783608.1:222296-232593 GCA_009831015.1 Picea engelmannii | reverse complement strand
CTTCCTTAAAAAGATCTTCTAGGTCACTTTGCCCACTTTCCTTATTTTAGGGTTAACCCACTTCTAATTTCTCCATTAAATTTATTATTGAAAAAAATTATTTTGTATTCACATTGATATATAATACACTCATCACTTCACTTTATTATTTACCTTTTAAAATCTCTTAAACCACTTTGACTACTTTGACCTTTTGGGGCTTCTAGATGACATATGAGGGTCCTCCAACTTCGTAAGGCCATAAATCTCAAACCACGAGGAGATGTGTGAAATTACACATAACAACAAAAATGGAATGAATTGTACTATCCATATAGAATAGTATTAGCTTCAAATATAGCAAAAATCATACCGTTATCCATCAAACAAACTTGGGTCCATTACCCAAACCTAGGTTCTCTAACTTCACATGGTCATAACTCTCTAACCATGAGGAGTTATATGACGTTCTACATGCCACCAGAAATGGAATGACAAGAACTATCCATCTATTATAGTTTCCTTAACAAATTCACTGTCCTTCATCTCATTATTCTACAATTAAGCATGGGTTCTCTTACTCCGCAAAGCGTCTTCCCATGAGGACTTTCACCATAAGGGGACCACTTTGGAGTTCATTCATATTTACTTCTTATCAACCATGACAAAACAATAATGAGTCATATTTACATCAGAAAATCTTGGGTCCATTACCCAAACCTTTGTGCTACGGGGATTTCTTCAAGGGTTGACATCAATGACAACCAACCTTTAATTTTACAGAAACTTGGATTAATACATTTTTTTTTTAAACATGGTGAAATTTTAAAATTTTTTGAGTAAAACAAACAAACTAATGTAAAGTCAAAATATATTGACTTTCCATCGAAAAGTATACTTTCTGCTTCGGAAAGGACTAATAAGATGCAAAAATACAAAATTTGACTCACAATCGAATAATATACACCATGCATTGGTAAGACTAGTAAGATGCAAAACAACAAAATATCTTTAGAATGTGAAATGAGATGTATCTAGAATAAAAATTCAAAATAAAATGTAAAGAAAGATATATGATAAGAATAAAAGATGTTGGAAAAGGAATAGATAAGGATGCAAATACAAATGAGGCATCACTAGTTTATTTTTATTTCCATCGAAAAGTATACTTTCTGCTTCGGAAAGGACTAATAAGATGCAAAAATACAAAATTTGACTCACAATCGAATAATATACACCATGCATTGGTAAGACTAGTAAGATGCAAAATAACAAAATATCTTTAGAATGTGAAATCAGATGTATCTAGATATAAAAATTCAAAATAAAATGTAAAGAAAGATATATGATAAGAATAAAAAATGTTGGAAAAGGAATAGATAAGGATGCAAATACAAATGAGACATCACTAGTTTATTTTTTTATTTTATTTTTAAACTTATTTATTTATATATATATATATATATATAGTAGATGAGATGCTACAACCATGTTTTGTAGAAGTGTTGGGAGTCAATCATATTACATTGTCATAGATATAAAAATTCAAAATAAAGTGTAAAGAAAGATATATGATAAGAATAAAACATGTTGGAAAAGGAATAGATAAGGATGCAAATACAAATGAGACATCACTAGTTTATTTTTATTTCCATCGAAAAGTATACTTTCTGCTTCGGAAAGGACTAATAAGATGCAAAATAACAAAATATCTTTAGAATGTGAAATGAGATGTATCTAGATATAAAAATTCAAAATAAAATGTAAAAAAAGATATATGATAAGAATAAAAGATGTTGGAAAAGGAATAGATAAGGATGCAAATACAAATGAGACATCACTAGTTTATTTTTATTTGTTTTTAAAATATATATATATATATATTAGATGAGATGCTACAACCATGTTTTGTAGAAGTGTTGGGGGTCAGTCATATTACATTGTCATGGAACAAACTATTGAGTAGTTATGACATAACTTCAATATTTGTTGTCTAATTTAAACTTGATCACCATATTTTAAAAATCCAACATAATTGTCTTACGACATAGAACTCAATGATTAATAAATAATTATAGACAATTATCAATGATCTAGTCGAAGATGATCATCGAAGTGCCTACTTAGATACCATCATACGTTCATCTTAACTCTATATATATTAAGCACCAAGAGGGATCAAATCCCTTAAGATGTATTTTTTTTTAGAGTGCAAAACTTGAGGAAAGGTTTTCACCTCAAGGAGTTGATCTCTCTCAATGCTTGACAGATCTAGAGTTAAGATGGAACTATGTTGGTTTATATTGGTTCATGTGTTTGTGTTTTGGTTATGGTTATTATTTTATTATTATTATTTTGGAGCTAACGTGACATATGAATTTTACCCACATACATGACAACATTTATGTCACACTGGACTATAAAGCGTATATTGACACAATTATGCATGATTCTTCATTATCATGAGGGATATAGCTTTAAAAAGATAAGTGAATGCGTAAGGTTTGTATAACATATTCTATTGTTGTACAAAAATTCAATATGTTAGCAAAGGATTGGATTTTGTGAGCCATACACTATGAGAGTGAAACATAACGAGCTAGCAAGTTATGACATTTTATTGAGAGGACCTTTGTGTTGTATAGTCTCAGATCAAAGCCACTAAAAACTAATATGTAACTTGATATAAATATATGGTACAATGCAATTTTATGTTAACAAAGTTATATTTTCCTAAGTTGCATGAGTTATTTTTATTTTTTCTTCAAGTCTATCTAAAATTATATTAGGTCAATTTTTAACATTGAAACATGTTAATTTAGTTAACAGTGTGTTGCATTAATATTTTCTTAAGTAGTGTTTGTGAAAGATTAGTCCATCTTCATATGATTAGTGTTCTATGCAAAAGAAGCATGATGTTCGAAACCTCATACACAGTTTACATCCAAAACAATTCTCTAGCATGATGATTAGTGTTCTCTACAAAAGGAGCATGATGATTCATATTATGTATATCCATTGATACCACTTGAGTAAATTGGTTATTTTGGTAGGTCTTACAAACTTTATAAATTACATGGTAGAAAAGTTAATAAAGTTTTGGAGTGTTTATCATGGCATTAGCACATACTAAGACTTTGATTATGAAAGGTTGGCGTGAAAGTGAAATACCTTTAGGCATGCTATACCATGCCATCCCATCACTCTCACAAAACACATCCAATTTGAAAACCATGCACAAATTATATACATTCAGTGTAAAATCATTCAAATGTGTTGATGATTACAATTGAGTGAGACATCCTCCAGTACATAGACCTGAGAGAGAGCCCATGAGATGGGTGTGTGGTTCCTATCTGAGAGAGAGATGGAACATAGAGATGGCCTCCTCCTTACAAAGAGTTGAGAAAAACTACAGATGATTGTCTTGTGTAACACAGTGAGAAAGGAGATCTGTTGAGTTGGATGTGCTTGTGGCTGAGCACAAGGTGAACGTGTGAATTCCCATGAGTTGGGTGCATAGTTATGAGATAGAGATGAAGATGATGTATTAGCCTCCTCTGAGAAAATATTTGAGATGATGAACTCCAAATGACTCTCCTGTGTAATGCAGTGGGAAAGAAGATCTTTTGAGTGGATGTGCATGTGGATGAGTACAGGTGAATGTGATCCTAGTGGTTGAGCACTAGTGAGTGTGGTTCTCCTGTGAGATGCAGTGAGATAGAGATATGGACATCCCTATTGATGTGCCCCTAGTGGTTGAGCACTAGTGGGTGTATGATATCCATTGCTATATTTTTCAAGAGTCAGACCTACCTGTAACACTAATTGTAATGTAAAGGGTACAGGTCGCCCCCACCTTAATGTAATTGATAATTAAAGTAAAATATAATTAATATGGTTATTATTAATTATATTGTGACTTAGAGAGGTCGACCCTGTTGTGCCAATAGACACTTTTGTTGACAGGTCAAGTCTAATATAAGTAAAGGTAAATTCCCCATTGAGGAATCATATCTTTTGTGTGAGTTTGGAAAGTTCAGCAAGTACATCTTCTTGAGAAAATTATGCACCTCTCTTGAGTGCTAGTATTCTAGGGTTTGCAAGAACCCTCTTGTGTGCTAGGTTTTCTTGGTGGTGAAATTATTTCTCTTGAATAATATAGCAAAGGATTTGGTTGGGTTTTCTTCCCTTGTTGAGAAGGGTTTCCCAGGATACTTCTTGTGTACTTGTGCATGGTGTTTCTTCTTGTGATCTTGGTTGTTGCAACAAAATTGTTTATGGTTTAAGTTAAACGCTAAAAAGGAATGAACTTCATGCTTAAACCTTGAATATTGAAAAATCATCATGGTTTCAAAGCATAGGTATTGAAGAACCCGTTTCACAAACAACTTTCATCCATCCTCTCTCTCCTGTAAAAACCGTACGACCCTCCTAGGGTTCCCATAAATTCCATATAGACTACCCTTTTGGGAGTTTTTAGTGCTTGGAAGTTGGTCGTTGGGGATAAAAAGAGCATAGGTGTGTACGACCTCCTTCAACACACCTCTAGCAAGTCCCAAACTACAATTCTGAGCATTTTAAATTTTTTTCCCTAGGGTTTCGCTAATTTCTGCAGAACATTTTAGAATTGGGTTTCTGCAACTCTTTCGAGGAGTTATTTAGTTCACCGGTGCTATCCTATCCTTCAAGTATTATTGTTGGCAGTCATAAGTCCAAAAAAACCTAAAATTGCTAGCTTAACCTAGTTGTTAGGTTTTCTAGCCTAGTTGACAAGGGTTTGTGAAGAATCCAAAATTAAAATGAGGAAAATCACGATGGGAGACAATTTTGATGGTTCAAGAAAACTCAGTTCTAGGAAGACAATACCTCAAGGAGATGAAGACATCAACATCTCAACACTCTCAGGTATGGTCCCTACGAATGATAATACCTAGTTAATTGACAGTGGTGCCTCTAGGCACATGACCGGTCTTAAAGATCACCTAACACATTTTATTGAGAAAGAGACACATCTACGTGTTTTTCTTGGAGATGATGTCAGATATAATGTGAGAGGGGTTGGAACTTATACCTTCCAACTAGATTCATATATGCAACTTCAATTAAAAAAAGTACTATATGTACCCGGAATGAAGAGGAACCTTCTCTCTATTTCTTCCTTGGAATACAGAGGCTACAAGGTTACTTTCTCAAAAGGAATAGTTCTTGCATGGCATAAAGACTCTCATATAAATTGTTCTGAGGTAATTGGTGTCCGAGAAAACAACTTGTACAGATTAACCATCAAACCAGTCCAGGCCCAGCTACATGACACTATTATCTTGAGTGAGCTATGGCATAGAAGACTTGCTCACATTCATTATAGATCTCTCCCATCTCTAGGGAAAATGGTAACATCTCTACCAGAAATATAGATTCAACATAAATGTATTTGCAAAGGTTGTGCTCTTGGAAAAAATGTTAAAGGATCCTTCTCAAGCAGTGACAATATATCCAAGGAAACCTTGGACTCAATACATTCATATGTGTGTGGTCCAATGACTGTTGCATATCTGAATGGGTACTTATACTATGTACTCTTCATAGATTATCACTCCCAGAAAACTTGGATTTACTTTCTGAAGAACAAGAATGGATTCCTTGCAAAATTTCAAGAATTCAAAGCTCGGGTTGAGAACCAAACCAGAAGAAAAATCAAAGTATTAAGATCAAATAATGGAGGAGAATACACCTCAAAAGATTTCAGTAGTTTTTGTATTGAAGCAAGGATCAAGAGGGAGTTCACAGTTCCTTACAACCCTCAACAAAATGGGGTTGCAGAAAGGAAAAAAAGAACTATCATCGAGGCAACCAAAGCAATGATACATGATCAGAGTCTACCTATGACTCTATGGGAAGAAGCATGTATGACAACAGTGTATGTTCAAAACAAAAGTCCTCATCAGATCATGAAGAACATTACTCCAGAAGAAGCCTTCATTGGAGTTAAACCTGAGATTGGACATTTCATAATATTTGGATGTCTAGTATATTTTCATGTACCCAAAGAGAAGAGATCTAAGCTAGAGCCTTTAGGGAGAAAGGGAACAATTGTAGGATACAATGAATCCTCAAAGGCATATCGAATATACATTCTTGGCCAAAGACAAATTGAAATAAGCAGAGATGTTACATTTGAAGAAGAAGTAGCCTTACAAAGATCCAAAGAATATCAGATGGAAATTGATAGTGAGACAATGTCTTCTCCCCCTTTGGCAGTTTAGAGGGAGAAAACAATTATTCCAGTTGATCCAGTAGCTCTAGTTGATCCAATTGTTTCATCTGATCCAGTTGCTCCAAGTGACATACCCAGAGATAATACAGTTGGAAATAAAAGGCCTGCTTGGGCCCGACAAACTCTACAATATGCAGAGGGACATAAAGCCCCTCAAGGAACAACTAGAGAGAGAAAGATACCAAATATATTATCAAGCTACCTTTCATCCATGAACCACATCATTGAATCAGATCCATTTGGTCATGGAGAAGATTCAGGTGAACAAGTATGGAAAGATTCCATGACTGAAGAATATCAATCTATATTGAAAAATGATATATGGGATATTGTTCCAATACCAGAGGGAAAGTCTATAGTGACTTCCAAATTTATTTATAAAATCAAGCATGCAGTTGATGGAAGCATCGAAAAATACAAAGCGAGATTTGTAGCTAGATGATTCTTACAAGTAGAGGGAGTTGACTATGACGGGACTTTTTCTCTAGTATCTTTTTACACCTCCATTTGTTCTATCATTGCACTAGATGCTTCCATGGGTTGGAAGCTACACCATATGGATTTAAAGACAACCTTTCTCAATGTTGAAATTGAGGAACAAGTTTATATCGAGCAACCAGAAGGATTCAGTATACACAACGAAATATCTCATGTGTGCAAGTTGATGAAATCCCTATATGGTCTAAAAAGATCAACATGTGCTTGGTATGAGAAAATGGATGGATTTATTATGAGTTTGGGCTTCAACAAAAGTGTTTTTGATCCAAACTTATATTATCACATTGATGGCAATGAGTGTTTTATTTTTTTCCTATATGTGGATGATGTTTTCCTCACTGGTTCAGAGAGACTCATTGTTGAATGCAAGCGAGAATTGACTGCTAAATTTGAAATGAAGGATTTGGGCTTTATGCACTACTTCTTGGGACTAGAAGTATTTCAAAGGACATATGAGATCTTCCTGAGTCAAAGAAAATATACTGTGAAGATATTGAAAAAATTTGGTATGACAGAATGCAAATCCATTCCTACTCCAATGGCGATGGATTTGAAGAAGATGAGTGATACTGATTCAGGAGAGGTAGATCCACACTTATATAGAAAATTGATTGGATCATTGATGTATCTGGTTAAAACTAGACCATACATATTCTATGTAGAGATTGTGCTTAGCCAGTTTATGAGACAACTGAGACAAACACACTAGATAGCTGCAAAACATATATTGAGATACTTACGAGGCACAGTTGGTTATGGCCTACGATATTCCTCCAGTGTATACTTGAGACTGCAAGGATATGTCGATGAAGATTGGGCAGGGAGCGTAGTGGACAAAAAAAGAACCTCTGGTTGTTGCTTCACTTTAGGGTCTTCCATGGTTTCCTAGTGTAGCAGAAAACAGAGCTTTGTGGCATTGAGCACCACAGAGGCAGAATACATTGCATTGAGTGTAGAAGTTCATGAAGAAGTATGGCTTCAAAAAATTATGACTGACTTATTCGATCATGATCATACTACTATTCATTGTGATAACCAGAGCTGTGTGAAGCTCTCTGAGAACCCTATCTTTCATGAAAGATCGAAACACATCGAGATAAAGTATCACTATCTCATAAACATGGTGCACAGGAAGATAGTACATGTGCAGTATCTTTCTACTCATGAGAATATTTCAGATATCTTCACCAAACCACTTGCCAAGACAAAGTTCGAGTATTTATGTGAGAGATTTGGCTTAGTGGAGAATGCCTCCCTAGCTGAGAGGGAGTGTTGATGATTACATTTGAGTGAGACATCCTCCAAGACATAGACCTTAGAGAGAGCCCCTGAGATGGATGTGTGGTTCCTATCTAAAACATAGCTGGAATGTAGAGATGGCCTCCTCCTTATAGAGAGTTGAGAAGAACTCCAGATGATTCGCTTGTGTAACACAGTGAGAAAGGATATATGCTAAGTTGGACATTCATGTGGCTGAGCACAAGGTGAATGTGTGAATTCCCATGAGTTGGGTGCATCATTATGAGACAAAGATGAAGATGTTGTATTATCCTCCTCTAAGAAGAGAGTTGATATGATGAACTCCAGATGATTGTCCTGTGTAATGCAGTGGGAAATAAGATCTATTGAGTGAGTGTGCATGTGGATGAGCACAGGTGAACGTGATACTAGTGGTTGAGCACTAGTGAGTGTGGTTCTCTTGTGAGACACAGTGAGATAGAGATATGGAAATCCTTATGGATGTGCCTTGGGTGGTTGAGAACTAGTGGGTGTATGAGATCCCTTTCTATATTTTTCAAGAGTCAGACCTACCTGTAACCCTAATTGTAATGTAAAGGGTATAGGTCGGCCCCACCTTAATGTAATTGATAATTAATGTAAAAGATAATTAATCTAGTTATTATTAATTATATTGTCAGTTAGAGAGGTCGGCCATGTTGTGCCAATAGATACTTATGTTGATAGGTCAAGTCTAATATAAGTAAAGGTAAATTCCCCATTGAGGAATCATATCTTTTGTGCGAGTTTGGAAATTTCAGCAAGTACATCTTCTTGGGAAAGGTGCACACTTCTCTTGGGCACTAATCTTCTAGGGTTTGCAACCACCCTCTTGCGTGCTAGGTTTTCTTGGTGGTGAAGGTCTTTCTCTTGAAGAATATAGCAAAGGATTTGGCTGGGTCTTCTTCCCTTATTGATAAGGGTTTCCCGGGATACTTCTTGTGTACTTGTGCATGGTGTTTCTTCTTGTGATCTTGGTTGTTGCAACAAAATTGTTTATGGTTTAAGTTAAATGATAAAAAGGAATGAACTTCATGCTTAAACCTTGCATATTGAAAAATCAACAAAATGATGTTTATGGTTGTAACTTAGGAAAATATTTGATTATTCAACCATTATACATAATGTTGTTGTATATAGTTTACACAATGGGCATTAACAAGAAACCGAACAAATTTCCAAGCTGGTTACTTTATCGAATCAAGGATAGAGTTATCTCTCCATAGTGATGCAACACACATGCATACTTTCTAATAATTAAACTAAATATGGAATAGAGTTTTAGGTGCAACCAATGATTCAATTAAGAGGTCGAGTGAGCAATATTAAAGGTCCCACACAATGCACAAGAAAAGAGATCACCCCAATGATCCAACAAACCATCAATTAGAGTTCCCAATCAATTAATGGCATTGGTGTGTGTGTGTTTAGTTTCCAAGCCCCATGATTCTGTCAATATGAAGTGAACTATGGGAAATCAATGCCATATTTTTATGTTATGCATGAAGTCATCGAGCAAATTATATAAGTTAGGAGTGTATTTGGTATTCTAGTAGGCCAACCAATATTTAATGGTTAAATACAACATTGTCATGCATATATGTATCATGGATTACACACAATAGTATCCCAACTAGAATAAACATACCAAAACACAATCCCACAATAATTAATCGCACCATAATGACAAAACGGTTACCCTAGAAACCCAAACAAGAAAACCAACTTTCAATGGGGATTTTATTATTCTCAAGAAATTATTACAAGGGGTGTGTGATTCACACTCAATGCAAACTTTGGTGCTTTCTTATTCATTAGATTTTTGTAGATTTCTTTGAACTAGGGACAACCTTCACTCTTCATGGACAAAATCAATTTCTCTTTTGTCCTCCAACCTTCAAGTAGGTTTCTTCTTTTTAAGTCTGTCACTCTTTTGCTAGTTCCCTTCTTCTTCCCAATCTTCTTTTTATTCAATATCTCTTGGTTGTGTGCATGAAGAAGCATTCTCTGTTGTAGAGAGATATCTTGGAATTCCAACCATCAAGGTGATTTGCTTCACCTTCTTGTGGCATTTTGGCCCTTCAACTTCAAGTTGATTGTTGATTTCAAATTTTACAAACAATTAATTTTATTACGAAGTTTGGAATGGGGATTTAATTCAAATAAATATAGACACATAGTAGTACATAATTTTAGTGACACTTTTTATATGAAAAATTATGCAAGTATCGTATCTATTAGTATATTACTAAGTAGAGAGAGAAT
>ML783608.1:202369-212497 GCA_009831015.1 Picea engelmannii | reverse complement strand
CTAGAGTTAAGATGGAACTATGTTGGTTTATATTGGTTCATGTGTTTGTGTTTTGGTTATGGTTATTATTTTATTATTATTATTTTGGAGCTAACGTGACATATGAATTTTACCCACATACATGACAACATTTATGTCACACTGGACTATAAAGCGTATATTGACACAATTATGCATGATTCTTCATTATCATGAGGGATATAGCTTTAAAAAGATAAGTGAATGCGTAAGGTTTGTATAACATATTCTATTGTTGTACAAAAATTCAATATGTTAGCAAAGGATTGGATTTTGTGAGCCATACACTATGAGAGTGAAACATAACGAGCTAGCAAGTTATGACATTTTATTGAGAGGACCTTTGTGTTGTATAGTCTCAGATCAAAGCCACTAAAAACTAATATGTAACTTGATATAAATATATGGTACAATGCAATTTTATGTTAACAAAGTTATATTTTCCTAAGTTGCATGAGTTATTTTTATTTTTTCTTCAAGTCTATCTAAAATTATATTAGGTCAATTTTTAACATTGAAACATGTTAATTTAGTTAACAGTGTGTTGCATTAATATTTTCTTAAGTAGTGTTTGTGAAAGATTAGTCCATCTTCATATGATTAGTGTTCTATGCAAAAGAAGCATGATGTTCGAAACCTCATACACAGTTTACATCCAAAACAATTCTCTAGCATGATGATTAGTGTTCTCTACAAAAGGAGCATGATGATTCATATTATGTATATCCATTGATACCACTTGAGTAAATTGGTTATTTTGGTAGGTCTTACAAACTTTATAAATTACATGGTAGAAAAGTTAATAAAGTTTTGGAGTGTTTATCATGGCATTAGCACATACTAAGACTTTGATTATGAAAGGTTGGCGTGAAAGTGAAATACCTTTAGGCATGCTATACCATGCCATCCCATCACTCTCACAAAACACATCCAATTTGAAAACCATGCACAAATTATATACATTCAGTGTAAAATCATTCAAATGTGTTGATGATTACAATTGAGTGAGACATCCTCCAGTACATAGACCTGAGAGAGAGCCCATGAGATGGGTGTGTGGTTCCTATCTGAGAGAGAGATGGAACATAGAGATGGCCTCCTCCTTACAAAGAGTTGAGAAAAACTACAGATGATTGTCTTGTGTAACACAGTGAGAAAGGAGATCTGTTGAGTTGGATGTGCTTGTGGCTGAGCACAAGGTGAACGTGTGAATTCCCATGAGTTGGGTGCATAGTTATGAGATAGAGATGAAGATGATGTATTAGCCTCCTCTGAGAAAATATTTGAGATGATGAACTCCAAATGACTCTCCTGTGTAATGCAGTGGGAAAGAAGATCTTTTGAGTGGATGTGCATGTGGATGAGTACAGGTGAATGTGATCCTAGTGGTTGAGCACTAGTGAGTGTGGTTCTCCTGTGAGATGCAGTGAGATAGAGATATGGACATCCCTATTGATGTGCCCCTAGTGGTTGAGCACTAGTGGGTGTATGATATCCATTGCTATATTTTTCAAGAGTCAGACCTACCTGTAACACTAATTGTAATGTAAAGGGTACAGGTCGCCCCCACCTTAATGTAATTGATAATTAAAGTAAAATATAATTAATATGGTTATTATTAATTATATTGTGACTTAGAGAGGTCGACCCTGTTGTGCCAATAGACACTTTTGTTGACAGGTCAAGTCTAATATAAGTAAAGGTAAATTCCCCATTGAGGAATCATATCTTTTGTGTGAGTTTGGAAAGTTCAGCAAGTACATCTTCTTGAGAAAATTATGCACCTCTCTTGAGTGCTAGTATTCTAGGGTTTGCAAGAACCCTCTTGTGTGCTAGGTTTTCTTGGTGGTGAAATTATTTCTCTTGAATAATATAGCAAAGGATTTGGTTGGGTTTTCTTCCCTTGTTGAGAAGGGTTTCCCAGGATACTTCTTGTGTACTTGTGCATGGTGTTTCTTCTTGTGATCTTGGTTGTTGCAACAAAATTGTTTATGGTTTAAGTTAAACGCTAAAAAGGAATGAACTTCATGCTTAAACCTTGAATATTGAAAAATCATCATGGTTTCAAAGCATAGGTATTGAAGAACCCGTTTCACAAACAACTTTCATCCATCCTCTCTCTCCTGTAAAAACCGTACGACCCTCCTAGGGTTCCCATAAATTCCATATAGACTACCCTTTTGGGAGTTTTTAGTGCTTGGAAGTTGGTCGTTGGGGATAAAAAGAGCATAGGTGTGTACGACCTCCTTCAACACACCTCTAGCAAGTCCCAAACTACAATTCTGAGCATTTTAAATTTTTTTCCCTAGGGTTTCGCTAATTTCTGCAGAACATTTTAGAATTGGGTTTCTGCAACTCTTTCGAGGAGTTATTTAGTTCACCGGTGCTATCCTATCCTTCAAGTATTATTGTTGGCAGTCATAAGTCCAAAAAAACCTAAAATTGCTAGCTTAACCTAGTTGTTAGGTTTTCTAGCCTAGTTGACAAGGGTTTGTGAAGAATCCAAAATTAAAATGAGGAAAATCACGATGGGAGACAATTTTGATGGTTCAAGAAAACTCAGTTCTAGGAAGACAATACCTCAAGGAGATGAAGACATCAACATCTCAACACTCTCAGGTATGGTCCCTACGAATGATAATACCTAGTTAATTGACAGTGGTGCCTCTAGGCACATGACCGGTCTTAAAGATCACCTAACACATTTTATTGAGAAAGAGACACATCTACGTGTTTTTCTTGGAGATGATGTCAGATATAATGTGAGAGGGGTTGGAACTTATACCTTCCAACTAGATTCATATATGCAACTTCAATTAAAAAAAGTACTATATGTACCCGGAATGAAGAGGAACCTTCTCTCTATTTCTTCCTTGGAATACAGAGGCTACAAGGTTACTTTCTCAAAAGGAATAGTTCTTGCATGGCATAAAGACTCTCATATAAATTGTTCTGAGGTAATTGGTGTCCGAGAAAACAACTTGTACAGATTAACCATCAAACCAGTCCAGGCCCAGCTACATGACACTATTATCTTGAGTGAGCTATGGCATAGAAGACTTGCTCACATTCATTATAGATCTCTCCCATCTCTAGGGAAAATGGTAACATCTCTACCAGAAATATAGATTCAACATAAATGTATTTGCAAAGGTTGTGCTCTTGGAAAAAATGTTAAAGGATCCTTCTCAAGCAGTGACAATATATCCAAGGAAACCTTGGACTCAATACATTCATATGTGTGTGGTCCAATGACTGTTGCATATCTGAATGGGTACTTATACTATGTACTCTTCATAGATTATCACTCCCAGAAAACTTGGATTTACTTTCTGAAGAACAAGAATGGATTCCTTGCAAAATTTCAAGAATTCAAAGCTCGGGTTGAGAACCAAACCAGAAGAAAAATCAAAGTATTAAGATCAAATAATGGAGGAGAATACACCTCAAAAGATTTCAGTAGTTTTTGTATTGAAGCAAGGATCAAGAGGGAGTTCACAGTTCCTTACAACCCTCAACAAAATGGGGTTGCAGAAAGGAAAAAAAGAACTATCATCGAGGCAACCAAAGCAATGATACATGATCAGAGTCTACCTATGACTCTATGGGAAGAAGCATGTATGACAACAGTGTATGTTCAAAACAAAAGTCCTCATCAGATCATGAAGAACATTACTCCAGAAGAAGCCTTCATTGGAGTTAAACCTGAGATTGGACATTTCATAATATTTGGATGTCTAGTATATTTTCATGTACCCAAAGAGAAGAGATCTAAGCTAGAGCCTTTAGGGAGAAAGGGAACAATTGTAGGATACAATGAATCCTCAAAGGCATATCGAATATACATTCTTGGCCAAAGACAAATTGAAATAAGCAGAGATGTTACATTTGAAGAAGAAGTAGCCTTACAAAGATCCAAAGAATATCAGATGGAAATTGATAGTGAGACAATGTCTTCTCCCCCTTTGGCAGTTTAGAGGGAGAAAACAATTATTCCAGTTGATCCAGTAGCTCTAGTTGATCCAATTGTTTCATCTGATCCAGTTGCTCCAAGTGACATACCCAGAGATAATACAGTTGGAAATAAAAGGCCTGCTTGGGCCCGACAAACTCTACAATATGCAGAGGGACATAAAGCCCCTCAAGGAACAACTAGAGAGAGAAAGATACCAAATATATTATCAAGCTACCTTTCATCCATGAACCACATCATTGAATCAGATCCATTTGGTCATGGAGAAGATTCAGGTGAACAAGTATGGAAAGATTCCATGACTGAAGAATATCAATCTATATTGAAAAATGATATATGGGATATTGTTCCAATACCAGAGGGAAAGTCTATAGTGACTTCCAAATTTATTTATAAAATCAAGCATGCAGTTGATGGAAGCATCGAAAAATACAAAGCGAGATTTGTAGCTAGATGATTCTTACAAGTAGAGGGAGTTGACTATGACGGGACTTTTTCTCTAGTATCTTTTTACACCTCCATTTGTTCTATCATTGCACTAGATGCTTCCATGGGTTGGAAGCTACACCATATGGATTTAAAGACAACCTTTCTCAATGTTGAAATTGAGGAACAAGTTTATATCGAGCAACCAGAAGGATTCAGTATACACAACGAAATATCTCATGTGTGCAAGTTGATGAAATCCCTATATGGTCTAAAAAGATCAACATGTGCTTGGTATGAGAAAATGGATGGATTTATTATGAGTTTGGGCTTCAACAAAAGTGTTTTTGATCCAAACTTATATTATCACATTGATGGCAATGAGTGTTTTATTTTTTTCCTATATGTGGATGATGTTTTCCTCACTGGTTCAGAGAGACTCATTGTTGAATGCAAGCGAGAATTGACTGCTAAATTTGAAATGAAGGATTTGGGCTTTATGCACTACTTCTTGGGACTAGAAGTATTTCAAAGGACATATGAGATCTTCCTGAGTCAAAGAAAATATACTGTGAAGATATTGAAAAAATTTGGTATGACAGAATGCAAATCCATTCCTACTCCAATGGCGATGGATTTGAAGAAGATGAGTGATACTGATTCAGGAGAGGTAGATCCACACTTATATAGAAAATTGATTGGATCATTGATGTATCTGGTTAAAACTAGACCATACATATTCTATGTAGAGATTGTGCTTAGCCAGTTTATGAGACAACTGAGACAAACACACTAGATAGCTGCAAAACATATATTGAGATACTTACGAGGCACAGTTGGTTATGGCCTACGATATTCCTCCAGTGTATACTTGAGACTGCAAGGATATGTCGATGAAGATTGGGCAGGGAGCGTAGTGGACAAAAAAAGAACCTCTGGTTGTTGCTTCACTTTAGGGTCTTCCATGGTTTCCTAGTGTAGCAGAAAACAGAGCTTTGTGGCATTGAGCACCACAGAGGCAGAATACATTGCATTGAGTGTAGAAGTTCATGAAGAAGTATGGCTTCAAAAAATTATGACTGACTTATTCGATCATGATCATACTACTATTCATTGTGATAACCAGAGCTGTGTGAAGCTCTCTGAGAACCCTATCTTTCATGAAAGATCGAAACACATCGAGATAAAGTATCACTATCTCATAAACATGGTGCACAGGAAGATAGTACATGTGCAGTATCTTTCTACTCATGAGAATATTTCAGATATCTTCACCAAACCACTTGCCAAGACAAAGTTCGAGTATTTATGTGAGAGATTTGGCTTAGTGGAGAATGCCTCCCTAGCTGAGAGGGAGTGTTGATGATTACATTTGAGTGAGACATCCTCCAAGACATAGACCTTAGAGAGAGCCCCTGAGATGGATGTGTGGTTCCTATCTAAAACATAGCTGGAATGTAGAGATGGCCTCCTCCTTATAGAGAGTTGAGAAGAACTCCAGATGATTCGCTTGTGTAACACAGTGAGAAAGGATATATGCTAAGTTGGACATTCATGTGGCTGAGCACAAGGTGAATGTGTGAATTCCCATGAGTTGGGTGCATCATTATGAGACAAAGATGAAGATGTTGTATTATCCTCCTCTAAGAAGAGAGTTGATATGATGAACTCCAGATGATTGTCCTGTGTAATGCAGTGGGAAATAAGATCTATTGAGTGAGTGTGCATGTGGATGAGCACAGGTGAACGTGATACTAGTGGTTGAGCACTAGTGAGTGTGGTTCTCTTGTGAGACACAGTGAGATAGAGATATGGAAATCCTTATGGATGTGCCTTGGGTGGTTGAGAACTAGTGGGTGTATGAGATCCCTTTCTATATTTTTCAAGAGTCAGACCTACCTGTAACCCTAATTGTAATGTAAAGGGTATAGGTCGGCCCCACCTTAATGTAATTGATAATTAATGTAAAAGATAATTAATCTAGTTATTATTAATTATATTGTCAGTTAGAGAGGTCGGCCATGTTGTGCCAATAGATACTTATGTTGATAGGTCAAGTCTAATATAAGTAAAGGTAAATTCCCCATTGAGGAATCATATCTTTTGTGCGAGTTTGGAAATTTCAGCAAGTACATCTTCTTGGGAAAGGTGCACACTTCTCTTGGGCACTAATCTTCTAGGGTTTGCAACCACCCTCTTGCGTGCTAGGTTTTCTTGGTGGTGAAGGTCTTTCTCTTGAAGAATATAGCAAAGGATTTGGCTGGGTCTTCTTCCCTTATTGATAAGGGTTTCCCGGGATACTTCTTGTGTACTTGTGCATGGTGTTTCTTCTTGTGATCTTGGTTGTTGCAACAAAATTGTTTATGGTTTAAGTTAAATGATAAAAAGGAATGAACTTCATGCTTAAACCTTGCATATTGAAAAATCAACAAAATGATGTTTATGGTTGTAACTTAGGAAAATATTTGATTATTCAACCATTATACATAATGTTGTTGTATATAGTTTACACAATGGGCATTAACAAGAAACCGAACAAATTTCCAAGCTGGTTACTTTATCGAATCAAGGATAGAGTTATCTCTCCATAGTGATGCAACACACATGCATACTTTCTAATAATTAAACTAAATATGGAATAGAGTTTTAGGTGCAACCAATGATTCAATTAAGAGGTCGAGTGAGCAATATTAAAGGTCCCACACAATGCACAAGAAAAGAGATCACCCCAATGATCCAACAAACCATCAATTAGAGTTCCCAATCAATTAATGGCATTGGTGTGTGTGTGTTTAGTTTCCAAGCCCCATGATTCTGTCAATATGAAGTGAACTATGGGAAATCAATGCCATATTTTTATGTTATGCATGAAGTCATCGAGCAAATTATATAAGTTAGGAGTGTATTTGGTATTCTAGTAGGCCAACCAATATTTAATGGTTAAATACAACATTGTCATGCATATATGTATCATGGATTACACACAATAGTATCCCAACTAGAATAAACATACCAAAACACAATCCCACAATAATTAATCGCACCATAATGACAAAACGGTTACCCTAGAAACCCAAACAAGAAAACCAACTTTCAATGGGGATTTTATTATTCTCAAGAAATTATTACAAGGGGTGTGTGATTCACACTCAATGCAAACTTTGGTGCTTTCTTATTCATTAGATTTTTGTAGATTTCTTTGAACTAGGGACAACCTTCACTCTTCATGGACAAAATCAATTTCTCTTTTGTCCTCCAACCTTCAAGTAGGTTTCTTCTTTTTAAGTCTGTCACTCTTTTGCTAGTTCCCTTCTTCTTCCCAATCTTCTTTTTATTCAATATCTCTTGGTTGTGTGCATGAAGAAGCATTCTCTGTTGTAGAGAGATATCTTGGAATTCCAACCATCAAGGTGATTTGCTTCACCTTCTTGTGGCATTTTGGCCCTTCAACTTCAAGTTGATTGTTGATTTCAAATTTTACAAACAATTAATTTTATTACGAAGTTTGGAATGGGGATTTAATTCAAATAAATATAGACACATAGTAGTACATAATTTTAGTGACACTTTTTATATGAAAAATTATGCAAGTATCGTATCTATTAGTATATTACTAAGTAGAGAGAGAATCTCAATCACATTATTGAACAAGTGTTGCATGGCAGTGTAGTCCCTACCAGGTTGGAGTGGGAATAAATGCACGTTGAAGTACATGTGGTATCCATGCAGAGGATGAGTTTGGCCACTGGATTCAAATATAATCAACCCACCATAGTTGAACAAATTTTGTTTTTAGCATTTCTGAAATAGTTTTCTTTGAAATTTATCAAATATGAAAAAAGGACAAGGAAACACACACATTAAACATTAAAATATAACAAACACAATTTCCTGACATCCAACATAGTTTTCTTTGAAATTTATCAAAAATTAATAATGTTTGTTGTAGCAGCCATATATTTCTAAACATCATTTACATTCATAAGCAATTTATTTCATGAACTGAGATAATAACTTCATAACATAACAACTATCTTCATAATAGCAACTTCAGTAAGTTAGATTTATCAATGAATAATGATTCATGGAAGAATGAAATAAACACATAGTTTAACAGATTACCTGGTTCTGATGCTAATTCTTGTTGCCTTGTTGCCTTGTTGTTGCTTTCCTGCTACCTGATACACAGACCAACCCTGCCACAAAAAAAGAGTAACTGCCCAAAACTACTGTCCTCCCTACCAACTAGGAAAACTACCTAGCTCCAGGATATCTATGGATATCCTGTCCCCCGTGCCCAAAACCTCCAGCAACTCGGTGCCTCAACTGATCAAAATCCACAGCCAGAAACTCTTTGCTCACAGCAAATCTCATAGTCCTATGAATCCATCCTCCGTTGAATGCCCCTCACGTCCCCCTCCCTTCCTGCCTTATTCCTCCTTCACCAACTCACACAGTCACTTCCTCAACCACCCCCGTGCATGTCCCATACCCTTCCTTTAATGTTTTATCTTCTCGGGATTCATAGCTCTTCCCTCATGCATACGCAACCATTTTTATAACATATAACATTGATCTCTAAATTTATTCCTAGTGTCATTAAATGTAACTTGTAGTTAAATATTTAATTAATTAATCACAATTATATCCTTTAATTAATTAATAACTCACTTTATTAAGATCATTGAATCATCTTTGTTTAATTAATACCTTGCTAACACAATTAATCCCCTAATTAATTTTACTTTATAATTCTTAAACATTTATCCAATTAGGGTCGTTACATACACCCACCCTTCAGGAAACTTTGTCCCGAAGTTAAGGTATATTATGGTACAAAGGAAGAGAGCATGGTTCACACATTCACCACAAGTAACTTGACATTATCAGTAAGTAAGTCAAGAAAGCTCATACATACTAGTGTATATGTACAAGAAATGCATGTGTAGCTAGTACATGCAAGTCTCGTGCATGTACTAATAATCAAAACTGACATCCTTTAGTAATTTTATGTATGCATTCAATCCAGTCAGCAAGACTAGTCTTTTATAAAAGAAAACAATCAATCAATTGTTTGAGAAATCCTTTAATTACACTTATCCGGTTCAACAATTTTATTTTAAATAACAATGGTTTAGTTACGTAATAATGAATACTCATATATACACATTTCTCTTTTTTTTTTTTGAAGGGACGACATCAAATTCCACCACAAGACAGATCTCCATATAGTCTCAACTATTACTACTCATCCTTCCTCCCTAACCTACTTCCAACTCCATTCCTATCCGTCCTCTGCTAGACTATCTTGGAGCGTCAACTATATTGACCTAACTCCAAATAGAACCCGTAAGTGGAAGTGTCTCTATCTCGACCAAGCTTCCCTAGCAGGCAACTGACAATCATCATCACACATCTTGGGGAGCGTGAACTAGCACCGTTCTCCCATGACTTCAGGTTTCGGAGGATACACGGTGGGAAATGCCTCCACCCCTCCTAATCATATCTAGGGTCCACACCATACAATGGAGGATACACAGTGGGAAATGCCTCCACCCCTCCTAACAAAACTAGGGTCAACACCCTACAATGGAGGATACACGGTGGGAAATGCCTCCACCCCTCCTAACAGAACTAGGGTCAACACCCTACAATGGAACATACAGGGGCACCATGTTGTTGGAGGTTTTGTCATCGTTTATTCGGTTTTG
>ML783608.1:188568-200967 GCA_009831015.1 Picea engelmannii | reverse complement strand
TGTGATTCATCAGCAACATAATGACGTAAAACAGACACATGAAATACATTATGAGTTTTATGCAAGTGGGGTGGCAGTACGAGACGATAGGCAACGGGTCCAATTTTCTCTTGGACCCTAAATGGCCCTATAAACCGAGGTGACAATTTTGTCCCCTTCTCGAACCGTATGGTACTCTTATTAGGCCTGATATGAATGAAAACCTGATCTCCCACTTCATAACTTCGGTCGACCCTGTGTGCATCTGCATAGCTTTTATGCCTATCCTGTGCTTCCTTTAGTCTCTGTCTAATTTGAATCATCTGTTCCTCCATTTCTTGAATCAATTCTGGCCCAACTGTTACTCAGTCTTCTAGTCTATCCCAACTCAATGGTGTTCTGCATGGCCTCCCATACAAAGCTTCGTATGGTGGCATTCCGATGGAACTATGATAACTGTTATTGTAGGCAAACTCTACCAAAGGCAGGTACTTCTCCCACTGGGTTTGATTATCCATTACATACATCCTAAGCATGTCTTCCATGATTTGATTTACTCTCTCAGTTTGCCCATCTATTTCAGGATGATAAGTTGTGCTTAAGTTCAACTGAGTCCCCAATGCTAACTGTAAACTTGTCCAAAACCTAGAAGTGAATCTGGAATCCCTATCTGAAATAATCTTCTTTGGTATCCCGTGCAAACGGATAACTTCATTTACGAACACTCGTTCCACATCAGTAACATCATAAGTGTCTCTAACCGGAATGAAATGAGCACTCTTGGTTAACTTATCCACTATCACAAAAATGGCATTGTGTCTATGAGATGTGAGTGGCAACCCTACAAAAAAATCCATAGAGATGACTTCCCACTTGGACATAGGGACGTCATGTGGTTGTAGGAGGCCTACCGGGTGACGGTGGTTGGCTTTCACATGTTGACACTCTAGGCATTTGGCGACGAAATGGACTACGTCGCGCTTCATGCCTACCCAAAAGAAGAGCTTCTTCATATCTGCGTACATCTTTTTCACTCCCGGATGTGCACAATAAAGTGATCTATGGGCTTCCTTCAGTATAATTCTTCGAATATCCCCATTCTCAGGGATGTACATCCTTCCTCGATATCTTAACAGTCCATTTTTTTCCAGGCTATATCCTTCATACTTTGGAACTAACTGCCTCCCACTCTGGAGGTTTGAAGTAACCTTTAAATACCAACTGTCTCCTCGTAGTTGTGTCAACACATGTTCCCTCAGATTGACCTTTAAGGTTACCAAGGAGAAGATACGTGGTCTCCTACTCAAAGCATCTGCGACCACATTTTCCTTTCCCTTTATATATGAAATACCAAAATCGTACTCACTCATAAACTCACTCCATCGCCTTTGCCTGGCATTCATATCTCTTTGAGTGAAGAGATGTTTTAAAATTTGATGGTCCATTTTGAGCTCAAAGTTTTTCCCCACAAGATAGTGCCTCCAAAGTTTCAGAGCTAGCATTACAGTTGTTAACTCTAAATCATGAGTCACGTATAGCTCCTCATGTTTCTTCAACTTCCTTGATGCATAACTATCACTCCTCCATCCTACATTAGCACGGCCCCCAACCCTTGTTTCGAGGCATCCGTGCAGACTGTGAAGTCCTTTTCCATATCCAACACTTGTAGAATTGACGCACTAGTTAGTAATCTCTTAAGTTCAATGAATGCACTATCACATTCTTCTGTCCATTCATACCTGAACCCCTTGCGTTGCAAAGTGGTGATGGGTTTCGCTATTTTTGAGAATCCTTCCACAAATCTCCGGTAGTAACCCGCTAGCCCCATGAAGCTTCTCACCTCATGGGAATTTTTCGGCACTGGCCATTCCATAATGGCCTTCACCTTTTCTGGGTCCACCGAGATTCCTTCGCCGAAAATGATATGACCTAGATAGTGGATCTCTTTATGGAAGAAGGAACACTTCGATAGCTTCCCATACAATTTGTTCTCTCTAAGGCAAGACAACACTATTCGCAAGTGTTCCTCGTGTTCTCTTTCATTCTTAGAATAGATGAGAATGTCATCTAGAAAAACTTGTACAAATCGATCTAAGTACTTCCAGAATACGTCGTTCATGAGGCTCATGAATACTGTTGGCGCATTGGTCAATCCGAAAGGTACCACAACAAACTAGTAATGTCCAAACCGAGTCCGAAAGGAAGTTTTTGGGATATCACGTTCCTTGATCCTTAACTGGTGATACCCTGATCGTAAATCAATCTTTGAGAATACTGCTGCTCCTTTCATCTGATCGAAGAGGTCATCTATTCGTGGCATTGGGTACCTATTTTTCACTGTAGCACGGTTTAAGTCCCTGTAATCTATACATAGTCATAAGGATCCATCCTTCTTCTTTACAAAAATTACAGGTGTGCCCCAAGGTGAGACACTGGGCCTTATTAGCCCTAAGTCCAGTAACTCTTTCCACTGCATTTGCAATTCGCAAAGTTTCGGCGCTGTCATCCGATACGGAGTCTTGGAGATTGGTTTTGCACCAGGTTTTAGCTCAATAGTAAAATCAAGCTCTCTCTCAGGAGGTAACCCTGGCAACTCATTCGGAAAAACATCCTGAAATTTTGACAATACCGGGTACTGATCTAATGAGGGTCCCTTCCTTTCATTCACTGTTTCCACTACATAAAGTCGACACCCTTGTCTCAAGCATTGCTTGACCTTCATAGTTGATATAAAGCGTAATGACACTTTTCTCTGTACACCCTGGATCTCTACTGGTTTTCCTTCATCATCGACACAAAGCACCCTTTTTGCGAAACAATCTACAAAAGCTCGATGAGATACTAACCAATCCATTCCAATGATCAAGTCATATGCCCCCAGAGCACGTATACCTTCAACCTGGTAGTGCACACTCCTAGGTCTACTATACAATTATCGACACTAAGTCCTACAACTTGTTTTTCCCCTGAAGCCATCTCGACTTGTTTAAAGTCATCATGTTCGTAGGCTGCCAACCCACTCTTTTCTAATGCAGATGGTGAAATGAAACTATCTGTTGCACCAAAATCAAACAAAATCTTAACATTGACATGATTTAGTGTACCTGATGACTCTACTACTGTGGACTGATGTTCGGTCTGGCGATTATTAACCACTGCGTAAATCTTGTGGCTGCTACTTGATCTCCCCATCGGTGCCTTTCCTTCTCTATGCACGAACCCTGATTGTAACTCTGGGCAGTCACGCTGGTAATGGGGTTCCCCGCACCCCCAACAGGTAACACCAGATTGAACTGGTGCACTGTTATGTGATTTCCTCTTAAATGAGTTCCTTCCCCTAGAACCCCTGCCCCCACTAGTTGTTCCCCGAGATGGTCGTGGACCTGTCTGCACCGTTGGAAATGAACGTGATGCTTCACTAGCTTCCATTGAAATCCCTGTAGCTATTGTCCTTGGTACGACTCTGTTACCATAAGGTGGTGGCCTTGAGCCCCCTCCCCTAGGAAATTTCCTCAGGGTCTTTCCTACGAATCCTAGGCGATGCGAAAATGTCGATCTTGCACCCCCGGTTAAGTTCATGTGTTCTTCCGCATATCACGCATTTTCCACCGCCTCTGCCACTAAAGATGGTTTCCACATCCACACCATAGCTCTTATCTTCGGGTTCAATCCATAAACGAAGCGCTCTGCCTGTCATTGGTCATTGTCCATATACGAAACATATTTGACCAGTTCCATAAACCTGATCTCATATTCTTCTACAGTTCTGTTTCCTTGTACTAAGGCATGAAATGCCCCTATCTGTTGTTCCTCGTAGTATGCTGGTAGATATTTCCTTCGAAACCTTTCCTCGAAAAGTTACCAAGATACTGTGTCTAGGGTAAGGTGTAGTTGTCTTTCCAAGTTGCCCCACCAGTTCAAGGCGTTGTCTCTTAACTGAAAAATGGAGATCTTTGCCTTCGAGTTGGACGCATAGTCCCTCAAGGCAAAACACCTTGTCATGCCTTCCAACCATGCTTCCGCGCGTTCACTGGCGCGACCTCCGACAAACTCCAGAAGTTTGATCTTCTGCAATTCCCGCGTGATGTCTTCAGCTAGAAGTCCTCCCCCTGAATCCCTTGATGCTTCTGGATTACCCGTTCCAGATGGTGGAGGTTCCACTTCAATCCCTGCCGGTTGGCACCCCTTTAAGGTCTCGTTAATGGCTTCCAACGAGCGCAGTATGAGGGCTAGTTCGGGCGATGGTGGTGGTGGTGTTGGTGGTGCCCGTGACGATGCTCCTCTGCCTCGACCCCTTTGAGTCCTGACCATCTCGTATACTTTAACCTACATCACCCCAAAGTTGTTAGGGTGAGTTCAAGGATGTTTCAAATTGGTGCTACTTAAACTTAGAAACAGGGTTAGGCGTAAGTTTTCTTTACTTGTATGTAAACAGAAATTACTCCATTAGGGAATTGGCTAGGTTTGGGTTAGGATTAAGCATCTAAGCTTGGTTTCTTGTCCCTTGCGAAAAGAATTATTGGTTCCCATGTCTTGTAGCTATGTTAGCCTTGTGCTTTACTCGTCACTTCCTAGCGCATACGCCACCTCCTAACATCATTAATTACTTTAATGTAGATTAACCTTACACTTAATAAAATAATTAATTTAAAAATTATTATTATACTAATTTAACGCAAATTAATTTTACTTTAATTTAAACTAACTTGACCTTATTTATATATAAATTATTTATACAAAATTATTTAATTTACTCAAAACTATTTTCACACTTTAAAATATAAAAAATAAACAAACACATAGATGGATTCGGGCACGCATGGGTTCCACGTGCTCGTCTGGCTTCCTCAAGCTCCCTCGTATCTAACCCCCAAATTCTACACCTGTCAACTCTTTGAATCCCTACGCATCCTTCTCACTCACTGAGACCCTCCTTGCGTCATTCTTTCTCCTCCACAGATCTGCCTTGCTCTGTTCAGAGGTTTCCTGGATCTCCCTTGCCCTGGCTCACATCCTCACCGTTGTTCTGAGCACTTCGCTAGCGCTGGTTATTGTTGTATCTGCTCCAGTTCGTTTTGCAGAAACAAAGTATATTGATGTGGTCACTAACAAGATCCAAGACTTGGAGTTCAGTCTCTTTGAAATGTTGGGAACCAATCCCCTGTCTGTACACTTTGCGTAGTTCGCCCTCAGGTATGGTAAGAGGTATGGTCTCAGTACCTTTGTGAAGAACGCGGAGTTGATCGAGTCAAGAAATTGCATGAACCTTCCTTATACTTCAGTGATAAATGGTAATTTCCTATATTTTTTTTTTTGCAGTGTGAAATAGAAATGAATTGCTTGTAATTCCATCCCTGTACGAATTTCAGCATTTTTATTTCAATTTATTTCACTTGTATTTATAAATTCATTCGTCGGTGTATACCTGTTGTTATATGTGTATACAGAATCATTCAATTTCATCAACCGTGTCGAAGCGGCTCTTTGGATCCCCCCCGAAAATCATTGGTCAATATCTGACCCTCGTGTCTTTCTCATTTCTTCAAGGCCTCTGCCCGAGACCGTGCCCAAATTTCCCCTTAGGAATCATGTTTATCGGGCTTCGGGGTTTTGTAATCCCCAATGTCGATAATTTATGTTCCTTCAACTCCCGATTGTCGATTCACCAATACGGCACTTTATGTGCTAGTCCTCCAGGCTAGACATCCCTCTCATATGACCGTTGTTCCATGTGACCCCAGCCCTATCCTTCATCGGATTTTCGGGGTTCTAAATGTCGAACCTCATAAGTCCTTAGGAATCGCGATTCTCTGAGCCCCTATATGCTCCTAGCGCATTATCCCTCCAAGCTATGCCCGTGGTCCCCACAGCCTCTCCTTGTGACCGTAGTCTTATCCCTTATCGAGATTTCAGGGTTTTCAACACCCTAATACCCCTGTCCACGGGATCCACGATCCCCAATATGCCGATGCGCTCCCTTCAGACTTCAACCCTTCCTGGCTATGCTCTGGGCCCATACGACCCTCTCCTATGTGACCATAGTCCTAATCCATGTCGGGATTCGGAGTTTCGCGACTTCCGTTGTCACGAACCTCTGCCCTCGCAATCTCCCGATTACCGATCTACCGATGCGGTACTTGTGCGTTAGCCCACCGGCTAATCTCTTGGCCCATATGACCATTATACCATAAGGCCATAGCCTTGTCCCTCATCGGTGTTTCGGGTATCGCAATATCGAATTGCATGAACCCCGTCCGTGTCTACGGGATTCTCGATATCCCGATACGCCTCTTCCTTGTGCGTTCACCCCTTTTCGGCTATGCCGAGGTCCATGTGACCAGTTCCTATGTGACCGTTGCCTTATGGCTCCCTATCGGGGTTTCGGTCCTCCTCGAGCAATAATTTCATCACTTCTAAAATTTGCGAAGCCATTTTGCGTTTACCTTTGGTCAACGAATGGTTTAAAATATAAATTTTCAACGTCCCCTTAAATTTTCATTTAAAGCGGGTTATAACTTCAACCTTGCGAGTTAAATTTTAATGAAATTGGGATTCGGGGTTTCCCGTAACAAAGGATTGATGTAACTTGAATCATGAAACCCCGATCTCCGATTTCGCGATGTGATTAAGTCTTAATTAAACATCCATTAATTAATTCTTTTAATGAAGGGTTAAGAGTTTAAGCTAATTACGTCGGGGTTTTATCCAATGGCGCAGATCTCTGACTCCTCGAGATCTACCGACACGTGTCCTCCAAATGAACGGTTCAGATCTTGTCGGGAAATTGCGGATTGCGATTCCGTGTGACAAGATTTTTGTGTGCTCGAAAACTCTGATTCCCCGATTCTCGACTCTCTCCAGGGTTCTGACACACGTCCCAAATGATGGACGGTTCAAATAAACTCTCGGGGTTCGCTAATTTACAAATCTAGGAACCTTCACTTACTTGTACCCCGATGACCAAATACCGATCTGGTGGTCACGCGACATGTGTCCTCCTTGAGATCCTACGGCTATGAATCCTCCGTCATTCCGGGGTTCTCCTGGTCACGGATCCTTGACTCCTGAAGCTCCAGAATACCGATGAACTATCGACTCCCTGCCACCTGTCCCAACAGATGGACGACCCAGATCTTCCGGGGTTTCAGGGTTTCAGTTGTTGAAAAACACTCGACCCCAAAATTCTCGATCCTTCAAATCCCGATGGGAACTCCCGTGCAACTTCTATCCAACCCAACGGCTGACGGATAACTGGTCCACGATCCGACAGTTCATGGCCCCTGGAGCTTGGACTCCCAGCGCAACCGTAACCTTTTCGCTTCTTCGATAGATCCAACGGCTGACGGGATCCGCCCGAGATTTGACGGCTCAGATCCATTCTTCTGCGTAATAGACAGCTCTCCTTTGGGCTAATGGTTAGTTGCATGAAACTCTACGCGGTGTAGAAATTTCTCTCTTTGGCACGGTTAAAAATTTATATTGGCCTATTGTTCTTGAGATTTTTACATTATTTAAAATTTATCAAGACTAATACAGGCAAGTAGTTTACACACTTCCTGCATCTCTTCCGAATCCCCTTTTTTCCTTCTGCGCGTTGGCAGCTCCTCACTTAGGTAAGTTCGAGATGAAGTAGGCCTTTCCTAGGTCTTGCGGATATCCTCTTGCATTTTATTTGGTGCAGTTCGTGTAGTTATTGAATCTTACCAACTTCAAGCCTTAGACAGAAGTTTTCCCTCGACATTTTCTTCGATTTCAGGTGTCAATCTTACCCGAAACTTCATGTACAAGTATTTCTCAAATAAAATTATATTACCAGCTCTCTTTTCGTGCTTAATAGCTTTATCAGGCTACTTTAAGGGTAACTATTTTGTGGGAAGTGATCCTTCAAACTATCTGGTTTGCTGCCACTATTTTAAAGGTGTTCCTTTGAATATTCAGACTAAGACTGTATTATCCATTCACGATCCAGTTAAAGGGTATTGCCTAAGCTGTTGCTTGTGATATATGAGATTATTTGCTTGGGTAATGTAGGGGTGCTATCTTGAGTATATTTTCTGATACTGTATCAGTCATATTGGGTCAAGCTGAATGTTGCTTGACATAATCTATTAAGATGCAACTGATTTTTTTTGCTTACAGGTTAAGTGTGGCTGGAGTTAGCGTTTGGGGTTTTGGCCCTTAGGCCCAGATTTCAAACTAAGACTCTCTGATACCATGTGTAGCAGCCATATATTTATAAACATCATTTACATTCATAAGCAATTTATTTCATGAACTGAGATAATAACTTCATAACATAACAACTATATTCATAATAGCAACTTCAGTAACTTAGATTTATCAATGAATAATGATTCATGGCAGAATGAAATAAACACATAGTTTAATAGATTACCTGGTTCTGATGCTAATTCTTGTTGCCTTGCTGCCTTGTTGTTGCTTTCTTGCTACCTGATACACAGACCAACCCTACCACAAACAAAGAGTAACTGCCCAAAACTACTGTCCTCCCTGCCAACTAGGAAAACTACCTAGCTCCAGGATATCTATGGATATCCTGGTCCCGATTCCCAAAACCTCCAGCAACTCGGTGCCTCAACTGATTAAAAGCCATAGCCAGAAACTCTATGCTCACAGCAAATCTCATAGTCCTCCGAATCCATCCTCCGTCGAATGCCCCTCACATCCCCCTCCCTTCCTGCCTTATTCCTCCTTCACCAACTCATGCAGTCACTTCCTCAACCACCCCCGTGCATGTCCCATACCCTTCCTTTAATGTTTTAGCTTCTTGGGATTCATAGCTCTTCCCTCCTGCATACGCAACCATTTTTATAACATATAACATTGATCTCTTAAATTTATTCCTCATGTCATTAAATGTAACTTGTAGTTAAATATTTAATTAATTAATCACAATTATATCCTTTAATTAATTAATAACTCACTTTATTAATATCATTGAATCATCTTTGTTTAATTAATACCTTGTTAACACAATTAATCCCCTAATTAATTTTACTTTATAATTCTTAAACATTTATCCAATTAGGTTCGTTACATCTGTTACATATTTCTAGAATCTATTCCATATTTCTGGAAATTTACATGTGTTTTCCATATAGACTGGGATTGGGGCTCCCACGGACCATAAAAAGAAAGGACTGTAGAAAGAAGAACTGCGCCGCGGTAGAGAGGAAGACTTGAAAAGAAGAAATTAGAAGTTATGAGCCTTTGGTTAGATATTTCTATTTAAAGAGGTAGAATAATTGGATTGATAAAGAAAATAGGATGACATCAGTATAGACTTACTATGAAGCCAATGTGTTTTAGTTGTTGTCATCCACGGTCATTGGAATCGTGCCAACTCGTTGTTGCCCTTCCTCGATGAGGTTGTCCATTTTTTGTTGGAACCATTCTTCAATGTAGCTTCTCATGGGGGCCACATTGATTTCATCATGGATTTCTATGTCGAAAAGATCGTTTTCTAATTTCCTTAGATCCATAGAAATACTATGCAGAGCTTGTTCAATTTATTCATTGTTTGTTGCATAGTCTAGTAGCCAGTTCTCGATCGCATCTACACGATATTCAAGGATTCCATAAAACGTTTCTAAAGACAACCCCTTTAAAATATCAAGTTGTTCATCGAAGGATTCCTTGGTCATTGACAAGGATTTGAGGACTAAGTTTGGGTCTTGAACCTCGTTGGTACTTCCAGCTAAGTCTATTTGGGTCAGGCTTCTGAATAATTCTTATTTTTCTGATATGGATTGTTCACATGATTTGACAATGAGCTGCAGTTTATTAACTTTATTTTTCCATCATGCTTTCAATTTTTTGATCCGCTTTGGGGAGGGGAGATCCTCTTTTCTTCTTTTTAGATCCAAGTTGTTGATGGCATGGTTGGAAAAAGGGTTCCACATCTTTTCATAGAAATGTTGATCATTTTTTAAACTCGTCTGCAAATGTTCATGCAAATAATTTGCCCTCTTTTGAAAAGAAGTTATATTTTGTGATGTTTCCCAGGATTCAGTAACTAGATACATTCTTTTCTTGATGTTATTATCTACAAGGGCTATACATGATGCGAGGAGGCTGGAGGATACTTTTAACTTGGATGCAGGGGTAGCAGGCACAGTTTTTGCTAAAGGACTGGGAAACTCTGGGGTAGCAATGAAAGCCTCCTCAAATTCCTTGACACTGGCTTTTAGTTTGGCATTCTCCACTTCAATTCCTATAGTGGAATCATGAAGAGCATCACAGATTATGTGGTGAAATAGAGATATTTGGGATGACCGCATTTTCCTAAAGTTAATCTCCGTACGCAATATTCATTTCTTATTTGTTGCATATCTCTTTTCAATGACCGTAGTTTTAGATTGACTGTCAAAAACAACGCTCTAGAATACAAAGGATTCATCTTCGTAAAAAATGTCGGTCTCAGCTATTTCCATTGCAGAACGATGGTGAATCACGTCTACAAACGGGCCAACTTTATGCATGTGCTGAGTTTCAATTTCAAGTTGCATCTGTTCACTTTCAATTTTGAGTTTGCCTGCCTATCCTACAATGTTTTTTCTTTTCTTCGTCAGGGGAATTTTGTGAGAACTATCAAATTTTGTGTGAGGAGGGTTCTTATCTCCTCCTCCGTTTGAAGATTTTTGGGTTTCTTTCTTACTAGGATGGGCCATTGAAGTCATGCTCCATGATGTCGTGCTCTTGGGAGTGCTAACGGGGGACTAGACACTCTTCTCACCAGATACTTTTGTTGAATTACTGAGAGGGGGGGTGAATTAGTAATAGCGTAATTATAATCCTTTTTCTTCAAATGTTATAACAATGTAGAATTATTATCCAATAATGAGCAGTAAGAAATAAACAATCACACACATACACAGTACACCAGTGTTTTATGTGGAAACCCAAATCGGGAGAAAACCACGGAATTCTTTTTCTTATATGTCTTGAAGAATTACATTCATTAGAAGCACCAACTTCCTTTGTTTTATAGCTGTAACTGGAAGGAGGCTCCAACCCCCTAGTTTCTCGGGCTACAACCTGAGGGAAGCTCCAAATCCCCAATTCTCTAGCTACAACTAGAAGGAGGCTACAACCCCCAACGTTCTCCGACTACAACCGGAAGGTGGCTACAACCACCTGTCCTTGCCCCGTCCTGCCACCCTGAAGTAGAAGTATAATGATGGAACCACTGTCACACTATCACTGTGAGATATACCACCGTAAACCTGTACCAATAAATCTGAACCATGCATCAACCTGTAATCAACCTGTACCATAAACAAGTCCATCAAACATGCACCAACCTGTAATCAACTTGTACCATAAACAAGTGCATCCAACCATGTACCAATCATGTTTCAACTACTCATCAAATATGACTCATCAATATGTACCAACATCATCAACTATACACCTCATGTATGTGCGCCAACTCATCAACTACTTGTCACAACCATGTACTCAACATGTACCACAACCAAAATCCCTCATCAATTTCATCATCCAAATATGATTTGTAGCTCTATATATACCTGGTGTATCTGATCACATTCCTGCAAAGCTTCCTTAACTTTAAAAACAAGAGACTAGCATTTTCATCAAACTTTTCTTTAGTCTCACATGCCTAGTTTTGGATTAGTCAACAACCCTAACTTGAAATAATCATAACTTTGAACATGTAATGTATAAATATCTGAAACTGATACACAATGTTCTTCAGTGTGTTTTATGTAATTCCTCCAATTTTCACTACTTGGAGCCTCTTATAAAAGGAGTTATAGAAAAAATGGCATACCTTGCTGAATTCTGGCTTATTCTAGAGAGCGACCTTGTAGAGTGTGCCCCGCAAAAAATGTTTGATGAATTGATCTAAAACTGTTACCAAAAGTACTAGAGCCTGTACCCTAACCAACACATATTGTCTCACTGAATTTGGATTTGTTATGAAGAAGTTATGTCGTTTTTACCCAAAACACCTGATTTTGACTAGTTTCAGGACTGGCCACAAACCCTATTTTCCGCGGAGTGTAACTCCAAAAATGAAATAACCCACAAGATGATTTTTTTACCACAAATAATTGGATATGTTTTCTCACTTGCATAGAAATTTCACAGTCTGAATCATTATAAAAAAAAAAAAGTTATAGCGAAAATGGTGAGATGGTATGTAAATAACATACCTTAGAAAGCACCATCAAAAGAATGTATCCTTCCTTGCATTTCGGCCTTCTTTTCTTCACCTTCACTCAGAATTACAGTTTAGATATCCTTGGTTACCTCAGACACATATAGATATTCAATATTCTCAAGTTTGATTCAAATGAGAGAGCCTTTCCTCTTATTTATACTCTCCAAGTAGCTTCCTTAAAAACATCTTCTAGGTCACTTGGCCCACTTTCC
>ML783608.1:163679-188387 GCA_009831015.1 Picea engelmannii | reverse complement strand
TGTATTCACTTTGAATTATAATACACTCATCATTTCACTTTATTATTTACCTTTTAAAATCTCTTAAACCACTTTGACTACTTTGACCTTTTGGGGCTTCTAGATGACATATGAGGGTCCTCCAACTTCGTAAGGCCATAAGTCTCAAAACGTGAGGAGTTATGTGACGTTCTACATACCACCAGAAATGGCATGACATGTACTAACCATATAGAATAGTATTATCTAAAAATATATCATAACTCATACCATTACCCAACAAACAAACTTGGGTCCATTACCCAAATCTGGGGTCTCCAACTTCTCATGGCCATAACTCTCTAACCGTGAGGAATTATGTGACGTTCCACATACCACCGGAAATGACATGACAAGCACTATCCATCTAGGATTTTTCCCTGACAAATTCACTTTCCTTCATCTCATTATTCCGAAATTAAGCATGGGTTCTCTTACTCCACAAAGTGTCTTCCTGTGAGGGATTTCACCATAAGGGGACCACTTTGGAGTTCATCCATATTTACTTCTTATCAACCATGACAAAACAATAATGAGTCATATTTACATCAAACAACATTGGGTCCATTACCTAAACCTTTGTGCTACAAGGCTTTCTTCAAGGGTTGACATCAATGATAACCAACCTTAATCAACAACTTTTCCCTGTTGTCTGTACAATTCATTCGTGCTTTTCAATGTCTCTACGTCGCAATTGCTAGAAGCAGGATTGTTGTCATCACCCTGTATGTCTTTGGTCAGGCATCTATGGTTAAAAGAATTGTTAAAGTCAACTGCTAGTAAATGTTCTCGAAAAATCCCATTAGGGTCAAACCCTTTTAGCCTTTCAGCATAGGTTAGGTTCAAGTTCTTGAAATTTCTTGCAAATTCATCAATCTTGTTGACATTTCTACACACAAAGTCCCCAAATTTCCAAGGCAGAGGAATGAACTGGTTTTTTTTTTGTTGTTGTGGAAAAAATGCAACCAAGGGTTGTATTGCCTTGTTATTTATGTAACAAACATCTTGTCTGTGATGTGGCATGGATGGAAAGCAGGATTTTCCTTGGAGCCAAAGACCATTAGTACACTGTGATTTTCCTTTTGTTTAACTGTCCCCTTCCTGTTCAAAAACTTAGTTTCCTGGCTAGACATCCAGGGAGCATCCTTCCCTAACAATAAATCTTTGAAAACTAAGACAAATTCATTAAAAACTTCATAAAAAGAATGGGAGGCCTTGTGCCTCCATAGGGCCTAGTACCAGAATGTTACTGGGTCGAATCCACATTTTATTTTCTTGGAAAGAGACATCTTTGGAAATGGACAATAATGCACTATTACAAAAATCAAGTAGGATGACATATAAAATTTATTTGATTCTTTGAATCATGACAGATGGGAACAGATTTCAATGGAAATTAGCTTCCCCCAATCGAAAATGAATTGTTCCTTGACTGTGAAGTACAAAATATAAATAACTATACGAGATATGCTTGTCGTGGATTCTTGTCCTGTTATTCTTGTAAACATCCAACAATTTCCCAGAATGGATTTCTAAAGGAACTTACCTGCAACTTTGTGGTATCTTCATAAAGTGTTGTCGGGTCTTAGAGGAACTCGACTAAGATGTCCAACCCATTATCATGTTTTTCTAGGAACTGCTTGCAGTCTTGTCCTCTTGAAGTCAATGTTGGCTCCGACAATTTCAACATCTTGCAGAAGACCTAAGGTGACAAAGAAACTGGAGAATGGTCGCGCAGTGGAATAATTATTTGGCTTGAAATATATTTTTTGGCGCACCAAGAAACCACCTTCTTACAGTCAAAAACCTCAAGGATGCAGCCTGCACGAGTGATTCTAGAGGTCCAAATCACTTCGTTCTAGGTGGAACTCGATGAATAGTAAGAGTATGCCCTGGACCACTAGAATTTATGGTCCTGACATCCAAAGATATTCATTGTATCTCCATAAAATAGTTGTCAACCTGCTGCCATAAGTTTACAAGAACATTTGTTTTCTCTAGACGATTATTGAAATGAAGAGTTGGAAGGGATAATATAACGTTGTGTAAATCTTGGTCCAATGTGTGTGAATCGGAGATCTCCTCGAGACTTTTGCTCATTAATGACAATTTTGACAATTGTTTCATGATGTGTTGTTAACATTAAAGACTAATAATTGCACACATAGAAGTGAAAACATGGAGGATAGGGAAATGCGTGATTAAGAATTGGAGATTTCTTGAATGGACCAACACGAAGACCCATGTTTGAGATGAACAATTGGAAGGGACAATATAAATCTCTGTAGATCTTGGTTTAATGCGTATTAATGGGAGATCTCCTCAAGCGTTTCACTCATTAATGACAATGTTGATGGTTCCTGCATGGTGAGTTGTTAGCATGAAAGATTACTAATTTCATATTAAGAAATAAGTACGAAGGTCGTGGGGATGGGAAAGAGCAGTTAAGGAGTGTCTAATTATCGAAATCAGTCCGACAGGCTTCAAAATAGGGTTTCAAGGTACAATTGTTGGAGATGAGGGCGCGAGGGTCAAATTGTATGTCTCAAAAGTTTTTTGAGTGCAATACGCATAACACCAAAGAGGATATGATAGGGAATTCCAGAGGGAAATTTGCATATTGCGGAAGTCCAGGTAATGTTTGCAGGACACAGAACAATGGAGGTGCAAATATGAGCCTGCCTATCTGAGAACCCACAATCGAAAGAGTGGCTCAAGTATGGAATAGAGAAACAGTTGGGCAGATTTGTTTTCACTAATATATTGAAAATTGTAATATATATCGCATTGCGTGGCAAGATTGTTTCTACATGTCTCTGGGAAGAAAAGAGAAAATAATAGAAGATAAATTAATTTAAATACAAGGATTCGAGATTTAATTAAATTTCACTGTCTCATCGACGCTTTTTCTTTTTAATGGTAGTCTGCACGGTTGTTTCATGAACTATTAGCATTAAACCTTGATCAGGCACAGTAAACAGTGCCTAATAATTGGAGATTTCATGAACCCGCCAACCTGAGGAACCGCGAAAGAGATTCCATGAAATGGGCGAGTATGGAAAGCCTTCAGACGGGCTTTAGAATTAGGGTGACAATGGCTCCCCAAAAGGCATGACTTCCCGAGGGTTAAATTGTATGTCTCGGAACTTGAATGCAAAATGTGTACCACAGAAGAGGGGATGATATGGGAGTTTGGCGGTCAATTTGTATACAACATACCCTTTCGGTCATTAATGACATGTTTAACGTTCATGAAAAACAAAGTGCTAGCATTAAAGATTGCTAATTTCATTTCCAAAGAGAAGTAGGAAGGTGGCGAGGACATGGAACAACAAGTAAGGAATGGCTAATTATCGAAATCGATTGGTGATGCTTCGAAATAGGGCTACAAGATACAACCAACAGAGGTGACAGCCCAAGGGTCAAATTGTATCTCTCGAGAGTGTTGACCACAAAACATGTAACATGGAAGAGGGAATGATGATGTATTCATGCGGACAAAATGTATATCGCAGAACTCCAGGTACTATTTGCTAGTCATGGAACATTGGAAACAAAATCCCGAGCCCGCCAGTCCGAGAACCCGCAATCGAAAAAACAGAAGGGCGGACTTGATACACAATAAATGTACAATGTCATGGAGATACCACCAACTTGGGGCTAAGTATTGAAAGGAACGACGGATAAATGGGATCACAATGGGGAATTCCAGTGGACAAATTGTATATCTTGGAAATATGAGCACTGTTTGCAAGTTGTGGAAGATTCCAAACAAAATTTTGAGGTCTTCAATCTGGGAACGCACAATCAAAAAAGTGTCCAAGTATGGAATAGGGAAACATTGGCCTAGACATGTTTTCGCTAATATATTGAAATTTGTAGTAGATTTTCCATTACCTGGTGTTAGTCCCTAAAGTTGCACTTGACTGGTAAGGGCAAGCTAGGGCATCATTGATTTTATTGCAAAGTATTTTTGAGGGTTTTATGATTTGGTTTCGGTTTAATGGTTGAAAACTAGGTCAAGCTTACAACATGGCATGAAAATCAAGATTAAAACATTGCATATCCCACTGGCTGAATAATAGGTAGATACATAGATGGAGTAAACCAATTCAGAAAAAGAAAGTGAAATCTTCAATTTGTCAATTTCACAAAGTTTGGTTTCAATATATCATAAAGAAACAGGGGTATCATCTTGAAATCATTACTTGAAAATTATCTCTACAGCAAAATCTTCACTGTATAAATTGACATTCAAGAACCAAAAAGCATTGCAATTTGAATAATAAATTCAAGCATGAAAATGAAATAACAGAGTAGAAAAGAGAAGGTCTAACCATCCATATGCCTTTGCTATTAAGTGTCAATTGAACATACATGCCTTTACCAAAAATCTCCACAAAAAGTCTGTATAGATCTCCAAATTTTCGACCTCCATAAGGTATGTCTTCTTTCTATTTAAAACAACTATGAAACTACCAGATCCTATTATCTAGGATAGCTTTAAATGACTAGAATCAAAGAGTATCAAGATCCTAAATTATATCACTCAAAAATGAGCTACTATTTCCAAAATAGTCCACAGCTCAACAGCTTAATATAACAAACATTGCCAGCAATACTCTACAAAATAGAGATTTTGTTTGACTCTGTAAAGTAACTCGATATCTTAGCATCTCCTTGATCAAAACGAGTATTATTTGCCAAATCTCCTAGAGCACCTTTAAACAAAATTGTAACCAATCTTGATATTACCTTTAAGATAAAATCGAAGTAGAGGCTTTGGCATTTTTCTGCTTGAGCTTTGTGGTTAACACAACATTGTGCCAGTAAAGTCTAAAATTGATTTCCCTGAGTGCCTTAAGCAGCACCCTTTGCTCCTTCTTCTTCTTTTTAAGACTTTGAATTATTTCCTGCTGGCGAGCATTCCATTGTTCTACTTGCATCTTTTCTTTCTTTAACTGTTTTATGGTTTTCTGAAATTATTTAATCTTTTCCTTATCAGTTCTTATCTCGACCCTGAATCCTGAACAATCTTCAGAGCGTGCAGTTTCATTCAGATTTAAACTAACACTAGGTTCTTTGGCTTTAACCTGACATTTTGAAATCAATTCTAAGCTATGTTCTTCTTCAGAACTTGATGAATCCATAGCTCCAGGTACATCTGGTAAGTAATCTGAATCTTCCATGTAATCCTATGTTTCTTCATGAAATTCACTGATGCCTTTAGCCATCTCTTTAGCCTTAGCTAATCTAGTTGAATCTCTCGTTACAGGGCCTGCATGTGGTGTAAGTTTTCCTTTTCCTTTGCTGACAGATTTCTTGGGAAAAGGAGTCCTCTTTGCTTTTTCCCTGGTGCTTGTTTCAACCTCCTCAGAATCATCATCTATGATTATGGTGTTTTATTCTTTAATGGTAGGATTGAACATTTCTTTTGAGTTCAGCCTGTACTTATTAGTATCTCTGGTTGAATTTCTCCTAGGTTTTTGTGATACACACACACCCTTTTTCCTTTTTCCTTTGACTGCAACGTTCTTTTTGCTGGTGAATGGCATTTCAGTCTTGACTGCAGTTTGATCAATGGGATCATTTTCTGACTCTGTCTCTTCTTTGACATCTTCCTCAGGAAGCACCTCATGTTTGGGCTCCCATCTAGGTCTTTTAACCCTTCTCTTTTTAGTTACCTTGCTATCAGAAGATTCGTCTTTTACAGGGTTTTCATCAGCAACATCTCAACCCTGTTTAACGGTTTTCTTCCCTCTGCCCCTTTTTGACTTATTTGATTTAACAACAGGTTTCAAGGATTCCATGAGCCAATTCCATGGCTTTTGTAGTTCATTTAGGGCAGACATAACTAGGGTTTTAATCAGGACTTGATGGAAGAAACTGCCCTTGGCATTAGTGGAAATAGATTGTACCTTCTTGAACATTTTTGTCAAACTTTTAAGCAAGAAATAAAGAAGGTTTAAAGGGTAGTCACCATTTAGATGCATCAATATTATGATATTATATATATATAGATCAAAGAAAACTTCCCTTCGCAGGTGATGTATCTGTGAATCACCACCAGGGCAGTGTGCCATTCGGGTTGGACCTAGCTACGAGGAATTCCCCTTCTCCAATCCAGATTCTACTTCTCTGGAAGGAGGAATTGATTCACAAACTCAGTGACCACATGTTCCTTCTTCCACCATCTTTCCCCTCCAACCACGAGCCTGCAAGCCTTGGCTATAGTCTGCTCTGTCACCAACATCAACATTTTTTCTATTTCGACTTCATGACCATCGAAATTCAAAGCAAATTCCAGGGAAACCCATTCGTCATATCCTTGAAATGTAGTGAGGAACTCAAACCACCCGACGTCTCTGAATATTTGAGCCATTTGAGGGTAGGCTTCAAGGAGTTTGGCACCTTCTGGTTTGATTCTGGTCACTTGTCCGCTACGTTTTGGTGCCATTTCAACTCAAATCTGCAACTAACGCCCTCATCTTCCGAATTTCCTTCCTGCAATTGCTAATATGTCTGATGCTTTGAATGGATGCATGTATTTCTTCCTGCAGGGTTGAACTTAAAACAACTTGAACTGATCACATAATAATCATTAAATAACATGGGATCTTGAAATGAACCCTGCGTGTGTGTATAGCAATTATGTTCTGAACATGCTGAGTTTAGAGATGATTACCAAATTCTCGTGGGGACACATGAACTCTTAGCTCATGATCTCATTATCATAACTAAATCGGGATAGCAGGCGCACGATTTGGCATGATTATTTGGCGCTACGGGAATAGGCTTATTCCCATAGTGCGTTTTGACAATTTAAAATTTGAAATTCCAACGGCATAAAGGAGACACTTCTAGTTTAAACAATGTTTTTCATAACCAAAACTCAAACAAATCATCAAAAATTAATGCAAACCATGAAATATAAAAAATCTTAAAAAATGAAAACAGCTGAAAACGGAAAATGAGGGATGGGTAAGGAGGGTTTTAGGACAAGGGTTTCTTACTTAAACCAAGACAAAAGTAGAGACTAACACCTAGTACAGATGGCTATTCCTAGAGACTTCTTATTAATGATGATCCTTACGGTTGTTGCATAATGGTGTTTTATTATTAAACCTTTGGTGTTTCATATTTGGAAATAAGTACAAGGATGTCTGAAACAGGAAACAATGACTAGGAATTGGAGATTTCATGAACCCGCCAACACGAGGATCCAAAATAGGGTGACAAGGTCTCCCGAGAAGACGTGAGGCCCCGACGGTCAAATTGTATCACTTGGAACATTAGAATGCATAATATGTAACACGGAAGAGGGGACGATGTCGAAATATGGTAGTCAATTTATATATAGCAGAGGATCGGGTGCCAATTGTTTTGTACCAGTGTGTTCAGTTGTCACCAGTAAGAGCATAATTAATGTATATTAGGAAGGAGAAGAAGTTAGTGGGGATGGAAGGCAACGACAGATACTTTGAAACATTTTTGAATCGTGGTAGAGTGAAACTTGCAATTTGGAGGAGTCTATGGTGGAATTGTAGATCATGGAAGTTTTGAGTGCAAGATGTATATACTGGACTAAGAAGCAACAGAGTTCGAAAGTGCCAACTCGGCAACCATGGCCATAAAATTGGTTAAGTATGGAAAGGAACAACAGTTGGTTGGATTCATCATGTGAAGATATATATGGAGATGAAGATATGTCATCTCGCCAACATTGGAACCCATGATCATAGAAATGTGACTAAGTATCCAACCAGAAAGCGATAATACACAGGAAGAAGAAAAGGTAAAAAGGGCTAAGGAGTCTGCAGTGGAATTGTATATCACAAAATTTTTGAGTGTAAGATGTATATTACGAAACAAGAAGCAACAAAGTTCGAAAGCGTCAACCCAACAATCGCAGCCATAAAATTGGCTAAGTATGGAAAGAAAGAGCGGTCGGTCAGATTCATCATGTGAGGATATAGATGGAGATGAAGATATGTCACCTTGTCAATGTTGGAACCCATGAGCATATAAAGGCGACTAAGTATATAAATAGAAAGAGATAAAACACGAGAAGAAGAAAAGGGAAAAAAGGACTAAGTATCTCACAGAATAACATCTACTCTTCGTTTATTAATGCCAATATTTTTGAACCCCTAGTGAGTTCTCACTAGTAAAAGCATAAATTGAAGATCACATAAGTTCTTTGGGTGCAACATGTATATGATGGAACAGGGAACATAAGTGTTGGATACCGCAAACCCGAGACCCGGTGAAGAGAGAATTGGCTAAGTATTGAAAGGGACCGCGATCGGTCGAGCTCATGGTGTGAATATATAGATAAAGAGCTGCCAATTTTTGAATCCAAGAGGTCATGATCATATCGATGTGACTAAATATAGAACCACAAAGTGACAATAGAGGGGGAGAAAAGAGGAAAAAATAAAAGAGAGTTTTTATATTTATTCCAATAGTATTCATATTAATATATATTAATAGGTTATTTCTGGTCCAAATGTAAATCATCTTCCAATTTGCAGGATCCTGTTCGGTTCGCAAATTTCATTGAAATCCATAAGAAATATAAAGGAAAAAAATAGAAGACGGATGGGCTCGTGATGGGGCATTCCAGCAGACAAATTGTATATCGCGAAACTCTGGGCACTATTTTCAAGTTGTAGAAGATTTGAAACACAATTTTGAGGTTGTCCATCCGGAAACCCGCAATCGAAAAATTGTCTGAGTATGGAATAGGGAAACTTTGGCCCGGACTTGTTTTTGCTAATATATTGAAATTTGTAATAGCTTTGCCATTACCTGGCAAGAGCTTCTTTGTATGTTTCTGGACAAGTTCTGCAGGGATGTTTGGTACTCGAGACTTTTTCTTATTAATGATGATATTTACGGTTGTTGCATGATGGATTTTAGTATTAAACCTTTGGTGTTTCATATTTGGAAAGAAGTACGAGGATGGGCAGAACAAGAAACAATGACTAGGAGTTGTAGATTTTGTGAACCTGCCAACGCAAGGATCCAAGATAGGGTGACAAGGTCTCCCCAGAAGACGTGAGGCCTCGACGGTCAAATTGTATAGCTTGGAACATTTGAATGTATAATGTGTAACACAGAAGAGGGGACGATGTCAGAGTCTGGTAGTCAATTTGTATATGGCGGATTTTTGGGTGCTAATTATTTCCTACCATTGTGTTCAGTTGTCACTAGTAAGAGCATAGTTAATGTTTATTAGGAAGGACGCGAAGTTAGTGGGGATGGAAGGCAGTGACAGATACTTTGAGACATTTGTGAACCCTCGTAAAGTCAATCTTGCGAGTTCGAGGAGTATGTGGTGGAATTGTAGATCATGGAATTTTTAAGTGCAAGATGTATATCACGGAAGAAACAACCGAATTTGTAAGCATTTACGAATCCTTCATTCCATACTTAGCCACTTTTTGGATTGCGGGTTCTCGGGCTGGCGGGCTCAAAATTGGGCCTCTATTGTTTCATGTACTACAAATAGCACCCAAAGTTCTACGATATACAAATTGACAGACGGACTTGTGGGCTGGCTGGATCAACATTTCACTTCTGTTGTTCTGTGTCCTCCAAACAACACTTGGAGTTCCGCTATATACAAATTGACAGATGGAGTACAGGGCTGGTGGGATCAAGATTGTGATTGTTTATGGATGGTGATCCCTATTAACTATCTAACATTATCTAAAAACATTATTTCCAAATACTAAATTATTAATATTAAATATTGATATTGTACAATTTAATTACATAAAATTATTAAAGGATGTTAAATCTCTTATTTAAAAAAAAAATGAAGTAAACAAAACAAAGTTTTTTTAAATTCTATCACCGCAAGTATAACAACGAAGAATTTGAATTTTAAGGGCCTCTTGTTGATATGATAGCTCCCTTGGACTTCGCACAGTATATATTTGTTTATTTCAAATTATTCTAGGAGATTAATTTTACCAAGCTCATCGATCAAGGAAAAGTGCTAAAATGATCCCAATTTGCAGGATGTTGTTCGGTTCACAAATTTCGTTGAAATCACAAAATTTTTGAGTGGAATATGTATATAACGGAACAAGAAGTAGCAGAGTTCGAAAGCGCCATCCTCACAACCGCAACCATAAAATTGGCTAAGTATGGAAAGGAACAGTGGTCGGTCAGATTCGTGATGTGAGGATATAGATGGAGATGAAGATATGTTAACCCACCAACCCTGGAACCCACGATCATAGAAAGACAACTAAGTATACAACCATAAATTGATAATAGACGGGAAGAAGAAAAGGGGAAAAGGGCTATGTATCTCACAAAAGAAAATCTAATGTTCCTTTATTAATGCCAATATTTTTGAACCCTTGGTGAGTTCTCACTAGTAAAAGCATAAATTGTAGATCACGGAATTTCTTTGGCCACAAGATGTATAAGATGGAACAGGGGACATAGGTGTTGGATACTGCAAACCCGAGACCCGATGGCCAGATAATTGGCTAATTTTTGGTCAAGATAAAGTTTTTATATTTATTCCAATAGTATTCATTTTAGTATATATTAATAGATTATTTCTGGTTCAAATGTAAGTCATCTTCCAATTTGCAGGATGTTGTTTGGTTCACAAATTCGTTGAAAACAATAAGAAATAGAAAGAAAATATATATATATATATATATATATATATATATATATATATATATATATATATATATGACACAACATTTTTTTGTTTTTTGTATATGCACGGATATTATCAAATAGAAGAAGCTGCAATATATGCAAGATATTGAATAGGAACATGACGTCAACACTTGAGTTTCCTTGTTGTAATAGTCATTAATTCATTCTATTCATGAGACCCAAATAATGAAAGCAGGACAGGTCCTCCAATTTATTTCTTAAGTATAGGACAGGTGCCACATAAGTATGGCTTATGACAAATTATTCTTCCATGTAAAATGTAAGGAACGAATAGAGTATCCTTTATTTAAATCGAAGTACTAGGCAGCAGAAAGAAAAGATTGTCATCCATGTTTAATGACACACACAAAAAAGGTACTAAATAAAATGAAAAACAATACCAGAGATTGGAAAACACCATTTAAAAAAAGTGCAAACATTCTATATTCAAATAAGATGGCTTACAAAATACAACTGAGATTATTTTCCACAATGACTACGATTTTCCTGCCACCAACCCAAAAAAACATGTACAATACTGAAGCTTGTGGACAGTCTTCTTGACGATCAAATGCTTGATTCATAAAAAAACGACGAGTTGAATATCAATTTCGAGTCTTGGACTTCATTGGTGCTTCCAACTAGATCTATCCCATCTTTTTGAATAGCTTGTCTCTTCTAGATATGGCCTGCCTACATTGGTTGGTTATTCAACATTCCATTCTTTGTTAAGTGTTAATTTCCTTCTGTCGTCGAAAACTTGGGGTTTAAGGTGCCTTCCTTGAAATGTTCCTGGCCATTGACATCCAAGACAACTTAGAAATTTGATTCAGGCCTAATTCAAAGTCGAGGGACTCGTTTTATGTGACGTCAGCTTTGGGGGAAACAAATCATGTTAGGCATAAAAAGCTTAGACAAAATAATAATAATTTAAGTATGTTGTGACTGTTATTCTCCCTGTATTTGATCATCTATTTGGTTGAAAAGCCTGCCTGAAGATTTGTATGTTGAACTTATTTGTTTTATTATGGTAAATTGGAAGGGACATCCAAGCCAGCTACAAAATGTTCCTCTGTTGAAGTACATAAATTCTTCTAGCATCATAGGTCTGACAAGTGTATCAAATGTTGCAGATCACATCAGAATATATCTTTCATTGTAGGGGTGGCAGACATGGCGACCCACAAAAAGGTATGGAATGTTTGGAACTAATGCCAAATATTACTCCATGCTCGAATACACTCAGAAGGAAACTACAAAATTGGATACCAATGAGCATGAGAAACAATATGTGTGTTTGAATCAACATTCTAAAATTACAGAACGTTTTATGCCAAAGTTGTAACAGAATTGACAGACAACCAGTTTCTATGTCAAATAGTGTTGAGCAACCTCTGTATGTAGTAAAAGACTCAAAATACAATCAACTTTCGATCACTACTAATTCTAATGTCAAGTGTAAGAAGTCATGATCCCAGGTTCCAAGTAGTTTCACCTCCTTGCATCCAGATAGGCGGTGACCCCAGGCTCTAGATAGCTTCGACTTTGGACATTGACATTGGTGGTGGAAATCGGAACAATGCTACTGACTACAGTGCAACAATGTGGTGAATAAGCAAGGTTGTCATTGTCAAAGCACTTAAACTGCAGGATCTACAAACCTGCAAAGAACATTGTCTTTAGTGTTGCTTTCTAATGAAATCTACAATGTTGCTTTGAGTCCATAAATCTTTGGATGTTGGGTGTCATGTGTGATAATGACCTTGACATTAGGTACATGTCAAACATATATTATCTGACATTGCAATGTTAATGCAATTGACATAATGGACGATGGCTCAATTGCATTGGCACAAACAATATTAATTTTGTGATTAATTAACATCCTTGAAGGACGTGAATCCCAAACAATGCCTAAAACTTTTCGAACAACCGTCTGTTAAAAAAATACATTGTTTTATATTTTAAAAAATAAAAAATTGTGGTTTGAACATTTTTTTTTTCAAATATCGCATCAACTGCAACAGAAGAAATGCATTTTCCTTATCTAAAGTAAGGGAAACAATAGGAAGATTCACAGTAGGTGGAAACAGGTCTTGAAACACACCACTACATTAATGTATCTTCTAAAGAATGAAATAAACTAATTACATGAAGGTGGTAGTAAAAGGTGATTTTAAAAAACCAAAGCATTACCAGACCACGCGAAACTTCTTGCAGAAGGTGGTAGTATAAAGTAATCCTCAGAAAGTGTTGCAAAATCCACAATCCATAATGCCTTCCCATTAAAGATTTCCTGTTACATGTCGATGCAGTGATTAGAAAGTTTTGAGAATGGCGTTCCCTATTTATATACCCACCTTCAAGTAGGAGGGGAATATTCATGTATATAGGCGCAAGCCCATCGACCCAGATGCAATCATATGCGTAGTAGTAAAATAAAAAATGTGCAGTAGCGATAGATAGTTGATTGTATGTGTAGTCTGTAACTACATCCAAAGGACAGTGAACAAACTTTGACAAAGAATATGTCTCTCCTTAAATTCTGTTACCACACCCAGAAGTAGGTCAACAAACTTTGAAATATAAACTTATGTAATTTTAGTATGTCATTTTAACCACCCATACAGTTTCTCTTACTCGCGACGATCCAAATCTATAATTTCCTTATGAGTACATTCGCGAGTGGAGTAATATTTCGTGTTGTTTTCAAATATTACAGACCATTTTGCAAGACATGGTAAGTGTGACTCCTCTAACGGAAGACAAATTCTTGTGTGCTCTGCAGAATTTGATACACTTGCCAAATCTGTGTTGTTGGAAGAAACTATATACTTTAATGAAGGAGCATTTTGTAGGTGACTTGAAAATCCCTTCCAAATCCCAGCAAGAAAACAAATAAGATCAAAAAACAAATCTTCAGGAAGGCCTTTCAACCAACCAACGCATCGAATACAGGGAGAACACCAATCATAAGATACTTGTTTTGTTTTTTTTTCCTGTCTGAAGTTTTGTTGGCTAACAGAGTTTTTTTTTGGCTCAAAACTCATGTCACATAAAACCATTCTCTTGTCTTTCAATTGGGCCTCAATGGAATCTCTAAGTTGTTTTACATGTCAATGACCAGGAACATTAGAACGAAGACACCCTAAATCCCAACTCTTTGATGATAGAGAGAAATGGGAATAAGTATTTAAAATCAACGGTAGAGGATGATAGTATAATCTTCTGTATATTTTAGTTTAATTCATCTTAATGGAAGATGCCCTCGATATTTTCACTTATTAATGCCAATCTTTTCAAATATGTGCATTGAATAGTGACTAATAGCACGTAATAACATTCTCATATCCGAGAAGATTCTCAAATATGACAACCTGTAACATATGCACAGTATTAGAGAGGGACATGACATCAAGACCTATATGGATGACATGTTCATGGATGGCAGCGTGGTAGTACAGTATTGCATTGTTACTATGATGATGCCTTTAAAAAACTAAAATAGCCAATATTTTTTTTTGCAAATTCAAAATGCCAATCTTTTCGCTTATTAATGCCAATATTTTCGAATATGTGCATTGAATAGTGACTAACAACACTGTTAGGACCACACAATGTACCTTTTTGCCCATACTTTTTTCCACCATTACACTCTTGTTCACTCACATTTAAACTCATAGTATCACTTTATCCTATCTTTCCAAAGGTATACAACGTCTCTTCTCGTTACTATATGTTTAATCTGTTTTGCATATAATTTTACATCACTCTCATACTTAACCATTGATTAGAAATGTATAAGTGTTGAAACAGTTCAAACTGTAGATTAGCATTTGAGGCCTGTAGATAAAACAACAACTCACAGAAGCTGTTACACAGTCCATGGTCGACGATGCTGAAACACAAAAGCTGTTACACAGTCCATGGTTGACGATGGTGAAACACAGAAGCTGTTACACAGTCCATGGTCGACGATGCTGAAACACAGAAGTTGTTACACAGTCCATGGTCGACGATGCTGAAACACAGAAGTTGTTACACAGTCCATGGTCAGCGATGCTGAAACACAAAAGCTGTTACACGGTCCATGGTTGACGATGTTGAAACACAGAAGTTGTTACACAGTCCATGGTCAACGATGTTGAAACACAGAGGAAGTCGTTACACAGTCCGCGGTTAACAGCGACTCACACAGATTGACTTCAACAGTTGCACCGTGAACCAAGCATCAACCATCACTGCTGTCTGAGAAGTGCTGAAACAGTCAGAACGCAAATCCTGTGGCTGAAACAGCCCGCGATTTGTGATGCCGAAACAACATACAACAACAGTAACAAGAAATAGTTGTTACTCCAGCCATAACAGCAACACCTCACTCAGCACTCGTAATAGCATCCTATTGCGGGAGACTAGGATATCCTATTCTGGTTTAGAAAGTTGATCTGACTAAGAATAGGACTCAGATATACACCTGTAATTTTTTTGATCAATTGTATCGAAGGGATTCCCTCTTTAAATAAGAGGAAATCATCACTCGAGAGGATCCTCAATTTTTGTACTAAGAAGGGTTTACAGAGAGGGACGTACTTCATTTCAGATTGTAATATGATACCTTGACAGATGAATAAAAGACTGTTTTGAGCATCTTTCTCTAGCCTCTTCGTTTTAGGGGAATCTTGTGAGAAGGGAGGGCCCACCTTCTTCACAAGATTCACCCATTAGCTTTATAGTGAGCTAGTATTATTTTTGTTTATGCTTTGAGTAAAATCTGTTTTGCTGAAACACTACTTTATTGAACTCTGTCTTGCTGCTACATTGTTTTCATATGATTCATGTTTGGGTAACTGTTAATCATTCTAGTTAGCAATCCTGTGTGATGAATTTATGAAAGCTTGGTAATCAAAGACTTGTGCTGAAGGTTCCTGCTTGGGAATTAGGGTCCTGTTCTCTGTTAGAAATAGTTAGCCTTCAATTATTTTCATGAGTGTGTTAATCAAAGACTTGTGCTGAAGGTTCCTGCTTGGGAATTAGGGTCCTGTTCTCTATTAGAAATAGTTATCCTTCAATTATTTTCATGAGTGTGTTAATCGGAGACTTGTGTTGAAGGTTCCTGCTCGGGAATTAGGGTCCTGTTCTCTGTTAGAAATAGTTAGCTTTCAATTATTTTCATGAGTGTGTTAATCAGAGACTTGTGCTGAAGGTTCCTGCTTGGAAATTAGGGTCATGTTCTCTGTTAAGAATTAGATAGTCTTCAACGTGTGCTAATTGTTTCAGTCAAGCAATGAGTTCATAAAGTGTGATGATCGAAAACAGGTGTTGAAGATTCTTGCTTGGGAATTAGGGTCATGTTCTCAGAATAGTTAGTCTTTCCTATTACAGCATCTTGTTGTCATTTTAATGTAATCCAGGATTCTTCAATTAATCATTTCTTTAAACTCTGAGCTCTGCAATAGGTAGATTGTTTTTCTGTAATTCAAGTTAGAACTTCAGTTCATTCAAGGCAAGTGTGATTAATATAGTTTCCTTTACTACAACTCTAGGTTGGTTTTGGAATTGAGCATATATAGTGCGTGGTTACCTTTGAAATAAACAGACTTCCCTGGGTTGACAATTTATGTAGCACTTGATTGTTTAAATTAAATAAGCAATTATAGTGACCAACAAACACGTAATAACATTCCCATATCCGAGCAGATTCTCAAATAAGAAAACTTGTAATATATGCACAGTATTAAAGAGGGACATGATGTCAAGACCTTTGTGGATGAAACGCTCATGGATGGCAGCATGGTAGTACAGTATTGCACTATTACTATGATGATGCCCTTAAAAAACTAAAATAGCAAAAAAAAAATTGCAAATTCAAAATGCAAGCAAAAAAAATTATCAGATCCCATAATATTCGCCTGTTTATGCATTTTAATGGGAGATGTCCTCAAGATTTTCGCTTATTAAAGCCAATATTTTCAAACATGTCTTGTTGGTTATCACTTTTAAAAGCATAATTAATGTGCATTGGGAAGGGTGGAAGGTGGCGGGGATGGAGGGGAGCGACAAAATGCTTTTAAACTTTTCTGAACCCGGGAACGCGTGAACCCGTGAAAATTTGAAGACTCTACTAAGTATGGAAAGGCAGGTTGGACAGACAGACTCATCGTAGGTAGAGGCAGGGTTGCGATTTCGAGGATTCTGGGGTTGAATTGTAGATCACGGAAGTTCTGGGTGCAAGATGTATACCCCGAACACGAGTTACCATACTTCGATAATACCTATCCACGAACCTGCGTTCATAAAATTGGATAAGCATGCAAATGAACGGTGGTTAGTTGGACTCATGATGTGAAGATATATATCAGTTCGCCACACTGGGAACGTGCAAGCAAAGAATCATGACAAAGTATGGAACCAGAAATGCATAATAGAGCGTAAGAACAAAAGGGAAAAACGAGCAAGTTTAGAAGAAATTGGATAAATATGCAAATGAACGACGATCGGTCGGACTCGTGATGTGAAGATATAGATGGAGATGACACTTTGTCAATTGGCCACCCTGGGAACCGACGACTACAAAAACATGGAAAAGTATAGAACCAGAAACGCGAACAAAAGGAAAAAAACGAGAAAGTTTACAAGAGGAAAAAGAAAGGGAGAGAAGAACTTTATCGTTCAGACAAAAAAACTTACTCTAATAACTATGAATCCATAGGAAGACATTAACCATGGGAAAAACATCGCCAGATATGAAATATAGTTGGAGCCCGACAAGCACTGGTTGAAGTCGTAAGAGATGCAATTTACATCGACTACAAAATTTTGCATATTATTTTATCTTAATAGTATTGTCTGGGGAGCCAACTGCAAAATAATGTAAGAACAAATCCAACTACAGATGCAGCACCCCAACATCGCAAAGCTTAAGAAAACAAGAGAAAGCAGCAAATAACAACCCAGTTAAGAAGCACCAAAAGGGCCAACTTCAACCGCGGGACCCGAGCCCTGCAAAGTTGAATCAAACATCAATAAGCAGCATCCAACGGACAAAGAAGTAAGCACCAACCAGTTGACCAGGAATGTCAGTGAAGAACAATATTGGCCAAATTCACTACATACAATATTGTATCAAAACATTTGGAGGAAAATGTATTGCAACACATCTGTTAACCAAATAGTTCAGGCTGTGAGACCGGTCAGGTAAAATTCAAAGCTGGCAGAACCATCCAAAGGCCAATGTTCGACACAGAACCTACCTCCATCACAGAAACAATGACGCATCGCAAAAGGAAATCGTATTACAAAGATTTTCTACAAGAGGATTTCGACTCAAGAATCCCCGATAGTCAAATTTCCCACCTACAAACTAAAAATATCAAGCGAAAATAAACATGGAACCCAAACCCGCCCGTCAATGGGGAACAACGGAAGGAAAATTCCAATCGCGGTTGCAGAACCCCAAGCGTGCAAACTGTAACAAGAGCAATAGGAAAACAAGAACAACAACAACAGGAAAATAAGAAATCAGTGAACATACAAGAAGCAAGCATGGACCAGTGAACCAACAATGTCGTTGAAGAACAATATTGCCCACATTGACTGCAGAGAACATTGGATATAAAAAAAAATGGAAGAAAATGTATTGTAACAGGCCTGCTAAGTAAACCTTTAAGGCTCTGAAGCCTGTTAGGTAAACATTTAAGCTGTCATAACTGCTCTGTAAACATTTAAGAAAGAATGCAGCGTGGCAGGTCTCTTACGTACAAAAAAAACATTGATTATATAATTTTATAAAAAAAAAAATATTAACAATAGTTCGAACAGAAGAACCTATGTAAGTAAAAAAGAAATGTATTCAAAAGACAAACTAATATGAAGTCAAGTTATAAATAAAAAGCCGATTGTCTATCTTCAAAACTTTGGATATCCAAACATTTCAAGAAAAAAACAAGGAACTAATAACAACTCAGAAAGACCATATATGATCAAAAACTTTGGATATGGTAACATATAAAACATTGGGAATAGTGAAGCTGCCAAAAAGACCTCCAATCTGTTATCCAATCAGAGCATGACATATATGGTACTTTTTATTATATAAAAGTCAATATTTTTAGTTCCCGAGTTCCAACAATAGATATTATGAAAATATTTTTGGTCAAAGGATAAACTAATAAGAATTCAATGAATTAACGATCTCTATAGTCTCTCTATGCCTTTGGCAGGGACTAATAAAAAATCGAATGAAAAAAAAATATGTATTATATTCATGATCTTTGATTTTATGTTATTATGTAATTATTGAAGCATATGACTCATTAAATATTACTAAAGGAAGCACTTAAGTCTAGCAACAACTAGGCAAAACTTAACCCAAAAAATGTGAGATAGATTGAATTTTTGTGGAGTTACATATTTGTGTTAAAAACAAATATGAAAAAGGAGAATAAAATAATAAAAAAATGTGTAGAGAAAGAAAGAACTTAGGTATGTAATGATGAAGAATGAAACAATAATGGACTAGTATATACACTAATTGTGTGAATCTCCACCCTCTCTTAAATAGTATGGTGAATGTAATGATGAAGAATGAAACAATAATGGACTAGTATATACACTAATTGTGTGAATCTTCACCCTCTCTTAAATAGTATGGTGAATGTAATGATAAGAATGAAACAATAATGGACTAGTATATACACTAATTGTGTAAATCTCCACCCAATCTTAAATAGTATGGTGAAGGTGAATATAGAGTGGAATTTCATCCTTTCAAAGCCAATGAGCACGATGTCTAATAGTATGTATGTGGTGTTATGGTTATTAGTGATTTTGAAAAAACAAAATTGAATGATGGAAGTCCTTTGGAGGTGGGAGAGCATCCAACACAAAAGTCCATATTGAGAGTAGAAAGTGATGTTATGATGCATACATCTGTGAATTGTAATTATTGAGTTTACATGTGTGAATTGTAATTATTGAGTTTATGCAATTGAGTATACACGATGTGGCCCACTTTTGTGTTTTAGGAAAACTTTTCCTCTTTAGTTTGAAAAAAATTGAAAGTCACAAGAAAACATAACGTACCTGATTATGTGGTCATTTTTATTAACAACTTGACATAATGTCTAGTGGTAACCAACACATTATCAAAAGAAAACGAAAAAAAAATTGTTAGGACCATAATATATTATATTATGTTTTTCTATGAAGTTTTAACCCAAAAGTGAAGTTGTGATGCATACATGTGTGAATTGTAATTATTGAGTTTATACAATTAAGTATAAATGGTATGTTTTGGACAAACTTTTCCTCTATATAAAGTGAAATGAGTTTGAAAAAAAAAATTGAGTGAAATTGACATAACATACGTGATGTGTTCATTTTTATTAACAAATTGACATAATGTCCGGTGCTAACCAACGCCACATCAAAAGAAAATGGAAAAAACTATTTGTTAAGACTATAATATGTTATATTAGATTTTTCCACAAAGTATTTACTAAAAGGACCCGCTCTCCATTAGTCGAAAATGTTATTTCGGACTTTGGTATATGAAGTGACATAAAAAGTGTTAAGATAAGCATCTTGTACGTAAAGCTTAAATCAATATCAATTTTGTAGATTTAACATCACTCATTATTATTATAGTGTGAAGAGAGAAAGGAGATTTGAATTGAAAAAAAAAAAATATTAGCATAAATTTATTTCACTCTAAATTTATTTCATATTGAAAGGGATCAAATTTTTGGAGTAAATATTTTTTAAATTTTTTTCAATTAAAAAAATGTTTTTACTTTAAGGAATTTGATCCCTTTCTGTGTAGATTTGAAGTTAAAATGAATTTGCATTGATTCTTAACTTTTTTGTGTGTGTGTGTCAACTTCATGTGGAGGATGTTGGGAATTGCACATCTCCCTCATAATGAGTAACACAACATTGAAATGTTTTAAGTGTAAGAAATTTTTAACTTTCAATTGCTTTATGGATTATAAATAGTTGATATTGAAATATTCTATTTGAAGTGGACATTGAATTATCTTATTTATAGCCGACATTGAGATTTTTTTCGTTATTAATTTTTTTTTAATACCAAGTTTCAATTCCATGTTAAGCATTGAGGGAATTCCTCATCATCCTCATAGATAGATGGAGATAGATATTTTATTTATGGCCCACATTAAAACATTTTTTTCATTATTAATATTTTTTAAATGCGACATACCAACTCTATGTTAAGCATGGAAGGAATTATGCATCTCCCTCATACTAGGCCATACAAATATTATTTCGATGCAATAATATTTTTTTCTAAATCAGCGTAGATTCATCTTAACTACAGATCTATCAAGCGTCGAGAGGGATCAAATCTCTCTAGGTGCAAATGTTTAACCTTTCCTCAAGTTTTGCACTCTAAAAAAGGTTTGCACCTCGAGATGTTTGATCCCTCTTTTCACTTAATTGCATCGAGAGGTGTTCTACAACCCAGTATGAGAGAGATGTTCATGTAACATAACACATTAAAATAATAATAAAACATTGATATACATAAATACATACATACATACATAGATGATGATGATGATGATGATGATGATGATGATGTCCACTGAGACCAAATTGGTCTATCAGGCCTTAAGAGGATAAGGGATTACTTGCAAATCTTTAGAATTTCGTTTATGTGCTCGAAAATAATTAAGATAAGCTTTCCAAGATCACCATAGTTTTGTTGAGTTAAAAGGTTAGGAAGGTTGGTAGTGTGAAAATTATTTTGAAATTGAGATATAATCTGGGTATAGGCTGGACAATCTAAGAGAAAGTGTTTTCCATCTTCAACCTTCTTAGTGTCACAAAGGTGGCATATTCTTTCATCCCATGGTGTTTTAGGAATTAACCAATGCCCAATTTCACTATGGAGCACGTGAGAGATAATTTTGATCTTCTAGATTATGGTTGATTACATCAAGTTATAATATATTAATTTTTTTTCCCTCTAACTCTTTATCACACCACACTTTCTCTCTCTATATATATAATATTAATGTTTTATTATTATTTTAATGTATTATGTTACATGAACATATTTCTCATACTCTAAATTTTAATTAATAATTTTTTTATGTTATATAAAAATAGTTGATAGGGATCACCATCCGTAAACAATTGCCATCATGGGTCTGCCAACCCTGCAGTTCATCTGTCAGTTTGTATATTGTGGAACTCCGAGCACTGTTTGGAAGACACGGAACAATAGAAGTGCAATGTTCATCCCGCAAGTCCGCTTCTAAATTTCTATATCGTGCAAGTCTGGGTACTATTTGCAAGACACGGAGAAATAGAGGCCCACTTTTGAGCACGCCAACCCGAGAAACCGCGATCCAAATATTGTACATGCTTCCCTTAGCTATGCTCCTTGAAAGCCTACACAAAGTCACAATTTTCATACTTAGCCACTTTCTCGCAATTATGCAAATATACAAACCCTCCGCTGAACTGCACCATCATGTGCTCTCATGTTTTACATGTTTTGCAGTCAACAATTCCAACTCATGCAGTTTCACCATTGGACACTCACTAGTTTCACCATGCAGTTTCAGACTTTGCCATTCCTTCCTTGCTTGCTCTTCCCCGTCCCCGTCACCTTCGCACGTGTCCATAATAAGAAATAATGTTTATATATATGTGTGTGTGTGTGTGTGTGTGTCTTGTTTCTAAATCTTTAATGCTAACAGGTCATCCTGCAGGCACCGTCTAAGTTGTCATTGATGCGTGCAAGGCTCAAGAAGTTCTTCCATTAATGCAATATTTGCAGAGGCTTTTGTTATCCCTTCCCGGTCTTAATTTCAAATACCATGGAATGTCATTCCCATGTCATCAACTTGGTTCTTTCACGAAACCTCCAATCCTTAAATGTTGTTCGTCGTAACTGCCACCTTCGCACTTCTAAGTATGCAATAATCAAGCTTTACTTCTAACAGGTCACCATACAACACACATAGATATTGTCATTAATGCGGAGATTTTCCATTCGCACGCATTGAACCAACGTTTCCGGGGGGTTATATTTTCCCCTCCATTTCTTCATTTCAAGCCACGTCTGGGGCAAACCAACATTTTCATAAACTACTGTCAGCAGCTCCACAACAGTTTTGTAGAGATACAGTGAACATCTTCCTCACGAGCTTCCCATGCAGAAGAAGGGAAAATAATTGCAGGGCAAGCAGAGCAACCCGAACGTTAGAGTGAAAACATGGATCTTGACGTTGATCTGGATAGCATATTCTGCAACGTTGATCAACCTAAAGACGCAACTCACTATGTCTACCCAATGGACATAGTTGATACCAAAATTTTTGATGAAGATGAATCCTTCAAATTCCAGAGTGTTGTTTTTGAAAGCAAATCAAAAAAATTAATGATTGAAAAAAGAGATGTAAAAAATAAGAAAAGAAAACATCGTTCAGAACTTGACCTTGCCAATATACAGGTGTCCAAAATATCTCAACTTCACATGGAAACCAGAGATGTTCTTCATGATTATGTTGGACTCATTAAGGCCAAGAATTCCAGACTAAAGAACCAGATTAAGGAATTAGAGGAAGCTTTGTTTCCTATGCCATTGCTTGGCAGTAATTTGGAAATAGCCATGACTGCGACTACCTGCACCCCTGTAGAAAATCTAAAAGGGTCCTCCAACTTCCTCGCATCCTGTAGAGGGTATGTGGAGAAAAATATCAACAAAATAATGGAACTGATTACTAAGGCCTGGGAAACATCACAGAATATGGATTCCCTGGGAAGCAGGGCACATAACTTGCTCCAACTTCTGCAGACAGATTTAAAAAATGAAGAAACTTTTTATGTCCACACGGTCATCCCTTTTTCCTTTCATGTCAACAACATGTCAAACATGAGAATAAGACAATGTGATCTCCCGTCCAAAAAACGACTCACTCAATTAGAAGCATGCTGGAAAGAGAAGGTGAAGAACCTGTATTTGATCGTCCAATCATGTGAGCAAGCAATATCAAAGAAAGAAACATTATTCACAAAGCTCACCAAAATAGAGTTAGCCAGAAGGACAAACAACTTCTAGAACCCCATCTTAATCGTCAACTCCCTGGCGTTAACTAAGCAAGCTTTCGATAAACAAGTTGATAATTTTAAGGCCTTGTCTTTAGAAAAATTTTACAGGATTCTTGAATATCATGAAGAATACGTGGACAACTGGCTAGTCCGGTATTCGGTATAGAATGGAGGCATTCATCAGGCTCTGTCTAATCTTTCTATTGACCTAAGCAAATTAGGAAATGAACTTTTCAGCATTAAAATCCGGAATGACATCAACGTCGCCCCCTTCAGAAGCTATATTGAACATAACTTGAAGTGGGTCACCAATGAAATCCAATAGGGAAATGCATCAGCAAGCAAATAGAAAAATTACTTATATGGAACATCACTATAAATCCTTTGTTTATCAATCTAGTTATTCAAGCAGGTTGGCGACAAAAACCAACAGAAAAATGCATCAGTAAGCAAATACCAACATTACTTATATGTACCATGCAAGTACGTGTATATTGATAGTCCTTTCTTTATCAATCCAGTTATTCCACCTTTTATTAATACAAATCTATAGAAAAAAACCAATATCTTCCCATTTCTACTTTTCAGGTATTACTTTTCACAGTGTTATTTCTTGTACATATTTCTCTTATGGTCCACGGGAGCCCCAATCCCAATCTATATGACAAACACATTTACATTTCCAGTAATATGTAACAATCAATTCTTTTTTTCATATATTCCAAATAAAACTATTCTTTTGTCTCCTTATATATTTATGTGTTCCTAGATTTTTATCTTCAACTATGTTGAATGTGAAGACATTATGTTTATTTTATTTCATTTTTTTTTTCTTTTCTTTTTTTTCTGATGCATATTTTCTCTTGTCTGGTCATTTTTAAAATTAAGTATGAGATAAATGAATCACTCAAATTTGAG
>ML783608.1:142780-163553 GCA_009831015.1 Picea engelmannii | reverse complement strand
TATTTAAATTTCCAGGAATATGTAACACGTTTTATTATTATTTTATATAAATTTCATAAAATTGTGTTCACTACTTTTTTGCTACTCACACATATAGAGAGTATGTCATTTCTTGCATCTTTATCACCTGTCCTTCATACTGCTTGCCACAGAGGCCCTTTAAGAGGCTCTTTGTAGGCCATGGAACAACAGAGGCCCACGAAAATCTCATCCCCATACTTTATAAAAGTACATATTTTGTATGTATAAAAGTAAATATCTACTTTATATTATTATATATGTGGTATGTATAATTTATGCTGTCGAGGAACCTAGAATTTGATAAATTTCAATTTCTTGTGTCCAGGAGCCCCTGTTTTAAAGAAAACAAACTCGGGAATGTTATTTTTTTGGTCCTTTTGTCCACCACCCTATGTAACAAACATTAGTACTATTTCTTTGTGCTTTTGTCCACCAACATATGTAAAACATATGTAAAGAAAACTAATTCGCGACTGCTAATTTTTTTTGACACAAGCCCCTTAAAATTCAAATAGTCCGCAAGTCCAATTTTCAATTTGTATATCGCAGAACTCTCGATGTTTTTTGTGGGGCATGGAACAACAAAATCCCAATTCTCAGGTCCCCAATCCGAGAACCCACGATCCAAAAACTTGGTAAGTATGGAATGAGGGTTCTGTGCATGCTCTATATATCTAGTTAGTCAAATTACATATTTGGTATGTATAATTTGATAAATTTCAATTTCTTCTGTCCAAGAGCCCTTGTTTTAAAAAAAACTAATCCAGGAATGCTAGTTTTTTTGTGCTTTGTCCACAAACCTATGTAACAGATGTAGGCCCTTAAAATTCAAATAGTCCGCAAATCCAATTGTCAATTTGTATATCGCGGAACTCTAAAGAAAACAAATTCAGGAATGTTATTTTTGGTACTTTTGTCCACCACCCTATGTAACAGACACTAGTACTATTTTTTTGTGCTTTTGTCCACCAGCATATGTAAAACATACATAAAGAAAACTAATTCGCGACTGCTAATTTTTTTTTACACAAGCCTCTTAAAATTCAAATAGTTTGCAAGTCCAATTGTCAATTTGTATATCGCAGAACTCTCGGTGCTTTTTGTAGGGAACAGAACAACAAAAGCCCAATTTTTAGGTCTCCAGCCCAAGAACCCGCGATCCAAAAACTGGCTAAGTATGGAATGAGGATTTTGTGCATGCTCTATATATCTAGTTAATCAAATTACATATTTGGTATGTATAATTTGATAAATTTCAATTTCTTGTGTCCAGAAGCCCTTGTTTTAAAGAAAACTAATTCGAGAATGCTAGTTTTTTGGTGCTTTTGTCCACTAACCTATGTAATAGACGTAGGCCCTTAAAATTCAAATAGTTCGCAAATATGATTGTCAATTTGTATATCGTGGAAATCTGGGTTCTATTTGAAGGGCACGGAACAACAGAAGCCCAATTTTCAGCCCATCAACCCAAGAACCCGCGATCCAAAAACTGGCTAAGTATGGGGCTCCGTCCATGCTCTAGAAAATCTCATCCCCATACTTTATCAAGGTACATATTTCGTATGTCTAAAAGTAAATATCTACTTTATAAAATTACATATTTGATATGTATAATTTATGTTGTCCAAGAACCTGTAATTTGATAAATTTCAATTTTGATTATGTCTCGGAGCCCTTGTTTTAACGAAAACTAATTCAGGAATGCTAATTCATTTGTGTTTTTCTCCTGCCTGGTCATTTTCAAAATTAAATATGAGATAAATCACTCACTCAAATTTGAGATTTCATAGTTCACACACACACACACACACACACACACACATATATATATATATATATATATATATATGTTTCTTTAAATTTCCAAGAATATGTAACACGTTTTATTATTTTTTTATATAAATGTCATAAACGTGTGTTCACTACTTTTTTCCTACTCACACATATAGAAAGTATGTCATTTCTTGCATCTTTACCACATGTCTTTCATATTGCTTGCCACATAGGCCCTTAAAATTCAAATAGTACGCAAGTCCGCTTGTCAATTTGTATATCACGGAACTCTGGGTCCTCTTTGTAGACCATGGAACAACAGAGGCCCAGGAGCCCCTGTTTTAAAGAAAACTAAATTGGGAATGCTATTTTTTTTATACTTTTGTCCACCAGTCTATGTAACGGACATTAGTACTATTTTTTTGTGTTTTTAATGCCAAATGTTTTGGACACGAGCCCCTTAAAATTCAAATAGTTTGCAAGTCTGATTGTCAATTTCTATATCACGGAACTCTCACTGCTTTTTGTAGGGCAATTTTAACCCTGCCAATGCTTATGTAATGGACGTTAGTACTATTTTTTTGTGTTTTTTGTCCACCAGCGTGTGTAAGGAAAACTAAATCGGAAATGCCAAATTTTTTGGACACGAGCCCCTTAAAATTCAAATACTCTGCAAATGGATTGTTAATTTGTATATCGTGGAAATCTCAGTGATTTTTGTAGGGCATGGAACAACAGAAGCCCAATTTTGTAGTTCGCAAGTCCAATTGTCAATTTGTATATCGCGGAACTCTGCGTGTTATTTGTAGGGCACGGAATAACAGAAGCCCAATTTTCAGCCCGCCATCTCGAGAACCCGCAATCCAAAAATTCAAATAGTCAACAAATCCGATTGTCAATTTGTATATCGCAGAACTCTCGGTGCTATTTGTAGGGCACGAGACAACAGAAACCCAATTTTCAGCCCGAGAACCCCGAATCAGGGTTCTGTGCATGCTCTCTATATCTACTTAATCAAATTACATATTTGGTATGTATAATTTATGCTGTCCAGGAACCTATACTTTCATAAACTTCAATTTCTTGTGTCCAGGTGCCCTTGTTTTAAAGAAAACTAATTCAGGAATGCTAGTTTTTTTGTGCTTTTGTCCACGACCCTATGTAGCAGACGTAGGCCCTTAAATTTCAAATAGTCTGCAAGTCTGGGTGCTATTTGTAGGGCACGGAACAACAGAAGCCCAATTTTCAGCCCGCCACCCCGAGAACCCACGATCCAAAAATTCAAATAGTCCGTAAGATTGATTGTCAATTTGTATATCGCGGAACTCTCGGTGCTATTTGTAGGGCACAAAACAATAGAACCTCAATTTTCATCCCGCCAGCCCAAGAACCCTGAATGAGGGTTCCATGCATGCTCTGTATATCTACTTAATCAAATTAGATATGTCGTATGTATAATTTATGTTGTCCACGAACCTATAATTTGATAAATTTCAATTTCTTGTGTCCAGGAGCCCTTGTTTTAAAGATAACTAATTCATGAATGCTAGTTTTTTCTATGCTTTTGTCCACGAACCTATGTAATAGACATAGGCCCTTAAATTTCAAATAGTCCACAAGTTGATTGTCAATTTGTATGTCCCGGAACGTTGGGTGCTATTTGTAACGCACAGAACAACAAAAGTCCAGTTTTCAGCCCAACAGCCCGAGAACTAGTGATCCAACTATTTTTTGGTGTTTTTGTCCATGAACATATGTAGAAAACTACTTCGAGAATGCTAATTTTTTTGTGTCCAAGAACCTTTTAAATTTTAATTTGTTTTTATAAATTTCGGAAAAAGACTAATTTGTAATACTATATTTTGCATGAAAACCACATGTACTTCAACTTCCTACCCATGTGTTTGTATTCGATCGCATTTATTCTCATTCCAACCTGACAAGGACTACGCTGCCATGTAACACTTATTTATAAATATAAATTAAATTCTAAAAAAAAAGATCAAATTAAAAATAAAAAATAAAAAAATGAGAAATATAAAAATATAAAATGTCATTTAACTTTCCCACAAACAAAAACAAAACAAATTGTTTCATTATACATTATATATTATATATCTTTAAAAATAATATAAATATAAATTATCATAAGAAAACTATCCAATAATTAACACAAATAAGTTAATGTCTAACCATTAAAGTTTGAGAATCATTATACCTCCTTTAAAATTTGAATACAATAGAATGATACATCGTAGTATATTTTAGAAAGTATTCGAACCACCGTCCTTCCTCATCCATCGTGTAAATTCATATGAAGGCATTATAACATAAACCTATGTTATTTGTGATTCTAAATTCATTTTTTCTTTTAAAGAGGGAATAATTATAAAGAGAGAAATTTATTGAGTACTTTTCTTCATTTTGAGGATGGTATTTATATCAAATTGGTGTATAAGAATTCTTTGTTTCTGGACAAGGGACACCTCTCCACGTAACTATTTGACTTCTAAAGTCTACGAAGGTTTACATACCTTACCCCTTTAGATTTGAACTTGTGATCTCTTAGGAGGAAACACATATTCGTAATCATTAGGCCCACTAAGGCTGATATATATATATATATATAAAAGAAAAAAAAAAGTATATTCTTCATGTGCTATTACACTTTACAAGAAAGGAAGATTTTGTTGCCTACAAAGTAGAAATGAAAGTATATTTAAGAAGGAGGGCTCAAGGGATCTTCAGTTATCCGAAAAGAGATCTCATATTATTCTTCTCTTGAACAAAATTATAAAACGATGGCTACAGTTACAATTAAGACATCAAAACAAAAACTATGTCCTCAATGGAACTAATTTAGAACTATAAACAAATAACACATGAGATGTTTTTTTATCACATATCCATGTAATATTCAATGATGTTTCCTACTATGAATTATTTTATATTCAAGCTTCCCATTGGCCAATTCAACCCAATGTTTGATAGTGCTTATGCCTCCCTGTTAAGTTGTTGGAAAAAGTGTGAGTAGATTATATGGTTGAATTCTTCGGAAATTACCTTGAGATGATTAGATAAAGTCTGTAAGGAAATGTCTCATATCACCTATTCTCCCTTCATCAAATTTACAACAAGAGGATAAATCACCAAAGACATAAAGTCTTAAAATGTGTTTTGTTAGTTCCAACTTCAATAAGGTTCTCAAAGCGGGAAGTCCCACTTTGTTGTTTGTGCCAATAACCACACATGCATAGAATTCCATTTGATATCCCTCCTAGAGATGTAAGACTCCTCCTATGTTGCACTATGAGTCTTCCCCCTGAAAAGTGACATCAAAGAATCCCCAAGGAATCAACTCATCCCAAACCATCTTGTCAATGATATGTGACCTCTTAGTCGCCCCTTTTGCTATGTAATGTTTTGTTATTCAGGATGGAATTGTGTGCCAACCATATACTCCACAGAGTGAGGAATGGTACAACACGATATTTTTTAAGCTCGGAATTATTATAACAAATTGTTAATCCCTCCTCAATAAATGAACAACACAAAACACTAGTAATTCCAATCCATTGGAAAATATCACTCCATATTTGAAGAGAGTATGGGAATCTAGTGAAAATGTGAGATACAAATTCATCTACATTTATATAAAGGTATCATATACCTAGTCCTTGTTTGTTTTTATTATGTAGATAGACCCAAGTAGGAATTATGTCCATCAACGCTAACCACATCAAAATTTTTGTTTTTTTAGGTGCTTGAAATTTCCAGATCTTGAGCCCCCACCTGTGTGCCTCCCCCACTTCACATGACACTATGCCACCTCATAGCCTAATTTTGCAGTATATTGACCACCATCCTTATTTATGTTCTAGATTAATTCATTGCTTTCACCTCTTAATTAGACATGGCCACAGATCAAGGAAGAGATGACATTGGACCAATAACTTGTAGCATCTCCTTCTAAACCAATATTTGTAGCAGACAACCACCTCTGGTGCCATATATATGTCCTTTCCTCATCTACAATATGGTTTAGTGTGCTCAAACCATGACCACAAGATGCAGGACCGACTCCTCTCGTGAAAAAGAATTATTGTCATAGCTAATTATGGCATCCTCACCAAGCCAGATCTAGGTCCTATCACCAAATTTCCATGCTAGATATTGGCACCAATTAATGGAAAAGCTAAGACTAATGTTTTTCATTGATTGGAAGCATTTTTTAATGTTTTTGTGGTCATCGGATCCACACAGTAATTGACATAGGAACCATGTATTTATGAAAGATTATGCACTTCCATAAAGCATCCTTGGATATGAGATTTCAAGGGTCTTGGAAGCATGTGTGTGTGTGTGTATTAGTTTTCCTTAAATAAGAAGTTAAATTGCAACTCAACTAAGTATTTAGTTTTATGTATGGAATTAAGGTTAAATGTTATTTGAAAGTATATGATCCTATTACTATAACCTAAACAATGACTATACGAGACACTAGCATTCTTGTAAATAATATTTAGAATGAAACCACCTTTTGGTCTTGGAATAAGGCCTAAAACTATGTCTAATTGGTTAAGACATGTTAATGGCCCAAGACCCAAATGCATCTAGCAAGATTGAAAGTCTGACCCCTTACAGACATCCAACGGGTTATTTTAGGTGGCATGGTTTTCCTTGAATATTGACAATGAGTCAACTCGCATTTGTGGATATCATCCAATGGCGGCTATCCTCACTACTAGTTGAAAACTGAGTTATGATAGACTTTTCCATCTTTAGAAAAGTATGTTTATTACGTGGTGGGTTCATTCTAGTGGTTGAATATTGTGTATTCTAAGTACAAGGTATTTGAGTAAAGTCCACAATTTTATTACCTCTGTAAATATTATGGGCCTCACTTAATATCCTCACCATATTAAATTATCAAAACTACAATAAATAGATTTTTTGAAAACAAAGAATATATCATTATTATCAAAATCCTATTATAATACTTTGGAATCTTATTAGTCCTGGCCATGCCAAGGACTATTTTTTTTTAATGAATCAAACTACTTTGACTTGTAATTATTTTATTCATTTTGCTAAACATATCCTAAAGTTTTGAGAAAACATGTATTATTATTTTTATTTTGAAAATTATAAACAATTTTTTGAATTTTGTAATTTGATTTGAGAATTATTGATGGGACTTAAGTGCCCCCTGTGTATGATAATTTTTTCTTGTCTTTCTTAGATATTAAGAAATTATTTAAAAACACAAAATCTAAAAAATTATGAATCGGACAGGTAAAGTAGAATTTGAAAACTTGTCTTAATTAATATCAAAATATTAATTAGTCATGGCCACAACCACCAATTTGTTTGTTCCACGAGGGTGAGGCAATTATTCATTACTACAGTCAAGGATCTGACATGTTTCATAAGGCCAGAACCCACCTACCCACAACTCACCACCTCGCCACCTTCTCACCACCTCATCATCGCCTCCCCGCCACTATCATTGCACAACTAATACATCACATATAATAAAAACATTAATCCATCTTGTAATATATTTAAAGTTCCTTTCTCATCTTGTTTTATGCTCAAGAATGACACCTTTAGTCAACAACTCAAGAGGATCCATATAGCATAGAGAAAGAGCTTTAATAGGCCATATTTTCTTGTGAGGCTTCACCAATAGCACGGGCTGCCATTTTTTCTTTTGAGGCTTCAAAAATAGCACATATTGGGACTGTTCAACATTTTTTCTCCATATCTTGACCATGAAGTCATCCAACCAGGTGAAGTGAACTGTTGTTACATGACATTGAGCACCCCCAAAAAAATATTGGATATGACTTCAAATTGTCTTTGTAGTGTTGGGTTGGGTTGGGTTGGGTTGTTCTTTTTCAGAATTCACCAACTTAAAGTTGCAATTTTGATAGGCTGTTGATGTGTGTTTAAGAAAATATTCCATTATCACACTGGGCAAGGGCCGACATAACTAAAGTAACTAAGTCAGTTAAGCTTTTGAAAATGAAAAAAAAAAATGGATTTCATTATATATTTTTTCTCATACATAGTTGTTTAAACCAAAAACCTTTATGGAAGTCATTCATATTCATCCATGACATATTATTTATAGATTTGTATTTTTCCCTCTAAGAAGTATCTATAGATTCATATTATTTTCCTTTAAAAAGTAAATATTATTTGTAGATGCATGAATCATTGTTTTTGTTACAACAGTGGAATAAAATGAGACAAATTTGTTTCAGTTCTAGCTTCCATACCAATTGATCGAGTTGTTTACCTTGAATTAGTCAATTATACACCACTTGTAGCAAAGTTAGTTCTAGTGCCAGTTGATCCACCAGATGAAAAGTAGATCTAATAGCAGTGGTTGATCCTAAATTGGTTCAGCATGTTTCTTTACCAATTATTCTTTAACCAGTTGAACTTATGGTAGGATTGCTATAGCTCAAATAAATTTATGATGGCAAGACACCATAAGGTCAATTTTATTTTGAATCAAGGCAGATGACCTTTATTCTGGTCTAAAATGAATGCAATGATTGCATATTGTATCTTCTCTTTCTCCCTAAATTTGGGATTGTCATTGTTCTAAACCTGCTTGCCCCATTAATGTGGGCACAATCTCTTGGACGAGGATCTCTTACTTGGAAACAATTCAAGATGCAAACCATGAAAAAACCCCAAGACCCATTCTCTTAGAAGTAGAATTTAGAGGAAATATGATCTTTTACTTAGAAACAATACAAGATGCACACAGAATGAGCAAACCCTGAGTATTTTGTGTTCGTCCCAACATCACACAATCCAAAAAGAAGGCTATGCAAAAGGAATATCTTCTCAAACATTCTTTTAAGGTTTTTTATTCACATGTGAATCCACATCACACAAAATATAGATTCCCAACAAAAGGCATAAACCAGACCATGATTTTAGGTTATGTGGCAAGGAGCAGCCTCAACGATCTCTAGATCCACTTTAGGATGGACATTGTAGTAAGCTTATCGGATTTTTCTTATTGTGATACATTTTGTTTTTTATTTGACATGGTTGATTGAATAAGCATCTTGGTAAATTTCAATTGTGAGTTAGTACTAAACTATCAACAGTCTTTGTAACCTCATGTTAACTTTTAGGATGTGATTTTAATATTTATTAGTAGGATTGAGAGCATGGTTCGGTATTTCATACCTTGATACCTACTCAGGTATATCTAATGGCATAGCATGTTCTTAGGGACCGTGAGAGCGAATCAAAGTGGGCAGGTTTGGGTCTAGTCTGCACAAGACCTATTACCTGAGCACATATAGAGAAAAGAAAAAAGGTAGAAAATCATTAAATGAAGAAATGATAGCGGGCTTTAGCTGATAACATTTGTGAAGGCTTGCTAGGCCATGATTGGGTGAATGGAAGAAGAAGGAACAAAACTTCCTTAATGGTAGTCCAAACGTCATAGGTATCGATTCAACAATGGGACAATAGACCTACTTGACAAGCAACGAATAAAACTTTAGTGTTTTGAGGACTACTTATGGTTTGAAATTTGAAAAGTTATGAGCGGTTGGTAATCCTACCAAGTCTGAAGATCCACAAGACAACAATATTAATATTAATTGGCATGCACTCACTCCCTGTAACAATATATGAGGAATCTATCTGTCTTTGTTACTAGTAAAGAGGGAGACCCCAAACTATCAAGCTTGTTTTTCATGATGTAGATCATGGATGTAGCTCTACATGGAGAACTTCACCAATGTCCTTCACATGGCATATTTAGTACATGCAACACGTAAGGAAGAAAGTAAGAAATAGGAAAAGTGTTGGCATAATTGAGAAGCTCACGGAGATAGGATAACAATTAATGCAAATGTCGGGTTGATTCTTGCTTAACCTTTGAACAACAATTAATGCAAATTTCACATTGATTCTTTCTTAACCTTTGATCAATGTGCTATAAATTAATTATATTTATAATTAATGAGAAGTTTTAATTACGTTTTCAATTTTAAAATGACATCAATTATATTTATAATTAATGAGAAAACTTGGATACAATTTCAATTTTAAAATGGCATCAATTATATTTTATAATTAATTATAAATGAGCTAATGTAACAATGTTAAAGGAAAATTAAGTATCCATTAATCATGATGTAGAATGTTATCCCCATTTTGTGGATAACTAAGGAGATGATGTCTCGAGGCCCTTAGGTTGCAAACATGGAGTGTCGAGAGACTACATGACCAACAATACCATTTGCACAGATGGAAAACCCACTCACCATCATAGATCATCATAGGTTTCCAGATGGCATCCGCCACACTAGCTATTTTCCAAAAGATAGTGGGCCTTGCTCCATGAGGTGCAAGTCAATATTATGGTGAGCTTCCTTTCAATATTTAAGCCATTTGATTATGTTGTATCTTAGATTACTCTAGATTTGATTATATGTGCTTGGACATTATGCCTTTTTCCCTGCTTCGCCTTGGTGGTTGACATTGTGCCCTAGTAAGTGGTTTTCCTAGGGAATGGGTTTGCTAGTGGGAACTCCCTTAATGAGCCATCTTACCGCTCATGACCATACTTACCACTTTCCATCATTATTCCCCTCCATTTCCTTATCTCTTGGGATTTTAGGGTATATTGACCCAAGAAGGGGTTGTCCCTCATTCTATGGGAAGAAGAGGATAAAGGCCTAGAGGGGTTGGTATTGGGTAAAATATAAAAGCCTCATATAAACCTTCCATATGCTTCGCCTAGGGATCACCCAAGAAAGAAATGAAACACTTATATTTGAATAAAGGGGACCCACAATATAATAAAGAATTGCTTGAAAGGTTAGTTGAAGGATATGAGGTTTCATCACGAGCCAACTTATCATGTCCATGAATATATAGTGGTATGACATTGTCATCATCTGGTCACCAAACCAGGGCAATGGCTCTTAGTTTCATGACCAAGAGAAAGAGGGTCTCATCACGAGCAAGCCTTCTAATTTCCATTAGGTGTTTGCGGGTGACATTTCCATCACCTGGTCACCATGCCAAGGTAGTGACCTTCAATCTCTCCTTATGCTATTATGAAAGAAAATATAAAGAAATGAATATAAAAGGCAATTTATGGGCTTGGAAAAGGTTCATTGCGGACGAAGGTACCACACTACAAAGGCACCCATGAATGACACACTACAACCCCTTGTATTTCATGATCCTTATGCCCATTGAGTCTTGACCCCAACCACTTCATCCACCTTGCATGGCTTAGAGATGGATTTCTTGGAAACTCTCCTTGACCTAGGGAAAGATCTACCCAATATGACACCTTGTCAACCCTCTCATATTTAAGCTTGACAAGTCGCATAGTGTCTTTGAGTTGTTAATTGTTTGATATAGTGATATTTGATGCACATGCTTAGATGGATTATTTATTGATTGGATTCACTTATCATAATGTTATGGCTTGATATCCTTGGAGGGTGTGCTCATTTGTCTTTGCAGGACCTAGTTGGTGGATAGTTTTGGGAGAATAAGTGTAGCTTGGGCTTCCATGGGGCTACAAGACCACAGGTTCAATTCCAGGGGCCCGCATTTCATATGAGAGAGATCAGACTTGGATAGCCTTGATGATGACTTGGACATCCTATCCCAACCTTTACTTGCCAAACAATTTTCCTATGAGGGGAAAAACGTTCTACTTTTGAGCCTGATGTCATGCTTTTGGGGATAAGGCATGGTGGTGAGGTGCCACTATTTTGACACATGGATATTTGAGGAGGAGAAGGGTCTTCACCATGATGAGATTGATTAGATGCTTGACATGTGGCCTTTGGAGGCCTATCCATGCTTCTCCAACACCAACGACTTCCTCAAAGTGGAAAAGCATCCCCTAAAGGGGTGACATCCTCCTATATTAGGGTTTTATTTGTGCAAAAAGTGAAATTTCAAGTGAATTGTTTAATATTACTTTTTTAAGGGGGAAATATTAGGGTTGTTGACCCCTAATCTTGTGGTTTACTCCTTAATTTGTGGACAAACTATGTTAGTTACATTTTGTATAAATAAAGATCATAAGATCTAATTTTAAACAATAACTCTCCCTCTTGTGAGAGGACTTGGCTTGGAATTTTCGGCTATCTTGGATCTTTTATCTCTTGTGCACTTGTTTATGTCTATGTTTATGAATGGTTGATGGAGGAGGTCTAGCGTTAGCTTTGGATGATGCTTTCTATCTCTTGTGGTGGATTATCTTGACATTTCTCTTGATCTTGGTATGGTCTTTTACTATTATGCTATCACTTTTTCAAGTCAAGTATTGTTATTCTAGGAGCTAGGTCGGAAGTATCAGGGCATACACCCCCACCATAGTCTTCATTATTTTATTGCTCCATCTCGTTGACTATACAAGGGTTTGCTAAGAGAAGTATACGCGCATACACCCTCTTAGCTTAAACCCTAGCTAGATAAACTTTCCTTGGGAAGTAAAAGGGATTACATCCCAAGGAGGTAGTTTCTCTAGATCTTGTTCATTTGAATCCATTAACCCAATAGTAAAGGTACTAGTCATACTTTTTTGCATTAGAGATATAAAATCATTTCCTTGGGAAACATAATTTTTTACCTTTTGAAAGTTTTCTTGCTTGAAGTTGATTTGCCTCATTGAAAGGAGTCTTCCCCCACTAGGGCATCCCTTCTCTCCCAACTAACAGTTTGATCTAACTAACATATATTATTGCAAAGTGTCTTTTCTTGTGTCTCGGGCAGGTACAATCATCTGGAGAAGTACTATACCTTTGAGGCAGAAATTACTTGACTTGAAAAGCATCTCTCCCTACCTTTTATCCCACATAGACTTGACCTCTAGGGGCTTCACTTCCATTTCCTTCCATCTCCATATCAATCCCCCTAGGGTCACTGGGATCGCCTCCCTAGAGTGACCTAGTCACCCTTGAAGTATGGGACCTACATCGAGGTGACATTAGGTGTAGGATTCCCAAGTTGTAGCACTTGTTTTGTGGTTGGAACTTGGGTCGGGATTTTCCCAACCTACAACTTGTGCTATAACATCGACCATAGAAATTTTATAATAAAAAATGAAAACATAAATATTATAAAAAAATTAATATCATTTTCATTGTCACGTAATAAATGAATGATAAATGATTATTCATATTTGAATAAGACTCAAGTTAGAATTTACCATATAAACTTTACACCTATTTCAAAGGAAAAAGTTGTTTCTTAACACAACAAACTTTGATTTTGAGTAATTGCAAACTTTGTTTAAGCATAAACTATGTTACTACTTCGAAACCATTCAATTGATTGTATAATTTTTCTAAAATTGCGATGTTATAAGTCAAGCAAATGGAGAAAAACATATTTATAAGATTTTGAATAAATATACTTCACATTACCCTCTCACATATGAACATAAAGTTTGTTTTTATGGACTAATTCATAAGAATTTGTACTTTTCCAACAGAAAATTGCTCTTATATATTGATATAATATTTTATGACTGTCATACAAAGATAAGATCATAAATAAAATAGTTTTTTGTACCTCGCTCCCTCCAATACAAAGAGGTAATACCCCGAACTAAAACTGAGACTAATAAAATCAAAATGCTCACAAGCTACTCAAGGATCAGAATACTAAGGCTGATATAAAGACAGAATATTTTCCCCCATCCCAGACTAATTATATAGCCAAAAATGCCTCTCAATAAGTTGATCCGAGGAAAAATACATCATATAAGATTCATGATTAGGGTGGGGCTCTCATTCTGCTCTTCCAGCTGGTTGTAGTATATTTTTCCTTCTTAGTTCTATAAATCCCTCTTGGATAAGTCATCAACTTGCTTATTGTAATCTATGTAAATGTGTGTGAAACATAATGACCTGAAAAGTTGGCAGAGTTCTTTGATCCTGTCCTTCCAGCACTCCAGTGTGATTACCTGCAGATTACCTTTTTTATTTAGCCAGTCAATGATAATCCTAGAGTCCCCAAATACTTGAAGATCCAGGATATGAAGTCGAGAAGCAAGAGTTAGTAAAGCCCAAACACCCAATAGCTCAGCCTTGGTGTTAGTACCCGACCCACAACTGAAGGTCCACTAAAAAATAGTATGGTCGTTGATCCTGATGACACCTCCAACTCCACTTTGTTGGCCCTCTAACTGAGTTGCTCTATCAAACCAACCTGCCGGTATGTCTTCCTTTAAAATCGGGGGTATGAACCTAGGAACTATTGCTTGTTGTAAATCCATGGAACTTCCCAACCAACCAAGAGTCCTATGTAATAACTAGTGTATAGAAGAAGATCCACTCTCAAAGATGACTTTATTACGTTCCAAACATAAATTCCAACAAATGAGAGAAGGCAATGTAGGTCAAGTTTTTCTCTGTTTTAACCAATATTCGAAGGAAGAAGTCAACGTGGATCCCATCCAAGCTATCTTTAAATTTAAGGATTTTATAATCAAGGTCCAAACCTGTTGGGTGAAGCTACATTGAACCATTAGGTACAAAACAGTCTTGGCATTTTTAAAACATAGAGAGCATATGCTTGGACCAGACCAACCTCTACGTTGCAAATTGTCCCATGTGAGTATTTTTTTTCCAGTAATAACCACATAAAGAATTTAATTTTTGGAGCAAGATACCTATCCCAAAGGGTACGTTGCTAGCCACAAATTGTTGGAGAACAAAGTTTGGAGGCAAGAGCGATGTAGACATTTCTAGCTGTGACATTTCCAGATCCATCACCCCTGGTCCATCAAATAATATCTGGTTTGTCATTCAACTGAATATTAGAGTAGTTCAAAGCCTTACAATACAACCCCCATTCATACACTTGATCGCCAGTGAGTCCCAGCTCTCCACTTGACTTCCACGAAGCCAAAATTTCCCCCATTCGACCCACTCCTGTGGCCTAATAAAGATAGTGGATATTTCATTTCTTTAGTGATGTGATGAGCTCGAGCAAGAGTAATGAGTTTAATCCCAAACCCAGGATCTCATCCTTTCCAATGAGTATCGAATGGCCTGAACTAGGGCTCCAACTCAGCCAGTGGATAATTAAATCCAAATACTTGACCAGATTTCTCTAGGTGTTTGAGGTGTTAAGATTCCCAAGAAGGGCACCTCTCAGCCAAGTTACCACTGAAATAAAAGGAAGATATTTTTCCTTTATAACATTATGCCAAATCCCTTCCTTCATCAAACAATGCCACAAGGTATTTTCCCCCAGCACTTTGCTAAATATATGTATGTTCCTGACTCCCCAACCTCCAAAGGAATTAGGTTTTGAAATTTTCTCCCACTTGCAAAGATGTAGGTGCTCCCTTTCCCCACTACTAGACCACAAGAAATTGTACATCAACTGCCTGATCCTATTAAGAATAGAAGTAGGAATAATGGCCACTTCCAACTAATAAACTAGCAAACTCTCGAGAACCAAATTTAGAAGACCAAATCTCCCTCCTAAATAGAGCCACTGATGACACCAAAGACTGATCCTTTTCTCAAACCTTTTTATAATCCAATGCCAGTCTTCAACCCTGTAATTTGCAGGATTAAGATAAAAGCAGAGATACCTAAAACATGCAGATAAATATGCAACTTTGTAGGGGAAGATTTCCTTATATTAGACTACCTCCCGCTGGACTCATGAGACATGTAATGTAGACTTGTGTGGGTTTATGATCAGGCTCGAGGCACAACATAAGGAATATAGAATGGAATCAATCACCTTCAATTCTTGAATAGAATAACTGGTCATTATTAGAACATCATCCACAAAAAAATATTAAGAATCTTAATCAATCTTGATACCTTGACTCCTGAAAGTTTACATTCAGACCGTTCCTTCTTGAGGAGAATACTAAGTCCTTCCATCACTAAAATGAAGAGAAATAGGGATAAGGGACAACCTTGTCTTAACCCACTCCCACTCTGGAAGAAAGTTGTATTCCCGCTATTATTCAAGACTGCAAAGGAAGTTGAATTGACACAACTCATAAGCCAATTTGTTATCATAAGTCCAAAGCCCGATTGGAGGAGGATCATCAAAAGAAAATATCAATTTACATAGTCATAATCCTTCTGCAATTCAAGCTTTAGTATGATGGCCTTCAACGTTTTGACCTTGATATTGTGGAGGCATTCTTGAGCAGTTTCTATCACATCCAGTATATTTCTTCCTTTTAAGAATCCCAGTTAATCCCTTGAAAGAAACCGGGAATGGATCGGTTTAATCCTAGTTGCTATAAGTTTTGAAATAATTTTATAAATCATATTATAAAGGTTTATAGGCTTGAAGTCACCAAAAGTGGAGGGCTTGTTTACTTTTGGAATGAGAAAAAGGAAGGTCAAGTTTAGGGACCTATTTAAAACTCCACTTCTCCTTGATTCCTCCACCGCCTTAAGAAGATCGTCCCCAACCAGGTCAAAGAAGGATAAAAAGAATTCTACCGTCCAACCATCCGACCCTAGACTCTTGTCTTTGGAAAAAAACTTAAGGACATGATGCAGGAGCATCGTCAGTGAGCACGTGTGGTAGGAAAACTCAACGCGTAGGAATCATTTCAGAATCTTAACCATTGGAGGTTACTGTGACTTTTCTGGAGCTGATTGAAAAATGGAAGAAGATCAAACACTTGGAAGCTGAATGATCACGAGTGATATGGGAATTTTCACTCTAAGTATTGAATGTAACTGAACTGAGATAGCATTTAGGGTTTTGTTTTCGAGTAGATCAGTAGTCGGGGGGGACCCTAAGAACCCTCTGAGATAAATAGAGGTTTTGTACACCCAAATGAGGTTGTTGCGAGTTACTAGGAGTTATCTGAATTTTTAGTTGTTGTTTGATCATAGTTGTAGCCATTTTTTTTCTTTTGGAATGAATATAACAGAGGAAAATTGATTCAAATTCATGTGGTCATTTCTATTTATGATTTTGTTATTTTGTTTCATGAATGAATGAGTTGTATTGTTGAAAATATGAAACTGTGAAATGTTTGTATAAGGTTCAATTGTTTTCTTTTCACTAAGTCGTGCAAGGTGTGCACACAGTCCACAAGGAGTGTGTTGACAGAGTCTATTTTGACTCAGAAGCTCAGAAGAGATAGTGCAAACTTTCCCTTTGCAAGGAGTGCAAAGTGACTGCTGCAAGGTGTGCACAGTCATCTGTAAGAACCCAAAACTTGCACAAGAATATGTTGCAAGGAGTGCACAAATCCAAAATTCAACTAAGTGTCGAAGTGACTCTTTGATAAGTCAAAGGGTCGGAAGGAGAGAAAGATCAGAAGGGATAATGCCTTCCAGAAGTGCAGAAGAGGTCCAAGAGACAGACTCATATGAGGAACAAACGTAGAATCCTTTGAATACTTATAAAATATTCTAAGTCAGAAAAAATCATAAGCTCGGGAGGAGGAGCGACAGTGGCCATCGGATCGAGAACTGTGAATAATCTGGACGGTTGGATCATAGTCTAGACAAAAGGAACGAGTGCGCAGAGGAGGAGAATAGATCTCAGGCATTAGATCTGAGCGCATGGACCTACCGTCGTTGGATCCAGAGGTCATTGCACGGACTTTAACTCCTTTAAGTGCATAGGAGAGAGGAGTCATGAAGTCCCAAAGTCTCGAAGACAGTTGGGACCATCCATCGTCAAGGGGGGATAGGTGGAAGTAGATTCGGGAGTTCGAGGATTTAGACTTCAGAAAATCTGAAAGGAGAGAGTGTAAAATTCGCGAAGTCCGAAACCGCGAGGCAATAGTGACCATCCATTGAGGCAGGACACATGGCAAAAGATCAACATTTCGTTGATTCACAATTGGGAATTCAGAGGTAAGAGTTGTAGGAACTCGCAAATTCCAAGTTCACGAAAGTGATCACAATCGTTGTATCACAGAGAATCATGGACCATTGATCTAACGTGGGCAGATTTCAGGAATCAGAAATTGGGAGAAAGGAGGTGAGTTATCTCCCAACTTTGCGAAACGCGAAGAAGAGATCTGGACCATTGGATCATGGAGGGTTGTGGACCGTTGATCTGACGTGAGTGGATTTCAGGAATCCAAAATTGGGAGAAAGGAGGTGAGCTATCCCCCAACTTCGCAAAACACAAAGTCTTAAAGAGCTCAGAGGTTAAGCCCCAGTTTCTAGATGGAGGTCACGTAAATGGAAATCAAGGGGAGGAGATAGCGTTTGTTGGGCTCTCATTTTAGATTTTAGAATCGAGAGAGTCAGGAGTGACTCATATCGAAACACCCGAACCATGAAGTCGTGAAGCGCCTGTTAGATCAGTGCTTGGTCACATCTGGTGATCGCATGACGAAATATTACGCCTGGTGCTAGTTCACATAGGTGAAGTTTCGTAAGGACCTGTGGATTCATGTCATGAAGGTTCTGGCAGGGATCCGAAGAGCTACTCCAACTCATATAAATTTGAAGATCCATTGACCGGGAGGTCGACAGACCCCGTTGAGGTGGGGGCACTACATCAAGTGGTATCAGAGCATAAATTTTTCTTGCAGACAGCAGGCAAAGGAGATCGAAGGCATACTATGTGTGTGAGAGACAGTCATCACAATGCCACCAAGGAGACAAGTCAAGCCACCTTTAGCCAATCGTGTTGTAAAAACAAAAATGTGAGAGATTTGTACAAGATTAGAGGCGATGGAGGCAACGCAGAGGAGGGCACCTGATGCTAGAGACATTAGCGATGCATAAAGTGAAGAAGTAGAAGTCGAAGAAGCTGCAGGGGAAAATGTTTTCGAAGAACTCTTTTTTAGAGTAGTTGTTAGATTGGGAGCTAGAGCCAAGATAGAGTTTCCAATGTATGAAGGCAATTTGGATGCTGAAGAGCTGATGGATTGGATAATATATGTTGGCCCTTGACCAAGTTTTCGAGATCCTTGGTCAGGTTTGACCTATTTTAGGACTTTGAGAGGCTGTCAAAGGCGAAGCACAAGTCGAAGTGGAGATCATGGGATCTCATCCTCTTTTTAGGTCATTTTTGGGTTTTGGGTTTATGTAACGGGTATGGGATGTCAGCCCATGGGTTTACCCATGTTTAGGCCCATTTTGTAATGTATAAATAGAAATCTAGGCGATGTAAGTAAGAGCGCAAAGGTGTGATGCTAAGTGCTAAGGGAAAGTGAAGGCCAATGTGCTAAGTGCAAGTGATAGGTGTACTTGCTTTGTGCATACAATGTGAGACTTGCAAGGCTAAGTGCAATTAACTGTAAGAGATTGTGTAAGGGCTTGGTGTTGTAACCTAGCTCGAGGAATGAGGATCTAGCGAGGTGCGTGCAGATATCCTATCCTCTGTAGAGTAGGATTTTGATGTTATGTGCCTATAAGAAGCTTGACAAGAAGATAATAAAGAAGAGAAGAGTTGGTGGATGTAGCCCCAGGCTAGAGGTGAACCACATATATCTTGTGTTATGGTTGCTTTGTGCATTTGGATTATTTTTTTGTGCCTTTGATGTGATTTATGCTTAGTGTTTTTATCTTTATGAATGTTAGAAGCATCTGATATAATAGCTTAGTGCTCAGTAATATGAATGAATGCTAGATTTGCTCTATTTCTTTATGCTAAGTGATTAGATGTTTGGTTTTGGTTAAGTATTGTGTTACTCTATAATTAGGGTTTTTATCTGCGAAGTAAATACTGGTTAAATACTGATGAATGGTAACTGCTAAGTGATTTGTTAGAGTATTGTAATCACAGATCTGTGTCCCAGCTAGGTTGCAGACACCTGAGTCCTGCAACCACCTCTGCCTCTACCTCGGGTGAGACTTCATCTGCTTTGCAGGTGTTGCTGAAAGGTCAATAGTTAGGGTTTTGTTAGTGCATTGTTGAAGCGTTGAACCCTGGGTCTGCCCATGTGCCAACAAATGGTTTCGTTGTCGGGACTTGAAACTGTAATTGTTGGGAACTAAGGAAAAGAAAGAAATCTCTGTGCATGGATATGTTGCTTTAGTTCGCAGTATTCTACTTGACTATGAAGTTATGTGCTAAGAAAGGAGGCAAATCTGAAGAAAAGAGGAATATCTGAAATCTTTGTGCTCTGTTAAAGGTAAGATAAGTGGAAATTTTTTCTTCGATAGTATGGATCTAGGTATGTTTGATAAATTTTGTCATAGTCTGAAAACTAGGGCACAACTAGAAGAAAGAAGGTTTGATATGAGTAGATCTGATAGAAATAATGAAAGATGTGTTATTCCTATGCATAGAAAGAATGTTTGGACTAACAAATGGATGCAAGATCCTAGGAAGAATTTTCTACAAGTTAGTTACTATGATCCTAGTGTGCAGTACAAGAAAGGTTGGGGATCAATTAAGAGAAAGAGAGGATTAACCCTTTGTTACAGTTGTAGAAGACCAGGCCATATTTCTAAGGATTTCCCTGATAGACGACCTAGTTGTCTTTGTTTTAAAACTATGGACCATGAAGTTTTGGATTTCCCTAGAATGATTGCTAAACTTGAAAGAATGAATATGGAACAAGATAAGCATGAAAAAGACTCAGAAATTAAGACTATGGAAGAACCCCAGAAAGGATCAGATATTGTATTGTCAGAAATAAAATAAACACTGAATGATCATAGAGACATCAATCTATCAGAGATCTTAAAAGACAAAGAATGGATAGAAGCAAGAATAGGAGACTTTGACATAAACTGTGTTCTGGATGAGGAAATATGGGTGAATGTCATGACAGAAAGTACTTGGGAAATTTTGGGAAGGCCTCCTATGGTTCCTTCATTGGGAGGAATAGGATTATTTAGAGGAAAGCTAATAACCCTATGTGGAAGACTTACCCAGATATCTATGAGTGCTCATGGAACTTCAACAGAGGAAGAATTTGAAGTTATTGAATTTGTTGAGAACTGTTGGGGTCCTATAATTATAGGCGAATCGATTCTTCGACTGTTGATTTGGC
>ML783608.1:118262-136573 GCA_009831015.1 Picea engelmannii | reverse complement strand
TGATTTTAATGTAAAAGGGTTCGACCTGTGAGGTTCCTGGACTGGACTGTGGGTTATGTATGACTAGAAGACCTTTTTCTTCTCTGTAATTTTGAGATGAGCAATCAGCAATGAACATGTTTTCTTTTACAGGATTCCTGTGTCGTGATATTGGTGGTGTTTTTCTTTGTTTAATGTTTTTCCTGTGATCATTATGCTTGTTTTCAGTTCTTATTATCAGAAGGAAAGTAATAGAAGCAGAATTTATCAGCAGATACTCTGCCTCTAAGCTTTTGATGATCTATATGTTTTCTACTAAAGCTTAGTTCAGGAATTCTTAGTTGCTCCTGTGCCTGGCTTTTATCTCCCCTATTTCTTCCTCAAATCAATACCATTAAAACTCAATTCGATCCAATATTGCTGCTACCTTTCCCTGTGAAATAACTTTGTCCAAATCTGAGAGTGAATCGCCTTGTTTAAAGCGCAGACCCCATTTGCCCAATGGTCCTCCTTGTTGTTCCAAAACAATCATTTAAAAATCCCAACCCATGTTCTTCATAACTAGCCTAATACTACTTCAAACAAAGTTATATCAGACAGAGAGATCCCTCTCTGAGTCTTGGAGGGCTAGATCCAAGACTCGAAGCGATTCTGATGTTGCCTCTGTGACTGCCTCACAGTCTTGGGCAAATTACAGAGTGAAAACAAGAACAACGCCCCATTTTCTTTATTGCTAGGAAAACCCTGGATTGAGAAAGATCAGATCTAGAGAAAAGAAGAAGAAGCTCTAGAATAGAAAAATCAAGAACTAAGAGACTTCATGGCTAAAAGAATAGCACACTTACGGGAAGAACAAGAAAACTAGACGAAGCTACTGAGGACCAGAAATATGGATGTCAAAGTTGAAAGAACACAAGAAGAATTGAAACACCTATCTGTACAAGAGAGTAAAGAACCTACCCTAGACAGAGAATAATTATTGCCCTTGAACCCTAGTAAAGACCATCACCATCGCAAAGTTATTATTCCAAGAGAAGATAAGAATCAGAATGGGAAGAGGAACCCAGTAATGCATATCATAGGGAAGAAGGCTAGAAAGCTCAGCAAGAAGAAAGCAAAGATGGAGAAATTACAAAAAGTTCCAGAGAAGACTTCGTAGAAGGAAGGTCTCCAGACTTCGAACTTCGCCAGAATATCAGAGAAGCTCAGATTGGCACTTCGCCAGAATATCAGAGAAGCTCAGATTGGCACTTCGCCATGGAGGAGTGATATGACCGTTCGAGGCATTATAACTATTAGATTGACGTTCTCGAATGGTTAGAACAACAGTTATGATCATAAATCTCACCATCAGATTGTTGGGACCATGCCGTAACAGACAAAACTAAATTGATGAAGGCTTCTTGTCCATTGGAAGGATCCGTTACATCGTTGTCTACTTATCCCGTCGACTTTTGCGTCGAGCACACTTTCGCGAATTGTATCTGAGCCAACTAGAGAACTCATTGTTACAGTGTTGTTCTTATTGAGACCTTGCCATCCATTCTATTGCATTGATAAATTGTTCATCAGCCTGAGATATCCGATCTCGAGCGTGCATGTCGGACGAGCTTAGCGTTGTGGAAAATTCATTCGAAGAAATTTTAATCAATCTAATGGCAGATAGAGTGATGTCTGCAGGAGTTCAAGACTTATCAACAAGAGGAGTGCAAGCCTCCCCGTCGACTACTCGCAAATCCATACCATCCTGAGCTACAAAAGAGAAAAGGACTAAGTATAAAGATGACCTAGAAAACATGAAGTTAATCCCATCCATCTTTCCCGACTACATCCCACCTCTGGATGGTGTGGTGAGTTGTGATAGTGTCCTGAGGGATTTCGACTACACAGTTATCATGGCGTACCTCCCGAAGGGGATACACACAGTCAGACCACAATTGTAGAGAATTACAACTCTGGAGATCAGTGACTATAATCTAGGAGACGACAAGACCTTTGGCATGCTCGCGCCTCACAAGTACTTGACTAAGACGAAGGGAAAGAAATCGAAAATCATTCCCCAACCATGGACCATGAACATCGCATAGTCCATTATCCTGAACGTAATGAAAATCCCACATTTTGGAAGGCACCAAGAGGTTAATGCATCCGTTAAACTCCTACTGTCATGCTTCCATTGCGGTTACTTATGGATAGACAGGCACATCACCGTTGATCTAGCGCTGATCCATAAGATCATTGGCCTAGGTATGCAGGGACTCGACCCATGGGAATTTAAACTAGGGAAGGTTGCAGATCACGCCCTGGCACAGAGGATTAAATATACCTATGACGATGTAGAGAAGGGAGTGTGAGGCTACAAGGTAGCCTCCATTCAGAATGGCGCAGTGCGCCTTGATTGCCATTTGATTGTTGGTAAGCTAGTAAGGAATAACAGACCCACGCAGGTCATAGGGTTTGTCATTGACCTCGCGGGAAAGTGCGTGGAGGGATTACAGATGAACTGGGCTAGTTACTTAGTTAACCAACTAGAAGTGGATTTCTGCGAAGCTCAGGATCAAGGCTATGAGTTCCACTTTAGCTAGATCCTGATCCTCGTCGCATTTACAGCTTGGGAGATGCCGGAAGGTGCGACCTTCCCTAACATTGAGCCATTCGAGCTGCTTGTTATGAAGTTTACCACGCTCTGGTATTCGAGCGATATGGGAAAAAAGTGGCAGTCGAACGCAATATTCCATACCTACTACCTTTAGTTGAAATAGGCTATTGAGTCATTTCCTCGTATGACACCAAACACTATGCACAAGTTCAGGCCCTTGATGAAGTTTCGCACAGATAGGAATTTTATATATATCACTGTGTGCGCAAACAAGAGTAAAGAAGAGTTGCAGTCTTACTATAAGATCACCGAGGAAGATCTGGAGGAGATCACTAAGGAATGGCCCGCAAAGTACCTTATACGAATCGACCAGGCGGAACTGTCTGACCTAGAACTCATTTGAAACCTGGTGGTTACCCGTGAAGAGTATGATGCACCCAGAAGTAGCAGGAAGAAAAAGAAAGAAGAGGTACAGCAGCTGGACAACGTCTCAGAAGAAACTACTTCAAACTCACCTGGCAGAGGAGGTGGTGACGAAGTGGACAAAGAAGAGAAAGAAGGGGAAAAAGATAAGCAGAAGCAAGGCGAAGTAACACCTCCACAGAAATCCCCCTGATGATGCAGATCCACTGAAGAAAAGAAAGGTTTCCCCCAAGAAACCTACATCGTGGAAGAAATCCAAAGCTAGTAAGCCGAAGCTACAGACTATTCTCACAGTGGATGACTTCGACTTCATTATCGTAGTTGTGTCAGAATCCTCGGAAGATATTTTTCAGAGAACCGAAGCAAAAAAAGAGGCCATGTATGATAGAATTGAGAATAAGCTAAGGGGTTTCCAACAAGCCCTTCAATCTAGTCGCGCAACGTCCACTGCGCCCCTGCCATCAGATGAAACAGAGTTGGGAGATGAGCCTGCCCAACTCTGTAGAATAGTTGACACCACTAAAGCTCGCCTTCATCACATACAGGAAGAGAAATACCAGGCCACGTCGGCTCTGAAGCACGCACAAGAGGAGGTGATAGAGAAACGCAAGGTTGTGCAGTAGGAGAAGGTTTCCCTCCAAGCAAAGTTCGAACATGAGAAAGGACAAATACAACAAGAGAAAGAACGGTTTCTCGCAAAGTAGACTGGATTCAAAGAAGTAGTCAACAAATCACTTCTCTCTATGACGGGATTAGAAAAACTGGCTGAAGACCCAGTAGAGCATCAAGTGGCAAGGATTGCAGAAGCCATTCAGCAGCCTCAACAGAGAATAACAGATCTAGAACTACAAGCAGTGCCAAGCACTCTGCAGGATGTGCGGGATCAAAGAGAAGCAACTTCTCGGAGCACAGTTGAGAGAATCAAGGCCTTCGCCATGGAATGTAAACAGCTAAGTGATCGCAACATGCATACTTATGAGCGACTCACTGAGGATCCCAAACTAAAGACACTGGTGTCACAACTCCAGGAGGCCAAGTAGGAAGCATCAACAGTTCAGGTATAGTTGAAGCTCTTGTCAGTAGTTGAGAGAATGAAATGATCCCAGGAACAACGCACTGTCCAACAACAAGTCCATACCATATAGAGCAAATTCATGGAAGTGACTTAGAGGCTCCATTCGGCCCAGGACGTAGCTTGCTAACTGTTCGAAGAGATTGAAGGATGAGGAGCAGAACTAGAACAAGTATTCACTATTGTTGAGCAATAATTGGAAGGACCTATGAACGAGGCAATTCTTCAGGAGTTCGTCGAGCAGGAGGCCTTGGCACAGCAACAGGTCGAAGCAGCTCGAGCCAAGCTCGAGGATTTTGACGTAGAATTAACCAAAGAAAAGTGACTCGGGATGAGTCATAGGTGAGTGTTGGGGGCTTATTGGCCCTTGACCAAGTTTTGGATATCCTTGGTCAGGTTTGACCTATTTTAGGACTTTGACAGGCTATCAAAGGCGGAGTGCAAGTCGAAGTGGATATCGTGGTATCTCGGCCCTTTTTTAGGGATTTTTTGGGTTTTGGGCTTATGTAACGGGTATAAGATGTCGGCCCATGGGTTTACCCATGTTTAGGCCCATTTTGTAATGTATAAATAGAAATATAGGTGATGTAAGTAAGATCGCAAGGGTGTGATGTTAAGTTCTAAGGGCAAGTGAAGGCCAATGTGATAAGTGCAAGTGATAGTTGTACTTTCTTTGTGCATATTGTGTGAGACTTGCAAGGCTAATTGCAAGTAACTGTAAGAGACTGTGTAAGGGCTTGGTGTTGTAACCTAGCTTGGGGAAGGAGGATCTAGTGAGGTGCACGCAGATCTCCTTTCCTCTACAGAGTAGGATTTTGATTCTATGTGCCTATAAGAAGCTTGACAAGAAGATAATAAAGAAGAGAAGAGTTGGTGAACGTAGCTCCAGGATGGGGGTGAACCATGTATATCCTGTGTTATGGTTGCTTTATGCATTTCGATTATTTCTTTGTGCCTTTGATGTGATTTATGCTTAGTGTTGTTATCTTTATGAATGTTAGAAGCATCTGATATAATAGATTAGTGCTCAGTAATATGAATGAATGCTAGATCTGATCTATTTCTTTATGCTAAGTGCGTAGATGTGTGGTTCTGGTTAAGTATTGTGTTACTTTGTAATTAGGGTTTTTATCTGCAAAGTAAATACTGGTTAAATACTGATGAATGGTAACTGCTAAGTGCTTTTTTAGAGTATTGTAATCACTTATTCGTGTCCTATATAGGTTGCAGACACCTGAGTCCTGCAACGACCCCTGCCTCTACCTTGAGTGAGACTTCATCTACTTTGCAGGTGTTGCCGAAAGGGCCGGTAGTTAGGGTTTTGTTGGTGCGTTGTTGAAGCATTGAACCCTGGGTCTGCCCCTGTGCCAACAAGATCCATGGAAAAATATTCCGACTAAGAAGATGTCGATGAGGAGAAAAGGATCAGACATGTTGTCACCAGACTAAAAGGACATGCAGCACTATGGTGGGATGAACTGCAGGCTGAGAGGAGAAGCAAGGTCAAACAAAAGATAAATAATTGAGACAGAATGGTAGCCAAGATGAAGGCTAAATTCATGCCCAAATATTATCATATCAATTTGTTCAAGAAGCTGCAGAACCTGAGACAGAAGGGTATGACAGTTAAAGAGTACACATAGGATTTCTACAAGCTGAACATCAGAACTAGAAAAAAAGAGAAATATGAATAAAAAGTTTCCAAGTATATAAATGGTTTGAGGTATGAAATCCAGGATGAGATCAAGATGATGTCAGTGAGGACAGTGGAGGATTCTTATCAGTTTTCACTAAAGGAAGAGGAAAAGTTAGCCAAAAAACAAAGCCAATGAGGCAGAGGTAGAAGCCCAGCCCCGAACAAATGCAAGGGAGTTGCCCATGACAAGGCACATAAATCCAAAGATGAGACTAAGAACCTGCACAGTCACTTGGAAAGAGGAGGAAGTTCTCGGGGAAGATGGGGTGGTGGAAGAAGTTCTTCTAGAGGAAGAGAAAGAAGAAAAGGAGGAGAAGTAAGGTGCTATGCATGTGGAAAGACAAGGCACATGTCTTGGGAATTCCCCGAGAAAAAGAAAGAAGGAGAAGGTGAAGCTCACATTTCGAAATCACAAAAAAGGAATGTTGAAGTAGAAGGAGCAGAGGATGGAACATCCTTGATGTTGAGAAAGGTTTTCTTAAAACCAGAGGCAGAAGTTGAAAATCCAGTGCAGAAGAACAGTCTATTCAGGACTGCTTGCAAGACTAAAGACAGAGTATGCAAGGTGATCATTGATAGTGGGATCACTTATAACTTAGTATCCACGAAGATGGTGGAGAAATTGGAGTTGGAAACAACTTCACATTTGAATCCATACAAGCTCTCATGGTTGCAGAAAGGACACCAGGTAATGGTTACTAAATAATGCCTTGTTGAATTTAATATAGGAGGATATAGAGATGAAATTCTATGTGATGTAATTCCCATGGATGTATGTCATATCTTGTTGGGAATACCATGGCAGTTTGATACGAAAGCCATTCATGATGGGAGGAAGAATACATACACCTTGGAGAAGAATGGTAGGACACACATGTTGTTGCCAATATAAGAGAAGAAAGTGAAAGAGGAAGCCAACACAAGCATACTTCTCATGAGTGGGAAGGAACTCTTGAAAGAAGTCAAGAAAGGACAGGAGATGCAGTTTTTTGTGGTGAGGAAACCCATAGTTATCCTTACGAGTACTTCGATGGATGATTTACCTGAAGAAATTCAGGAATTGTTGGATAATTTTGCTGACATAGTGGTGGATGAGTTGCCTAACTCATTGCCACCCATCAGAAGTATCAGACATCATATTTATTTGATACTAGGAGCAAGTCTGCCAAAAAAAGCAGCATACAGACTAACACCTCGAGAGAATGAGGAGGTAAGGAGCCAAGTCTAGGAATTGTTATACAAGGATTTGGTTAGAGAGAGCTTGATTCCATGCACAGTGCCAACTGTGTTGAGTCCAAAGAATGATGGAGGATGGAGAATGTGTACAGACTCAAGGGCCATTAACAAGATCACCATCCGGTATATATTCCCTTTGCCAAGAATGGATGATTTAATGGACTGTTCAAGTGGAGCAAATTTCTTTTCTAAGATAGATTTGAAAAGTGGATATCACCAGATAAGAATGAGAGAAGATGATGAATGGAAGACAACCTTTAAGAAAAATGAAGGTTTGTATGAGTGACTTGTTATGCCATTTGGCTTAACAAATGCCCCGAGTACTTTTATGAGGTTGATGAATGAAATACTGAAAGATTTCATTGACAAGTATGTGGTTGTATATCTGGATGATATACTGGTCTTTAGTAGGACTAAAGAGGATAATTTGAGACACCTAACACTAGTGATGAGGAGACTACAACAGGAGAAGTTGTTGATAAATCCGAAGAAGTCCTCTTTTATGAAGACAAAGCTCATTTTCTTGGGTTTTGTGATCTCTTCAAATGAACTGAAGATGGATCCAGAGAAGGTGCAAGAAATCAAAGAATGGCCATCACGAAGGAGTATGTTTTAGGTAAGAAGATTCCATGGATTAGCAAGTTTCTACAAGAAGTTCAACAGAGATTTTAGTGGGATTTGTGCACCAATGTTGGATACAGTGAAAAAGAGGCACAAGTCTTTTAAATGGATAGAGGAGGTCAAGAGGAGATTCAATATACTGAAGGAGAAAATGACAGAATGACCAATTCTAGTCTTACCGAATTTTGGAAAGACATTTCAAGTGAGATGTGATGCAAGTGGAGTTTCAATTGGAGCAGTTTTGAGCCAGAACAATAGGCATGTTGCGAGAATTTGAATGAGACTAAGAGAAAATACTCCACATATGATAAGGAGTTTTATGCCATAATTCAAGCCCTGAATAAATGGAGGCACTACCTTGTTCCACATGAATTTTTCTTATATAGCGACAACTAATCTTTACAATTCATAACAAGACAGGAAAAATAGAATCAAAGGCATGCAAAGTGGGTTGAGTTTATGCAGAATTTTACTTTTGTTGTAAAACATATTGTTGGGAATGCTAACAAAGTTGTTGATGCATTAAGCAGGAGATGTTTGATTCTGCAGGAGTTTCAGGTGAAGACCTTGGGGTTTGAACACCTGAAGGATATTTATTGTGATGATCCACATTTCAAGGAAGCATATGAAGCATGTGAAAATCATGTGCTGAGAGACATGAGCCAATGGACAGAGTATATGATTCAAGAGGGATTGTTGTTCAAGGGAAATCAATTGTGCATACCAAAATGCTCAATGAGGGATAACCTTTTGAAGGAAAAGCATAGTGGAGGATTGGCTGGACATTTCGGCCATGATAAAACATTTGCACAATTGAGTAGTTCATACTATTGGCCGGGTATGAGAACAGAAGTGATAAAATTTGTGAACAGATGTCGAATCTGCCAACATGCAAAGGGTAAAAGACATAACGTTGGATTGTATCAACCATTTCCAATACCAAAGAGGCCTTAGGATGCAATAAGCATGGATTTTTTGTTGGGATTGCCAAGAACACAAAGAGGATGTGATTCCATATTTGTGGTGGTGGATATATTTTAAAACGTGGCACACTTTATCCCATTCCATAAGACTAGTGATGCCACACATGTTGCAAATTTGTTTTTCAAGGAAGTTGTGAGACTTCATGGACTACCCAGGAGCATTGTCTCAGACAGAGACACTAAATTTGTTGTGCATTTATGGAGAACATTGTGGAATAAGTTGGGGACATATTTTTCCTTCAACTCAACTTATCACCCTCATACAGATGGACAGACTGAGGTTGTAAACAAAAGTTTGGGAAACTTATTGAGTCTGGTCATTGAGCATCATAATAAGTGGGATTAGATTCTGCCACAAGCAAAATTTGCATACAATGACTCACCAAACAGGATCACTAGAAGGAGCCCATTCCAAATATTGTATGGAATGCAACCTAGGGGAGTATCTGATTTGAGAGACTTGAAACAGAGTGAGATCAGAAGTGTTGGAGCAAAAGATTTTGCTGCAGAAATGCAGAATCTCCATAGCCAAATCAGAGGACAGTTGCAGAGGTCTTGCCAAGAGTACAAGCGCGGAGTTGATCAACATCACTGAGAGCTTCAATTTGAAGTAGGAGATCAGGTTCTAGCACATCTCAGGAAAGAAAGGTTCCCTAGGGGAACATATAATAAGTTAAAGATGAAGAAGATAGGACCATGTAAGATCTTAAGGAAATTTGATGCAAACGCCTATGAGATTGAGCTTCCAGATGATGTGGGTATATCACCTATATTTAACATTTCAAACATGTACCCTTACAGAGAAGACGACACAGAGGGATCAGAAGATCAAGAGAAGATTCAGTGGGAGAAACAAATGACTATAGCAAAAAAACCATAGATGGATAAGATCATTGATCAGAGGATTGGAAAAAAGACCAGGAGGAAGACCTATTTTGAATATCTGGTCAAGTGGAAGGGACACCCAATAGAAGATGCCAGTTGGGAAAATGAAGTTGATATCCAGAAACATGGAAATTCGGTGTAGGATCTTGTGGACAGGAGTCCATGAATTTTCATCCAGGGGAGTATGATGCAGGAGCATCGCCAGCAAGCACACGTGGTAGGACAACTAAATGCGTTGGAATCATTTTGGAATCTTAAGCACTGAAGGTTACTATGATTTTTATGGAGCTGATTGAAAAATGAAAGAAGATCAAACGCTTGGAAGTTGAATGATCACGAGTGATATGGGAGTTTTCACTCTGAGTGTTGAATGTAACTGAACTGAGATAACAGTTAGGGTTTTTTTTTTTAGTAGATGAGTAGTCGGGGGGAACCCTAAGAACCCTCTGAGATAAATAGAGGTTTTGTACGCCCAAATGAGGTTGTTGCAAGTTAGTAGGAGTTATCTGAATTTTTAGTTGTTGTTTGATCATAGATGTAGCCATTTTTTTTTCTTTTGGAATGAATATAACAAAGGAAAATTGATTCAAATGCATCTGGTCATTTCTATTTATGATTCTGTTATTTTGTTTCATGAATGAATGAGTTGTATTATTGAATATATGAAACTGTGAAATGTTTGTATAAGGTTCAATAGTTTTCTTTTCACTGAGTCGTGCAAGGTGTTCACACAGTCCACAAGGAGTGCATTGACAGAGTCTATTTTGACTCAGAAGCTTAGAAGAGATAGTGAAAACTTTCCCTTTGCAAGGAGTGCAAAGTGACTATTGCAAGGTGTGCACAGTCGTCTGCAATAATCCAAAACTTGCATAAGAATCTGTTGCAAGGAGTGCACAAATCCTAAATTCGACTAAGTGTCGAAGTGACTCTTTGAGAAGTCAAAGGGGAAGAAGGCGAGAAATCTCATAAGGGATAACGCCTTCCAGAAGTGTAGATGAGGTCCAAGAGACGGACTTGTAGGAGAAACAAAGGTTGAAGCCTTTGAATACTTAGAAAATCTTCTAAGTCAGAAGAAATCGTAAGCTTGGGAGGAGGAGCGACAGTGGTTGTCAGATCAAGCACTATGAAGAATCTGGACCATTGGATCAGATTCCAGACAGGAGGAAAGAGTGTGCAGAGGAGGAGAACATATATCAGGTGTTAGATCTGAGCGCGTGGACCAATCGTCATTGAATCCAAAGGTAAGTGCATGGACTTTAACTCCTTTAAGTGCATAGGAGAGCGGACTTACAAAATCCCAAAGTCACGAAGATAGTTGGAACCATCCATCGTGAAGGGGGGATAGGTGGAAGCATATCTGGGAGTTCGAGGATTCAGACTTTGGAAAATTTGAAAGGAGAGAATGTGAAATTAACGAAGTCCGAAATCGCGAGGCAATAGTGAGCATCCATTTAGGCAGGACACGTGGTGAAAGATCATCATTTCGTTGATTCACAATCGAGAAGTCGGAGGTAAGAGTTGCAGGAACTCGCGTAGTCCGAGTTCGCGAAAGTGATCACATTCATTGGATCACGGAGAATCGTGGACCGTTGATCTCACGTGGGCGGATTTTGGGAATCGTAAATTGGGAGAAAGGAGGTGAGTTATCTCCCAACTTCACAAAACACGAAGAGGATATATGGACCATTGGATCGTAGAGGGTCATGGACCGTTGATCTAACGTGAGAGGATTTCGGGAATCGGGAATAGGGAGAAAGGAGGTGAGATATCCCCCAACTTCATGAAACGTGAAGTCCCGAAGCACTCACAGGTTGAGCCCCGGGTTCTAGCCGGAGGTCACGTAAACAGAAATCAAGGGGAGGAGCTAGCGCTTGCTAGGCTCTCATTTAGGATTTCAGAATCAGGAGATTCAAGAGTGACTCATATCAAAACACCTAAAACCCAAAGTCATGAAGTGACTATTATATCAGTGCTTGGTCACAGCCAATGATCGCATGAGGAAATCTTATGCCTAGTGCTAGTTCGCACGGGTGAAGTTTTGCAAGGACATGTGGATTCATGTCGTGAAGGTTCTAGCAGGGATCCGAAGAGCTACTCTAACTCAGAGAAATTCGAAGCTCCATTGACCAAGAGGTCGACAAACCCCGCTGAGGTGGGGGCATTGCATCAGGAAAGCTAGGATTTCAACTTTAGTACATGGTTTTTCAAGTAACTGACTATCTGCCTCATCAACTATGTGAGGGTATTGTCAGATTATGCTAACTTGCTCAATAATCATGTTATGTCCCATGTTTTTTTAGAACTCTTTGAAGTGCCTCACCGCTTCAGTCATAAGGGCCTCTTGTCCTGTGTGAGATGTGTTTTTTTCAACCTATATCTCACAAATACTTTTCCTATTTCTCTTGTGGCTAGCGAAATGGTGAAATAATTTTGTATTCTAGTCTCCTTTCTATAGCCAAATCATTATTCTCTTCTATCTCCACTTTTCCTCTTCTGCCTGTAGGAGCTTGTTACGTTCTTCCTCCAACTCTTTTATATGAAGGTACGAATCAGTCAGGTCCAACCTTTGTGATTTTTTTTGGTAGTAATCCTCTAAATCCTCCTCAATTTTATCAATCTTCAAGTGTTTCAATCTCCTTTATTCTTTTGCCCATGCTTTTACTCTATTTTTATTTTTTTTATCTTTTCTAATTTCCAGACCAGTATTCTTTGAGAAAAATATTCATCCATGTAGTCCATAGATCTCCACACCTCATGCATTATATGGTTTAATCCCCCTTCCCCCAACCATGTGGAGTTCAACTTGAAAGGATATGCAACAAAATGAGGACTATAGTCGACCTGTAAAAAAACTAGAGCATGGTTTGAGATGTATGGATAATCCACCCATGACCTATGTATGCCTACAGATGTGACCAGGTCCTGCAACATAATAACCCGATCTAATATTTTTGCAATTTCATCCCTCTCGCCTTTTCCATTGTGCCAAGTCATCACTAGGTCATTGGGTACAATGTCGACCAATCCATTTTCTTGGAGAATTCCATTGAAGTACCTCACCATCGGGTCTAGTTTAGTTGTGCCTCCCAATATCTCTCCAGCACTGACTATGAAGTTTAGATCTCCAGCTACTATCAAGTTTTTCAATGCCATCATGCCACTACTAACCAACTTATCCAAAAAACCTTTTCGCTCTAAACACAACCCTTAACAATTTAAGAAAGTAACATGTTTGTTACCCTCAATGAAAGAAAATGTCAGCAGAATACCACCACAACTTAGAAAAGGAATAAGGTTTAATTTGTTAAGACCTCATACCACAAGGAGACCCCAGATCTACCAACAGAGCCGACTGCACAGACCAGCTAGTTTGGTCGTAAAGAAGTCACAAAAAATCTAGCTTTCTTTTCGTCAACCAGGGTTTCTTGGAAAAAAATATTATCATGTAAGGTTCTCAAAAGTAATCTGTGAAGGGATGTCAACTTCGGAGCCCCTCCCACTCCCCTAAGATTTAAGGATTAAAGGATCATTATTTTTCCCTAGATAGGGATTTCATGCCTCTTAGCACCCCATGATCAGATTTGTTGTGAATGTATTGGAGTGGTGGAGTGGAAGCACATGCCAAAAATTTCTTACGAGCACTTTTATTTTTAAGGGGGGATAAATCTCGACCCAAACCCCTCGACCAGTAACCATTTTTCCCTACTACATCCTCAACCCGACCCACCGAATCGTCAGCACTAGAGCACCCCTCCCAACTATTCTTATCTCAACCTTGAAAAAATGAAGTGTAGTAGGAGTCATAGTTTCTCGGTACGTCGGGACCAATGAGTTGAGAATCGCTCCCAAAGATATTTCCCCAACTTTTGGCACCCTACCTCTCTGTTCATCCCTTTTCCGCCCATCAGTCCCAGAGGACAGTTCCTCCTCACCCCATGTGTCCACATCATGGATAGTAGTGGTGTCCCCCCCCCAACCCTAGACAAGTGTTGTTTGTCCCAAGTGGTTGTAAGCCCCCCAGGTCGCTAAAGAGCCCAACTTGTGTAGGAAAATCAAGAGAAATGTCAATGGGCGGGGTGGTGGAGAGATTCAGTGAATCAAGTTCCAAAGCTAACAGATAGTTTTTTTAACTTGCCCGTGATGGTGACTTGCATAGGAGATGTCGTTGCATCCTCCTCAGTTGGGTAGTGCTCCCCATTCCAGAAAGATTCCACCCCTAGGGACTTATAGAGAGTCGCTTTTCTAAGCATTGAAGCTTCAGATTCCTCTTCCTCCTAGAACCCATGACAGTCCTTTCGTAAATGCCCTGTTTTACAACATAAGGAGCATCTAAAAGGAACTCCAAGATAGTCCATTTTTTGTCCAATGACCCTCCCCCTCCATTCTATGTCAATGGACTCCAACATACCACTGTGAATATCAATCTCAACAAGGAATTTATCGATTCGTTTATCATTCACTTTAAGGGATTCCTCATCCACCATAATGTAATGGTTTAGCTTGTTTCCAAAGGCAACAATTGTTTTGGCATTCCATAGTTTCAAGGGAAGACTGGGAAGCAAAACCCAAAGGTGTCACTGCTGGAAGTAATCATTTGTTGAGTCAAAATTGACCCCCCACCTCTTTAACAAGAGGCTCCCACCATTTAAAACCCACATCTTATCTAAAATTTTCACAGTGTCTTCAGGAGACTTAAAGATGAATCCGAACCAACCCCTAGTTAGGGTAACTAGTTCTAGTGCGTAACCCAACAAACGAGCCCAAATTGAACTCACCCTTTTCGGTAAGCTATGTCTACTCAAATTTTTGTAAGAGATCCTCCCAACCAATGCACATAGAGCCGAGATGCAAGACTCTTCCAGCCCGACATCGCCCCCTAGAACAATTCTACATTTAGTTTTTTTTGGTTTCCATGGCCTTTTCACTGGTCTCTTTCCTCCTTGAAACCTATTGCCTCTCCATGATCTTCTAAGTGGTGTATTTCTCCCAGTATAGGCTCGACAACCTACTGAATTATGAGGTAAAGCTTCTCCAGAGCATGACAAAGGGTCTAAAGGGTGTTGTGTAACCGGTCTAGAGCTTGTAACAACCCTTGTCATTGTAGTGTAAACTAAATTGTTCACCTTAACTTCCCCCCCTCCAACTAATGTCCTTAGCTCTTCTTCCGATGTGAATAGCCTGACATTGTTCCAAAGGGCCTCGTCCTCCGCACCCATCAAATCATTGACCTCAAGTTCCATTCGAAAACTTCTACCCCCAGTAACTCCCACCACCTTCCAGTCCCTTCGGTCCTTTGTAGGAAAAACATTAGACTGTGCCCGAGGTTCCAGGTTAAAACTTAAAAACTGTAGTTAATAAAAAATTTATCGAGATCGTCGCCAGTCTCACTGGTTAGTCCAATAATCAATGCACTGACTAGTTTTTGACTAATGAAACCCCTTCATTAAGATCTGCAATGAAACTCCACAGCTTAAACTTCTTGCTAGAGCTTCTTGTATCCCCATCCATGGCCCTCTGCAACTTCCAGCTCAGAACCCAACTTTCGAGCTTGATTACAACCAGGCCCATGGGAAAATGAGTATTTTATTTTGACCATAAGACTTTGTACTTACGAAGAGACGCTTTTATGTTTCGAATAAAGACATTTTTAATCACTAATTTATTAACTATCATATTCTCCTTAAACGACGATAGGGACTAGCTACATATTAGTTTATCCTAGTTTAAATGTTTGTCAACAATTTATCCTAGGTTATGGGATTGGATAAGAGGTATTAATGTAATAGATTTCTCTAGTGATAATTGGCATGTTATTTATGATTATAAAAAAAAAAAATCAAAATAATTATAAAGACTTAATTTTTGAATATAGATGTGTATGAATATCTAAAAAAGGATATACACATGAATAGGATGACATGTTATTTATGATCATAAAAAAAAAATTCAAAATAAGTATAAAGATTTAAATTTTTAATATAGATGTATATGAATATAAAAAAAAAAGGGATATACACATAAATAGGATGACATGTTATTTATGATAATAAAAAAAAATTAAATCAAAATAATTATAAAGATTTATTTTTTGAATATAAAAAAGGATATGCACACGAATAGGAGGTGTTAAATTTTATGAATAAAGTGAAAAAAGTATAGATTTTTTTTTAACCACGTCTTTGAGGTTATAGTGATAAGGTTATTTATGATTATCGAAAATACTTGGACCAAAATAATTACAAAGATCGAACTTTTAACTAAAACTATATATATGGACACCAAGAAAAGGATATGTACCCGAAAATAAGTTTTGAATGGAGGAAAAAAAAGGTATGTTTTGATTTTGAACCTTTCCTTTTATGTTGTAGACAAAATGAGTGATGGCTTATCCTCACATGATGCGAAAGGGAGATATCTTTTAAATGGAATATATAATGAATGATGAAGGGAAACAAAATAAGATGTTAAAATGACTAAATATTTAAAGAGTGATGGTTTGTTATAGTAGAAGAGTAATAAATATTTAAAGAGTGATGGTTTGTTATAGTAGAAGAGTAATATTTTTCAAATGGGATATATATATATATATATAGTAGAAGAGTAATATTTTTCAAATGGGATATATATATATATATATATATAATAATAATAATAATAATAATAATAATAATGAATGATTAAGGGAAACAAAATAAGGTAAGATGTTAAAATGACTAAGTATTTAAAGAGTGATGGTTTGTTATACTAGAAGAGTAATAATTTTCAAAATTTTCAAATGGGAAATATAATGAATGATGAAGATGGAAAAAACAAAATAAATAGCAACGAATGTGTAAGTATAAAATTTGAATGAAATATAATATTGAATAGTATTCAAGGTAGACAAAGGACTATTGTTGTGAAGATCTTGGATGTGGTTTCACTCAAAGAAAATTTTTCATTACTTATAAAAACCTCTAACATTATCATAATTAATGAAAAATAATATGTATTTCTATTATGTTGCTTACACTTATTAGTGAGTGATTTGATTAATGATATATAAAAGTAGATGTCGTTGCAAATTTGCAAAGTAATTGTTCATCTTTTTTGCTTTTGGATTGAGGACCTAGGATTTATTTTTTTGTTGTTGTTGAGTGTATGATAACCGAAAAACATTTATATAGACAGTAAAGAATGATATTCTCAAGGCCTGAAAGAAGAGAAAATTGTTCTTATTTGAGATCCATGGTAGAAATTCGCAATTGGTTTATGAACTCGGGTCACAACTATGCATATAACTTAAGGATTTGGCATTGGTGGTGGAAATTCAAATCCATGCTTCTCCAACTCATCTCTTAAAACCTGTGGGTTTCCCTTCTTTTATGTATTTCCTTTCTCTCCCTCTCTCTACCAATAGAGAGAAGGGTGATCAACACAATTGGAATTTGCTTGTCAGGTATCCTCTTTCTTTGAGAACCCTCATAGATCACTATAACCATATAAAGCATCCATTGTTATTTGCATTATATTTCAGTATAATCTAAGTATAATATAAAAGACCAAATCAATATATTAAAAAAAAAGAACATTGTTCCATGCATTTGTTGGTTAGCTTTCCTGTAGTTGAAGTTGAATGAGCAATCTAGAGGGAAATAAAGGTCCTTCATAGACTCATGTGAGGTTTTCTTCTAATGCCCATGCCCATGCACCTCACAACTTGCATTTAGGATCACAAGGTATGCTCTACAATTTCATTTGAGGCCACAAGGTACACCCATGTCTCTATAGAGTGAAAGGCCATAGGGTATGCCCATTTCCTCTATAGAGTGATGGAGTAACATTGTGATTTATAACTCATCATGCTCTATTGTTCTTAAATAAAAGGATAGCATGCCACTTTCATTATTCAACTACACAGACATATTATACACTTTATCTAAAACGACAAGGAAAATCTCATTTTATTATATGCTTTATCCAAAATGGTTCGGAAAATCTCATTTGCACCAGAATCCGATGAAGCAAAAAATACACAAGGGTATAGTTCCAAGATATTTCAAGAATTTTCAAGGATTTGAGTTGCTCCAAAGACTCTCAAAACTCTAGGGGCATGGAAGAAATTTTCCCTTAGAGCTTTGACATGTGGAACTATGTCATGCATCTCAATTGGTGTCCAAATTTCTACCTAAAACTTTACTAGAAAAGGACCATTTAGGATAATTTTTATCCTAAACCATTTGCACTATATGCACCTCAAAGAAGCTGAGATGAGATATCCATATGGTCTACATTCAAGGCTGCAACAATGTGGTGATTTGGATTTTTTTTATTTTGTTTAGAAAAAATATTTATTTTTATTTTTTTTCTCTGACCATTGGCATGCCTTCTTCAAGGATTTATGTCTCGTAAACTATGTACTTAACCAATCAAAAAATCTCATCTTCAAAATTCAAAAATAATAATAATAATAATAATAATAATAATAATTATTATTATTATTATTATTATTATTATTATTATTATTATAATATATATATATATATATATATATATATATATATATATATATATATANTAGATTAATACATTGTTTTTCAAACATAGTAAAATTTTAAGAAATAAATGAGTAAAAGACACAAACTAATGTACACTCAAAATAGTTTGATTTGCAATTAAAAAAAAAGGTATACTCCTTACTTTAGAATGTACTAATAAAATGCAAAAAGATCAAATTTAACTTGCAATCGAAAATTATACACCCTACTTTGGCAAGACTAATAAAATGAAAAAAATATGATGATGATGATGATTAACGTCCACTAAGACCTAATTGGT
>ML783608.1:69632-98742 GCA_009831015.1 Picea engelmannii | reverse complement strand
CATGGGATTGGAAGCCCATGGTATTTTCCCATGTATCTTCCCATGGTATTTGGAAAAGAGAGAAAAAAAAAGGAATTAATTATTTAACTAAAGGGTGTCATGTATTTTTGAATTAACATGTCCCTTCATGAAGGATTATGATAAAGTATAAAAAGAGAAAGTATCGAGACAAAGTGTGTGGGTGAAAAATGTAATAATATTTGAAGAAATGGATGAGCAAAGATTGGATATCATTCCAAAAGGAGAGAGTTGTGAGATCAATTTCATGCCAATTTGACATTTTCGATATAACTTATTTTTGGGGACGTTTCATATCGTGAAATTTTGAGGCGACGGAGGTGAGATCTATGGATACATGTGGTTAAAATTTTATATGTTGGTTCAGTATAGTTTTTGAGATATGCCCTGTGGAAGTTAGGGTTTGTAAATGCTCCAAAAATTAGTTTCAAACAAGTCAGTTTGGAATTTTCGTTATAACTTATTTTTGGGATGTTTTAGAATGTGAAAATTTGAGAAGGTGAAGGCGAGATATCTAGGTACATTTGGTTAAAATTTTAGATGTTTTTTCACTACAATTTCTTAGATATGCCCTATGGAAGTAAGGGTTTTTGAATAGTCCTGAAATCAATTTCAACATGTTAGTTTGGCATTTTTGCTATAAATTATTTTTTGGGATGTTTCAGACCATGAAATTTTTAGGAGATAGAGGAGAGATATCTAGGTACATGTGGATAAAATTTCGGATGTTGGTTCGCTATACCTTCTGAGATATGCTCTGTGGAATTTAGTGTTTCTGAATAGTCCTTAAATTAGTTTCAACAAGTCAGTTTGGAATTTCTACTATAACTTCTTTTGTAAGACTTTTTAGACTATGAAATTTTCAAGGATTTGAAGAGACATATAGAAGTACCTCAAGTACAATTTTCACTCTTTCGTTCTCTACACCTTATGAGATATACCCTGTGGAATTTAGGGTTTCAGAATGGTCCTGAAATCAGTGTCAAACAAGTTAGCTTGGCATTTTCTCTATAAATTCTCTTTTGAGAATTTTCATATTGTAAAATTTTCAGGGATCTGAGGAGACATACCAAAGTACCTCAAGTAAAAATTTCAAAATCATATTTGCAAAATTCAATACATGGAATGATGTACAAGTTCTTTATTTTTTGGTCAGACCTGGTGAAGGAAGAAATAACAAGTAGACTCAGTGAAGATAATGTGAATTTTATCATCTTTTGAAGAAGTTATATGTGCTAAATAATAAATTGTAACTTGAAGATTGGCGTCTCTCAAATAAATATATTTTTGTCGCTTGCTAAGTTGGTGCTTAGTGGTGTGGATTAGTGTCTCTAGTAGATTGGTGTCTGCAAAGATATTTAAGACTAGGTTGGTGCCTACTAGGGTTTGTACCAGTAGGGATCGATGTCTCCAATAGGTTGTTACCTACAAATATTTGCAATAGTAGGTTGGTTCCTCCAAATAATTATAAAGAGAATTTTTGTGGTTTTCTCCCAAAAGGGTTTACACATAAATATTGTGTTCCATGTTTTGCAGTTAATATATCTCATATGTGATTGTTTTCCCATCGTTTATGAATTTTTAAAAAAACCAAAAAATTGTCTTATACTGATTCACCACCCCCCCCCCTCTCAGTATAAGTGTGTGCTCCAAAATATTTCTAGTCATCAATACTAATGCAACAAGAAAACTACAAAACTCAATATCTAGAGCTTTACATGGGACTTTATGCTTAACATGGGGCTTTGTCTAGGGGTCTAACATGCCCCCCCTCTTCAAACAAGTGTTTCCCTAAACACTTGATGATTCAGATTGGATAATTGCATTATTTTTCATCTATATCAATACTTTTTGGGTGGAAAAATTAGACGAATCATCTTGCAGGGCCATTTTGGCGACTTTTCCAAATTTGAAAATTTTGGTCCAAAAACCCATCTGAAATATTTTGGAGCCATTTTGAGGCATAAAACAACTCTTTTTTTGGTCCAAACCATAATATGCAAGAAAAATTTATATTCTACATGATACCTTTCCAATGGTGCAAATTGTTCATCAATCAGAATTTGTATGAGAAAGTTATGCCTCCCACAAGTTGGCTTACCATATTGATCACCATGGTGCAAGTGAATGCCATGTCAGCCTCCACTACTTAGACATGTGTGGCTAGACATGTACTATATTTTATAATAACATTCTAGAAGTCCCAAAATATCATCACAATTGAAGGTTGAAGAATTCAAAACCCTACCCCTAGATGGTTATCGAGCTATGTTAAATACCAGACCACTAGGAGGAGAAGGGGTTCCATTCTTTTTCATTGTATCTTGTTCCATAGTTGAGAAAAACATCTGAGAGTAGTATTTTGTGAGAATAAAAGAGGAGGAGAGATTCCATGGTAGCCATACATGCCACAGGTCAAAGGAAACTCCACAAAGAGTTCCTCTTTCTTTTTGCTTGCATCATTTCTAAACTAGAGAAAAGAGAGCATAGAGACCTCACTTTATAGTTGGGTTTTCTCCCGTATTGGGTTTCCCAGGTCTTATATTTTGTTTATTTTTGAATGGTGTGATTGTGTTTTACTATTCTCTATTTTCCTCATTTTATCTATTTCATGCATGAGCAAAAAAAAAGTAAATAAATATTCTAGAAATCTAAAGGAAAAATAACCTTAATAATAAAGATTTCAGTTATTTATCAGATTTGTTGTGATGAACTGTTCCAGTGGAATATCCACGACAATTTATAGATCATATTGGTATAACAACATGTTTTTATTTAGGGTATTTATGGGAAGTTGCGGGATAGAGGAATTGACTTAAAGAGAAGTTGTAGGAGCCCTAGCCATGGTAGATGAGTTTGTTCATAATAACCCTTGAGATCTAGCAGAAGAGATATTTGAGAGGTTGGAAGCACAATTCATCGACATCAGTTTCAATATGAACCTCCTCATGGTGGATCTAGAAAGAAATCTCATGTCGTTCAGAGATGATGGAGGCTCTAACTCATAGATTGGATAGGAGGGGAAATCAGGAGATTGAGAAGACTTGGAAAAGGAGTCGCAGAAAGAATCCCAGAAAGAGTAGCCTAGTTCAAGTCTCATAAACCCTTCAGAGTCCCTATTCAAGACAGAAGATAAAGTGGACATAAATTCATACCAAGGTGAGATCGATGCATTAAAATTGAATCATTATTTGCAACAACTAGAAATTTATTTTAACTTTCACCATATAGATCAAGGGAAGAAGATTTCATTTCCTAGATTGAAGTTAGAGGGCCATGCTTTAACATGTTGGAAAGCCACAAGAAAACACTTAGGTTGTAGGGTGATCCACGTGTAACTAGGTGGGGGGACTTAAAAACCCTCATCAAGTACCAATTCTACCCTATTGGGTATGTAGAGGACCAATGGATTTGGTGGCACTACCTCAGGCAGAGGTAGGGGCAAAGTGTACAAGAGTACACCACTAAGTTCAGAAAGATGGAAATCATGTTGGGTATCTCTCCCAAGAACCCAAATGTACTCCTCAAGTACTTAGGGGGCTTACAAACTCATCTAGGAAATCAAGTGATGCTCTTCAAACCAAGGGCAGTGGATCATGTGTACAAGCACAATACCTAGAAAACATAGGCCAAAAGAAAGGGTACCCAAGTGGTTCGAAGTGGAAAGAGCACGAGGAAACTTCTAAGGAGGGGAAGAAGAAGTGGAAAGGGGGAAAAGATAAGAAGAAAATAGCCACTACACAATAGAGTAAATATTTCAACCTTGATGGCCACACCGAGGAAATTTTTTAGAAACTAAATCTAGAGCTAAACTCGAAGAACCGCAAGAAGGAAGGAAAGAAAAAGAAAATTGTATCCACAAATTCAAGCAATGAAGTTGAAAGTATCTCAGATGTGGATTGAAATATTGTCTGCAAATATGTGAAAAAGGAGGTGAATCTGAGTATCCTTCATCACCGGGAAGAGATGGAAATGACCAAGATATTCCACATCAAGATTTAGATCAAGAATACCAATATAGATGCTATGTTCAACTCTGGTTCACATGATAATCTGATAGTAGTGGATTTGGTCAGCAATCTTGGATTGGAGTTTCACGATCATCCTAGCCCCTATCCATTGGGTTGGGTAAACAAGGAGGTAGAGATAAAGGTAATGGATGTAGTACCCCTTGATGTATGTGGGGTAGTGTTTGGAATCCCCTACATGTATATGAGAGATGCAATATTCATGCAGAGAGACAACTAATACCAACTAATCAAGGATGGGAAGTCTTACATCATCAATGTGTATAAATGAAAATCAAAGATCTCACTGGTAAGTACCAACCAAGCTAAGAAGTTTATTAGTTCTAGTTAGAAATATGTTTTTATTTTCCTAAGAGAAAATCAATTTGATGATGAGTCAATGAGAGTGAAGGAATCCCTAGAGGGGTGTACTAAAGAGTAGAAACATAAGTTGGAGGAGTTTCTATAGGAATACAAAGTAGTGTTCAGGGAACCTAAAGGGATACCACCCAAGAGGGATATGAGGAACAAAATAAAGTTATTTCCAAACTCCCCAGTGCCAAATATTCAGTTGTATAGACAGTTTGTTTTGGAAGAAAATGAAGTGAAGAAGCAGTTGTTGGAGCAGGGTGTGATTCGACCAAGTACCTCACCTTGTGGGTCACCCATCATAATTGTTCCCAAGAAGGATGGGACTTGGAGAATGTGTATCAATTACAAGGCATTGAATAATATTACACTGAAGAATCGATACCCCCTGCCAAGCATCAATGATCTATTGGACCATCTCCAACATACCAAGTACTTCACTAATATGGATTTGAAATCAAGATATCACCAGGTATGGGTAAAATAATAAGATACCTGGAATACCACCTTCAATACAAGGAAAGGTTTGTATGAGTATTTTGTTATGTCATTCAATTTATGTAATGCACCGACTACATTTATGAGACTAATGAGTGAATTTTTACACCCTTATATAGATTCATTTGTTATTATTGATTTGGATGATATATTGGTTTATAGTGCTACCTAGGAGGAGCACATATCACATCTTATACAAGTGTTAGAGACTCTAAAGAAGCACCAACTTCTGGCCAATCTAAAAAAATGTGAGTTTTCTCAGCAGTCTTTGGTGTATGTGGGGTATGTGATCGGTGGAGGGGAGCTCAAGATAGATCCAAAGAATTTGGAGGCCTTCGTGAAATGGCCATTTCCTATAAATGTCACTGAAGTTAGTCATTTTGTTGGGGTAGCACAATACTTGTGGAAGTTCATAGCTTCATTTTTAGGAGTAGTTGCACCACTCCATGCCATGACAACCAGTGGTACAAGTTTATATTGGGGGGATAATCAAAATAAGGCCTTTGATGAGCTGAAAAGAAAGATTAGTCAAGAACCAGTGCTCGCTCTACCAAACTTGTAGAATCCCTTCAAAGTGAAGACATATGAAAGTGAGTATTCCATGGGAGAAATTTTTATGCAAGGAGGAAGGTCAATATGCTATCATTATAAAGTATTTCATGGGTAAGTTATTAACTTCCCTACCTACGACAAGGAGCTCTATGACTTGGTACAAGCTGCCAAAAAGTGGAAGCATTATTTGATGGGAAAGGATACCACCATCCACATGGATCACCAATTGTTGCAGTATTTGCATGCCCATAATAAGATACAACAAACCAAGCATTATAAGTGGATGGGGTTTTTAAACCAATTTAATTTGGTCATAAAGTATAAGAAAGGTAGCACAAATAAGTTGGTAGACATTCTTTCACTGCCACCCACATCCAATATTATAGCCTTGGGAACTTTGATGCACATGGAGACTTTTACCCATGTTGCATATAAAGAGGCATACATAAAAGATGATGACTTCAAGGAGGTGTTTCAACAGCTATAGGGACAAATTCCTATATAAGAAGGTGACATAAAGGATAACTATGATTTCCAAAATGGTTTACTCTACAAGCTCGACAAGCTCTATGTTCCTAAAGGTGAACAATTGCAGCTTATCAGAGAGGGTCACAACTCCAAGGTTGCAGTAAATTTTGGTGTTGGGAAGAATCTTTCCAACTTACAAAGGTATGTGTGTTGGTCCAGAATTTAAGAAGATGTAGCATGGTATATTAGAGGATGTATACTTTTTTGTAACACCATGCCCAGTAATAGGAATCAAGGTATATACCATCCCTTACCTCTACCCACTTGACCTTGGGAAAGCATTTCCATGGATTTTGTGGGAGGTTTACCAACCATGCGGAAGGGACATGAATATTTATTTGTGGTAGTTGACTTGTTCAACAAGATGTGGATTCTCATGCCTTGTAAAAATACCATCAACAGACAAGAAGAAGAAGAAAAAAATATTTGAACAAGTCTGGGTGCACTTTGGGACACCAAAAGCATCATATTAGATAGGGATACTATATTTCTCAGTGCATTTTGGAAGACATCGTGGGAGAATGTTGGACAAGCAATTTTGGAATACAATTTTGGTAAAAATCCTAAGTATAGAAGAAGTGTGCATCATAGGTGCGTAGGAGAAGAAAGAGGATTAGGGAGTGCATAACTGAGGCACATTAGAAATACAATGAGCAGAAGAGGCGCATCTAGAAGTACAACGCACAGTGAGAGAAAAATAAAGTAGAAAAAGAAAATAAAGAAGGAGAAGAAAGCGGGAAAAAAGGAAGGATGATAGCTCGACAGGCCAAAGATGGAAGGACACACAAAAGCAGGAAGAAAAATTAGTCAGAGTGAAAAAACAACATGTAGACGGAAAAGCAGAAGAAAGAAGTCGAACAACCAGTGAACTAGAGTTGTCATGCATGGTAATAAGGTTTTGGGCGGAACCAAATAGGGTTTTAAACAATATAATTGATGTATAAATATGTAACGGGTTGGGAGAATAGTGTTTCTCTCATTCATTATTGTGGCATGTGGTTGGGTTTTGATTGGTTATTGTTTGTTTTAGTCTGTAAGAGAGAGAGGAATCCATGTCTGAATGTAAGAGATGAGAGAGAGAGAGAGAGAGAGAGAGAGAGAGAGAGAGAGAGAGAGAGGCTTGCACTACATAATGACTAGGATAGGAGGGAAGAAAGATAACCATGAAATATCTTTGTAAGTGTAGTGTGCAAGCTTGAAGCACTTAATGAAAGCATAGTAAATAAGACAATTGTTGTGGAGGTAGCCCAGAGTTGGGTGAACCACATTAAATCTTGTGTCATGTGTCTTTTATGTGAATTGTTATGAAATCTGTCTGAATGCATAATAGATTAGATTTGTGCTTAATCATTGCACAAGAATCATGACTATTACAATGATGGGTTATGTGTTAATCTAGGATATAATAATAGTATGAATATGCATCACTAAGTATTTAATACAGAACTAGGACATAATTACACACACATAACTAATAAGGAAGAACGAATAGAATGGTCACCTCCCATTCCCTCACCACTGCAGAAACCTGGTTCTTGTAGTCCCAATAGATACCTTGGGTGAGACTTCATTTGTGCAAGAAGGTGATGCAGAAAGGGCCAGTGTCTGGTGGGTTTTGTTTTTCATAGATAAATAGAACCTAGGGTCTTACAAACCGTGCATAGCGCCAACAAATGGTTTTGTTGCTGACACCTGGAATTTGTAATTAAGGGAATGTTTTGGAGGTTGACTAAGAAGGAGATTTCAGAATGGTTGGAAATAAAGGAATGAGAGTTGGGTAGACAAGAGAGCAGAAATCCTTGAATGAGTGACAATCAATGGATGCAAAGGCATGTGTACACAAAATTGCATGAATTTTTTTTTTGGAAAATTTCCAATTATTCCAACTGAGTGGCTAGAAAGTTTAGTAGAAAATACTAGAAGGTACAGACCTACAATGTCGAGCAATTGGACTCATGAGTTGGTAAGATAGTTGAATTATGTAAGTAACCCAACTACTTGTGTAGTTTATTTTTGGTTGGATAGCATACTAGGAGGATATATTACAGAGTTTGTTGTAGATTGTATCCAATCATACAGTGTTGTAGAAAGGGACTTTTTCAAGAGTCTGTGCAGAAGGTTCATGAAATCATTGGGTACGTGGATAAGTATGTTTTTGTGTGACAAATGCATGATGACAATGTAATCCAAATTCTAAAAGGGATTTGTGCACATAGGGGAAATGAGGGATGACAAGAGGATAGTATGAGAATAGGAGAGAATGAAGGAAGCAATGAAAAAGAGAGGGATTGAGGATGCAAGAAGAGGGTATACCGGAGGGAGAATACGAGTATGGAGTATTGCGTGGAGGAAGGAGGTACAAGAGGCAAAAAATTGGGGCAATAGTATGAATTGTGGAGATACTATGTAAAGGAGGAGAAGAAGAGGATTTCCAGTCCAGTCCATTAATAGAAGAACCAATAATTCCTACTCAAACAGGGTCCCGTGTCAAATTCACAACCCCATGTGCGTCACCACAATCAGAAATAATAGTTGAAGACTTGTCAAAATAAATTTTAGTTAGCTAGGGAGGACATAGTAGTAGTAATCAGAGTAGTGGAAGTATTGCATAGAGTCAGAATCATAATTAGATTCAACCAACATCACCAAGCAGAGGGAATACACAAAGAAACATGATGGGGGTAGACAACACCCTTAGACTACCCGAGTTCCAGGGAGTTGGGTCAGAAAACCTAGAACAACATCTATTTGTATGTGAGACAATTTGGGCTGCAAAGAACGTCCAAGATGAGGCTGTGAATATTGTGCAATTAGAAACAACATTTAGAGGTTGTGTGCTGGTCTGGTACATGAAGTTGCAGAATACCACACCTATGGGACAAACCAAAACTTTGGCAGAGATAAGGAAAGCATTGTTGATGGAATTCAAGAAGCCAAAGTAAGAGTCGTAGTACATCACAGAACTGAAGGAGATTAAACAAGTACAAATGAATTCAGTATGGGACTTCGATCAAAGGTTCAAGGATCTCATGGGTAGACTGAATTTCCAGATCCCAGATCGACAACATTAAGAATAGTTTGTTGCAGGGATTTTACCACACATTCACAAGACATTAATTCAAAAGAAGGTTTTGTCGTAGCCCAAGGCGCTAAAAATTGCAATGAAATTGGAATCATCCCCAGTATGAGACACTGTAGGAATGGCACAATTTCAGACGCAGTTGGCTGCATTGACAATTCAACTAATAGAACTAACAAAGGGAAAGGAGAAACAAGAGAAATTATGGTGTACCAAATGTAGGACTAAAGGCCATCACAAGGATGGATGTCCATCATTTGCACAATATTTGGTGATGGGGGTGTCGAATCTATTACCAGGAGGAGGGTATTGTGAGATATGTAATAAATGGGGCCATCATCCAACTGAGTGTTCGTTACTACAAAATTATTGGAGTACCCCAAAGAACTTGTTTTGCAACTTTTTCAATTCAGTGGGACATGAAGGGAAGGATTGTCTCACGTTCGACTTAATGAGGGAGCGCACATCAGATATGTATATGATTCAGGAGGAGAATGTTGCAACAGAAGGGGGTGGTTCACAATATAATAATCAGAGAGGCTTCAATCCAATGAATAGAGGAAAATTTGGTTGAGGTCGAGGCAAATGAAATTTCTACAGAGGAGGAAGACGACCAATTATATGTTATAACTGCAATCAACCAGGACACTTGGCCCGTAACTGCCTGAATCCGTGTACAATGTGCACATATTGTAGAGCACTGGACTATGCGACAAAATATTGTCCCAAACTAGTTGTGAAATTGCATGCTAGAGGAAACCATAAGCCGAATCCAAATCAGAATGTGTAGAAAATATTAGTCGAAAAATGCAATGAAGGACCAAGAATAACAATTGTTATGTGTGGAGGGGTGAGGATAGAAGCTGATATGTTGAACACAAGGAAGCAAACTGATCAGTGGGTAATGAAGTCAACAAGGCCTATGCCAACCTTTTATCCTCAACAAGAAAAGGAGACATATCAAAGGGAAATAAAGGAAGTACTTGGAAAGGATTGGGGATCATCAACATTATTCGTGCCTTATATAGAAGATCACATTGTGATTGAGAAGTCGACTGGAAAGGTAAGAACACTAACATAATTCTTGAGAATTTGTTTAGAGTTAATGAAAGATGAAACTACACTAAGTACACTATATGACATGATTGATCATTTTACACAAGGAATGGAAACTCTCATTGCACAAAGGATGGTAAATTAGGTACTGCGCAGGAAGAGGACCAACGAAGAATTTAGATTCAGTGCTCAAATTGGGGAGTATGATGTGGATAATGTTATCCTAGCCTTGGGGTCCGATGTAAACGTTCTATCGAAGCAGTCATGGGAATTGATGGGAAAACCCAAGTTAGTATGGTATCTTGTTCAATTAAGGCTCATGAATCAACACAAAATAGTACCTATTGGTCAGTTTACAGGAGTACCTGTTAACATAGATGGGGTGCGTAGTATGGAGGACTTTAAAGTTATTGAGATCGTGGATGACAGTCAACCATATCTAGCACTGATGGGACTGGAATTGAATTTTGATAACCAGGTGATTATCAACTTGAAGAGGATGGAGATGATATTTGAAGTTGTAAAATTGAAAGTTATTGCACCCTTTGACACATCAGAAAGAAAGAGATACATAGAGCCAGCTAGAGGAAAAGACATCAACAAATTATACAACATGACTGCGCGAATGGATGATTATGTAAACCCTATTATAGATGTTGCACTAAGTTTATGAAGTATTAGTGTGTGTGCATCAAACTTTGAAGAAGGTCTAGAGCATTGGCAGCAGAGAATGCATGAAGTCTCCACTAGACGATAAGCACACATAACCTGGTCCTTGCACTGGATTGGAATAAAAAAAAATTATCCACTTGAGTACGATGGATTAAATGATATAAGTTTTTTTGTAAATAAATTTGAGTTGCAGGTACCTGAACAAAAAAGGATGTTATCACTAGATGTTGTCCTAAAAGTGACTCCAGTCAGATGGTGGGTTGCACACAGAGAGGGAATAAAAGACTGGCCATAATGCAAAAGGCTAATGCAAGTCAGATTTGATACCGGGGAAGAAAATATTACATAGAAGTATACATGAGAGAGTGACCCAACAGGTCATGTGGAGAAATGAAGGACTTTATGGAGTTCAGTACTGGAAACAAAATGGATGCACAGATTTATACACACACTGGACACAATTCCAAAGAACTATTACTTGGAATTGGAAATGCACAGAGAGACAACAAGATGGGATGAGTTGGTCGAGAGGTTCAAAGTTACATTTACATTTAAACACGAGTCTCCATCGATAGATGCAACACTACAAGAAATTCGAAATAATATCTTCTTAGAATAAGGGTCGATGGAGGTAGTACCAGTGTGCAGGGAACACAAAGCCAATGTGATTGTCCATGAGTTATTGGCATGTTACAATGTGGATACGGAAGAACAAGATGAAGAATAACCTAGGAACATGCAAGTACCCGAGACACAAAGTAGAACGAGCAATAGAAGGGCCATAACTTGAATCCATCACATACACACAACTTATAAAGAAGTGGAAGGTAAACATTGGGACGATTGAGAATCCCAAGTTTGTGTAGATAGGAGATTATTGGAGTGATGAGACAATAGAGAAGATTACAAAATTGTTGTGAGAATACAAGGACCTATTCCCAACTACATTTTTAGAGATGAAGGGAATAGTAGGGGACTTAGATGAGATGAAGATTCTGTTGAAAGTAAGAGCTAAGCCAGTGTGACAAAAACCTTACAGATTAAATCTTAAGTACAAGGGAAAGGTGAAATTTAAAATAGATAGTATGCTAGACACATGAATCATCGAATCAGTAGTAGAATCAGAGTGAGTCAATCCAATGGTAGTGCAGGATAAGAATACTAGAGGAATCAAGATTTGTGTGGATCTGAGGAAGTTGAATGATGCATGTTTACAATAGCCATTCCCAAAACCATTCATATATGAGGTATTGGAGAACGTAGGAAGCCAAGAAACTTATTCTTTCACAAATGGATTCTCTGGGTACCATCAGATAAAAATTACACAAGAGGATCGACACAAGACAAGTTTTGTGAAAGCGTGGGACAATTATCAATATACAGTAGTGTCATTTGGATTGAAGAATGCCTCTGCAGTGTTTTCCAGAGTAGTGGTTGCAGTGTTCAAGGAATTTATCCATAAGTTCCTTGAAGTGTACTTGGATGATTGGACTGTGTTCGGTCTACTAAAGGATCATATATAAGTCTTCAGGATAATGTTGGATTAGTTTAGACATTGTCATATTTTGTTGAACTGGAAGAAGTGTACTTTTTGTGCAACGTTTGGGATTTTATTAGGAAATGTAGTTTGCAAACGGGGATTAATTGTAGATCTAGATAAGATTGCAGTAATTCTAGAGTTAGAACCACCAACATCAGTCAAAAAACTAAGGGAAACTCTGGGTCATACAAGTTATTACAGAAGATTTATTAAGGGATATGCGAAGATCACAACACCGATGGAAAAGTTACTGAAGAAGGAAGCAAAGTTTCAATGGAACGAGGAATGTCAAAAGGGTTTAACACCTTAAAGAAGAAACTAGTAACCACACTGATTTTGATCTTTCCTAACTGGAACAAAGAGTTCCATGTTCATGTCGATGCATCATCCATAACGTTGGGTGCAGTACTATCTCAACCAGGAGAGGGAGACATAGATCACCCAATTTCTATTGCAAGTAGGAAGTTGTCCATAGCAAAGAATAATTATACTACCACGGAATGAGAAGGATTGGAAATGGTATATGCTCTATAGAATTTTAGAAATTATCTGTTGTGGTCTCACTTTAAGATGTATACAAACCATTCTGCATTAAAATACTTAGTCAACAAACCAGTGTTGGGGGGGGGGAGAATTTGCACATGGATATTATTATTTTAGGAATATGATTTTGAAGTTTTAGTGAAATCAGGGAAGATGAATGAAAGACAAGATAATCTATCGTGCATACTATCAAGGGAAGATGCAAGAAACTTAGATGATAACTTCCCAGCTGCATAGTTATTTGCAGTAAAGATGGTGGATGATTACTTCTCGGACATCATGTAGTTTTTAAGTTTAGGTATGGCTCCATTAGACATGACGGTTGCATAGAAAAAACAATTGGTAGTGAAAGCACCAAATTATTAGTTGATTGCATGAAATTTATACAAGTTGGGTGCATATGGAATATTGAGACACTGTGTGTTGGAACACGAGAGACCAATGACACTTGAAGACGCACATGATGGGATTGCAGGAGGACATTATGTGGGGAGAGAAACTACACAAAAGATTTTGTGCGTAGGGATTTGGTGGCCTACACTTTACAAAGATGCGAAGGAATACTGTCAGTTATGTGACGTATGTCAAAGAGTGGGAATTCCATCTAGGAGGGACAAAATTGGTTTGAATCCATAGGTTACGTTGCAATCATTTGAGAAATGGGCCATAGACTTTGTGGGGCCAATCAATCCGCAAGAAATAATATCAGGGGAAAGATATTGTTGAAATATTGTAACTTCAAAGAGTATTCTATATATTATTAAGTTATTATTCATCATATCAATCCCCTTTTGTGGATTGGTCATGTCGGGCTTTGTACTTGACCAAATCCCCTTTTGTGGATTGGTCAAACCCTAATTCTATTATAATAATTAGGAAGTTGTCCCCCAGACCTAATTAAAGTGGTTTTAACCATTAAGAAGAGAAGTCATCCCTGCCCAGTGAAGAGACACCTTTTTAGCGCCTACCGGCTAGTATAAATAAAGGAGGCTAACACCTCATTTGTTCACTCACTCATTCACTCATCAAGTGCGCAAGTTTGGTAGTTGCAGTTGGAAGAAGAAGGAAGAGAGAGGCACATTTCTTAGTGTTGGATATTCTCTAGTGTTATGGTTTATTGTCTTGGCATTGTATTTTCTATCTATATTAAGGAAGTTTTTACTGGGTTTTCTCCCCCATGAGGGTTTCCCAAGATAAATGTTGTGTATCTTGTGATTCTGTTTCTCGCAATGATCCTACCTATGCTATTTTTATCTAGTAAATTGAAAATAAATCTAACAATATCTCAAAACTTAACATGGTATCAGAACTAAGATGAAGAGAGCACCTTTCACTAGATAAGCGAAAACGTCATTGTTTCCATACAAGAAAATTAGGGCTTTTGTTGGAGAGGAATTTTTTCCTAAAAACCATATAGAAAAGTGCACCCTACCCTAGTGAATCTTTTGGCAGCTTGAGTGCACATTTTCAGTGGACAGAGCCTCTAGAAAGTCAACCCCTAGTTTTGAATGGTACCAGAAAACCAGAAGTACCAGAAGTACCAGAAAACCAAGAAACCAAAAAAACCAAAAAACTAGAAAAACCAAGAAACTAGAACCAATACCAGAAGTACCAGTCCAGATTTCTGCAGGTCAAGTTTCAAGGGGGAAAACTTGAAAATTTTGAAATCTAACAGCTCCAACAAACTTGCCTCAACCCAGTGCATCTAGTCCCTCGATCAGAATTTCAAAATTTGAAGTTTGAAAAATTAGAGTTTCCCCATAAAACCCTAAGTTGCAGTTGCAGTTGCAGTTTTAGTATCAGCTGCAGTACCAATTGTAGTCACCCTTGAAGTTTTTAAAGGGTTGGTAATTATTACCACTGCTACCAGATGGTGCCACTACTTGCAAATACTATCATAGGTATTTAATCACATATGTTTAAATTGTTAATCTTTAAAGGGTATTTGCAGGAGAAGGATCTCTTGACATAGATCCAAAAGGATCTAATATCCAACACATTCAGAGGAATAATGCAACCCAGGTTTGATTATTCTGATATGCATCTATTTGTTATGAAATTATTTTGATCTAGGTTGCATGTTGAATCTATGACCATCGTACTAACCTTTGGTCAAAATTAAAGTCAAGGTATTAGATTGATTAAAGTTGATATCATAGAGTTTATTATCTAACCCAATCTTCTGTCAAGATAGCATATTATCTTAGTACAAAAGACAGGTTGAAGAAAGCACTTGTTATCTTGAGTGAAGGAGACTTGGAAGAAAAGAAACACACTCATTCTTGAGAACAAGACTCCAGGTTCCAGGTTTGATTAATTAAGTTGATAAAATTCAAATTTGTATGTGGCAACGCCCATTACAAGTGAACACTATAGTTGAGGTAGAAATCTTTGAAAAATATTATACTTGGTAGCATGTGAGCATATCGAGATAAATGCTTAATGTAATCATTTACCAGAAACAACTAACATCTCCTCTAGGAGAAATTTCTTGTGTTGGTTCCAGGTTACCATAGAGGAATGTTTGATCACAACACTATAAGAGTTTTGATCTCATTTCATATTGTATTTCTTACTTTTGATCTTTGTTTCAGGCAGGTCACAAGTGATAGCTCTAAAGGAGATACTGTGAAAATTATTCGTGCTACTATTTTATTACTATTATCAAAAGAGTATTATTCTTGCTTGTTGTTTTGTTGACCTTATTTCAGGTCATGGGCGATAACCCTCAGGAAGCTATAGTGAAGGTTGCAGAAGGAAACATATTAGATGAGACATGAAGCAGACTATGTACATGACCATATACACTCATGTACCAAAGAAGATGACGAATAAGTTATTTTTGAGATATAGAGTATCTCATATGGAGATTGATTGTAAGGAGTGGAAGGCTCCAAAGATGACTAAACATTAGAAAAAGAACTCACATTAGACTTGTTCAAAGGATAATGAATCCACCTTGATAGGAAGAAAAATTTGTTTGAAGTTTGACTCAACTTTTCATATTTAGACTTGGGATTCAACACCAAGTATATCCTGTAAGAGATGATGATGTCCTTGTAGACTCAGAAGAAATCAAGAATAGAGTGAGCATGATCTCATAAAGGTTTAGATGAAGAGACATCTTCCAGAACTAGGAGACAGATTCCATGAGAGACTAGAACGTGGCTTCAGTGGCAGAGAAGGAGATATGAAATCTATTGGGAAGATTCCCTTGTTTTAGTGACAGTGAAGGAAGCTAGTTAAAAATATTAGGCTATGGATTTTTCCGTGAGACTAGAATGGATGTGAGTGTTGAATTCCAAGATTGATCTACCAGATCAAGCATGTTGCGGATGTACAAAGTCTGATGTGTGTCCAGAGGATTGTCCCGGCAAGAGGGAAAAGACTATGATGAGACACTTACTCCATTAATTGAAGAAATAATTCCAGTATTCATGAAGACAACCAGAACAACCATGACAGTATGAGATTCAGGGGGAGAAATCCCCACATTTAAAATTGAGTGGAAGTTGGTGCAGTACATTAGTCGGGCCATGAATACATGACCAAAATAGCAGATAGAGTTACCTCCATGAAAGAAGAAGAACTATTTTTTATTGAGCCACTCTCAGTTTCAGATGAAGTTGTTGCTGCAATAGAGTAGAGGCGATACTCTTAGAGTTCAAGAGTTATAGTGATTCTCAGTTTAAGAGAAGTTGTAGGTGCATAATCTCAGTTCCAGAGGAACTATTACAGAAAGAGTAGATGACATACTCTCAGGTAGTGAGACAGATAATGCTTTTCATAAAGAACATAAAGCTAGCACATGATTCTGCACATTAAGTTGAAGTTGAAGCAAGTGTACCAGGATGGTACAATATGATGTGAAAATTTGGATTTGAAGATTGAAGATAGAAAGACTCATGTCTGACGATTGAAGGAAACTCTATACATGTTGAAGCAAGCTCCTAGATCTTGGTATGGAAGAATTGACAATTTCCTGATGAGCTTGGGCTTTACCAAGAGTAAAGTTGATTTTAACCTTTACTTCAAGGTTGTGAATGATGAGCCAGTAATGTTGCTACTATATGTAGATGATGTATTATTGACAGATGAAGAAAAGATCATCACGGAGTGCAATAAGAAGCTCGCTACAAAGTTTGATATGAAAGACCTAATGCATTATTTCTCAGGTCTTGAAGTTTGGAGAAGCCCAAAGAAGATCTTCCTTAACCAAGGGAAGTATGAAGTTGAAATACTGAAGAGGTTTGATATGTTGGAGTGTAAATCCATGAACACACCCATGGGAACTAAGTTGAAGCTCATGGTTGATACTCCATCAGAACTGGTTGATGCTACGTTGTACATATACATCATTGGATCATTGATATATCTGACGAACACCATGCTAGATATATGTTTTGTTGTGAACACCTTGAGTCAATATCTCGTAGATCCCATACGTGTTCATCTTGTTTCCGCAAAACATATGATGAGATACCTTAAGGGTGCATTGGACTTTGGTCTCTTTTATACTAGACATCATGAATTAAGATTGTATGGATATACTGATTCAAATTGAGCTGGAAGTGTTTCTGATAGAAAGAGCACTTCAGGATGTTGTGTCAGTCTAGGGTTAGCCATGACTTCATAGTAGAGTAGGGAGAAATATAACATTTCTCCCAACACGGAAGAAGAAGAATACATTGTTGCATGTTCCACCAGTTGTGAAGCCATATGGCTTCAGATGTTGTTGACAGATCTATTTGATATGGAGATGGAAGACACCGTGATCCTATGTGATAACCAGAGTTGTATAAAGATGATGTCTTCCATTATGAGTCGAAGCACATAGAGATCTAGTATCACTTCATTCATGATATGATGCATAGAGGATATATAAAGCTCCATTATTTTAGAATGGATGAGTAGGTTGAAGATGTGTTGACCAAGCCTCTGTATCGTGTAAAGTTTTATCACTTTCGAGATAATCTTTGTATAGTCCAAAAGGACCTCCCTCGAAAGGGGGATTAGTGTTGATGCCAGCCGTGTGATGAAGATTTCCAGCTTCGTGCTGATGTTGTTGAGATGCCAGCCTCATGCTGAAGATTTCCATCTTTATGATGATGTTTTTGAGATTCCAGCCTCATGCTAAAGATTTCTAGCTTCGTGTTGATGTTGTTGAGATACCAGCCTTGTGCTAAATATTTCCAGCTTTGTGTTGATGTTGTTGAGATGCCAGCCTCTTGCTAAAGATTTACAGCTTCGTGTTGATGTTGATGAGATGCCAACTTCATGCTGAATATTTACAGCTTAGTGTTGATGTTGATGAGATGCCAACTTCAAGCTGAAGCTTTCCATATTAGTGTTGATATCGATGATGCTCCAACCTTCATGTTGTGATGTTGTTGTTGTTGATGTTGTATCAACCTCGTGTTGTTATTGATGATGATGATGTATTAGTGTTATACTAATCCATGTTGATGCAAATGATGATTATTCCATTCTAGCTCCTTGTTGTGGATGATGATATTGATGATGAGAAAAACTTTTGATGATTAATAGATATGCCAGTCGGTGTTCCATATTTTTTTGATGTCGTTGCCCTCTCTCTCTCCGGATGATGTTGTAGAATACCCTTCTTGTTAAGGGGGAGTGTTGAAATATTGTAACTGCAAAGAGTATTCTATCTATTATTGAGTCATTATTCATTAGATCAATCCCCTTTTGTAGATTGATCATGTTGGGCTTTGTATTTGACCAAATCCCCTTTTGTGGATTGGTCAAACCCTAACTATATTATTCTAATTAAGAAGTCGCACCCTAGTCCTAATTAAAGTGGTTTTAATCACTAAGAAGAGAAGTCGTATCTGCCCAGTGAAGAGACACCTTTTCACCGCATTCCAGCTAGTATAAATAAATGAGGCTAGCGCCTCATTTGTTCACTCACTCATTCACTCATCAAGTGTGCAATTTTGGTAGCTGCAGTTGGGAGAAGAAGGAAGAGAGAGGCACATTTCTCAGTCTTGGATATTCTCTAGTGTTTTGGTTTATTGTCTTAACATTGTATTGGCAATCTATATTAAGGAATTTTTTGTTGGGTTTCTCCCCCATGAGGTTTTCCCAGGATAAATGTTGTGTATCTTGTGATTGTGTTTCTCTCAATGATCCTACCTATGCTATTGTTATCTAGTAAATTGAAAATAAATCTAATAATAGCACAAAACTTAATAGATCCATCATCATTGCGACAAAGAATTTGACAAGATGGGTAGAAGAAACATGAGTTACAGATTGCACTGCAGTGACTACTGCGAGGTTTTTGTTCGAAAATGTAGTCACAAGGTTAATATGTTCATGAATATTACTCAGTGATCAAGGCACACACTTTCTGAATAAGACAATTGGAACATTGACTGAGGAGTTTCAAATTCATCATAAGAAGAGTATCCTGTATCACCCTCAAGCCAATGGAATAGTGGAAGATTTCAATAAGATCTTGGAGAATGATTTGAAAAAAAATTGCAACATAGGGAGAGACAATTGGGACTTAAGAGTTCCTGCAATATTATGATTTTATAGGACTAAAGTAAAAATTTGACAGGACATACACCTTTTAGGTTGGTATATGGGAAATAAGCAATAATGCCTATGGATTTTATTCTACCTAGCATGCGCATTGAAACAATCACATATCTTTGAGAATATGGCGCGGTAGAGGAAAGGCTATCACATATCTTTGAGAAACTTCAGAAATCAAGAGAGAAGGCTTGGCATGATCGACACATTAGATAGAAAAAGTTTCAAGTGGGATATTTGGTATTACTCTATGACAATAAGTTTATGCATCATCCAGGAAAGTTCAAAATCCATTGGATAGGACCCTATGTGATTCATCATTTAACATAAATAGGTGTTGTGTAGTTGGAAACCCTAAGTGGAGAAGTCCTTGGAGGAATTATGAATGGAAGTTGACTGAAACTCTATAGAGATGACTGATAGTTTGCGCAGTAATATCGGTTGCGTCGGAACACATGTATCATAGTAGTTGTACTATAGTAGGAAGGAAAAACATAGAAAAATGAATAAAAAGTAGAAAAGGGAAGAAAATCAAATAAAAAATAGATATAGAAAAAAGAAAAAAAGTGTCAGATTATAAGGCATAGGGAATTGCACAGAAGAAATGGTTATCATGGATCAGGATGGAACTACGCCAATTCATAAAACAATACACAGAAGAGAAATAATGTGAAGCACACATATGCAAAAGCAAAGAACTTTTGCGCAGTTTGGCAATGACAAGACAGTTAAAATCATTAAAGCGGGATGGGTGCACAAAAATACTAAAGAACATAGAGAAAACCCAGTGTATAATTTAACTAATGATGATATGGATATGATCAACTACTAGGTACGGAATGTTGCAGAAGAAATAATGGAGGAAGCCACCAAAAAACGAGAATAATAGAAACAAAGAGTGCAAGATCAGTTGGAATCACTCCAGCAGATGTTGGAAGCAACGAGTATCACCAAAGTGCATAAACCTGAGGAAGGACCATCCACAATTCCAGTAAAGGAAGCATAAAGTGCGCATCCGGTCTTGACCCAAGCAGAAGTCGAGCACATGATACTACAGTTTGAGACAGATGCACTAGAATTTCTGAAGACCGAATTGCAGCAACAAGTGAATGCACTAGGACATATGAACCTAGTTGTATCAAGGATGTCGATGAAAAGACTACAAGACTTCCAGGTAGGCTTGTTGCAAGAAATTCAGAACATAGAAGAGAAAGCACATCGAGAGCTCACGAGAATAATGGATGAAAGGGTTCAGTTATAGCAACAATATGATGTTGCGCTTCTACAAAAGAAGGAAGTTGAAGCTTGAGTGGAGGAGGTACTGAAGGACAAAACCAAGGTTGAGGAAAGGGTGAAAAAATCCCTCAAGGGAAAGGAAAAAGATGAAAGTATCGCACATAAATCCCAAGAAGTTGTCCAAAATCTCTACAAGGCTATTCCATAAGTCCCCATACTAGTAGAAGATACTATGGAGGAACAAGTGTTGAATATTAGTGAAGTCATCAAGGGCTTCTAATCACAAATAAAAGATATACAATTATAGAGTGCACTAGAAATGTCGCCAGAAGTACGAGAAGGAAGGGAGAGAATGGCGATGGCAACAATTTCCAACATTAAGAAGATATAAGGAGAATGTGTCAAACTCTGTGAAGAGTGCATGCAAATTTGTACAGAGTTAGTCGAAGATCCTGAGATGAAGGACGTAGAGGCCAAGTTAAGAGAAGCACAATAAAGGGCGCAAAAAACTTCATATAGGATAACTACTCTTCCACCAGTGGAACATATGACATCCATTTTGGCTCAGAGGTAGTCATACCTGGAAGTGGAGAAGATGAGGGATCAACAAAAGGTCCTTCAACAACAATTGGGACCACTGTAGGAAGAAGCAGTGAGGATAATAGGGGATTTGTCCATTGTGCAGAGAAAGGTCAAACATGAAGCATATGAAGCAAAGGAAAAAATCACATCCTTGACTACGTAGGGGGTCGAGGAGATCACAAAAACAAAGGAAACAATATTGAAGGAAGTGGAGGTATAAAAGGTAGCCTCCAAAAATTTTGTTGTGGCATGGAAGAGTGAGCATCAGGCCCGTGTGGCTTGGAATGAGCCACAGGTGAGTGTTAGGGACCTGTTGGAAAAACAGTTTTGGAATACAATTTTGGGAAAAATCCAAAGTATAGAAGAAGTGTGTAGCATAGGTGCACAAGAGAAGAAGGAAGATTAGGGAATGTGCATATGAGGCACATCCAGGAAGACAATGAGTAGAAAAGGTGCATCCAAAAGTATAGTGCATAGTGAGAGAAGAATAAAGAGGAAAAAGAGAATAAAGAAGAGAACAAAGTAGGAGAAGAAAGTGTTAAAAAAGGAAGGATGACAACTCAACATGCTAAAGATGGAAGGATGTGCAAAAGAAGGAAGAAAAAGAAGTCAAAGTGAAAAAACAACATGCATATGGAAAAGCAGAAGAAAGCAGTAGAACATCCACTGAATGGAGTTGTCATGCATGGTAATAGGGTTTTGGGAGGAACCAAGTAGGGTTTTAAACCCTAGAATTGATGTATAAATATGTAACATTATGGGAGAATAGGGGTTCTCTCGTTCATTATTGTGGCATATGGTTGGGTTACGGTTGGTTATTGTCTTTTTTAGACTGTAAGAGAGAGGAATCCATGCCTGAATGTCAGAGATGATACAAAGAGAGAAAGGTTTGCACTTCAGAATGACTAGGCTAGGAGGGAAGAAAGATAACCATGATATATCTTTGTAAGCGTAGTGTGTAAGCCTGAAGCACTTAACGAAAGAACAATAAAGAAGCCAACTATTATGGACATAGCTCATAGTTGGGTGAACTACATTAAATCTTGTGTTGTATGTATTTTATGTGATTTCTTATGAAATATGTCTGGATGCATAGTAGATTAGATTTGTCTTATGCTTAATCATTGCACAAGAACAATGACTATTAAAGTAACAAGTTATGTGGTAATATGGGATATAATAATAGTATGAATTTGCATCACTAAGTATTTAATACAGAACTAGGACATAATTACGTGCACACAACTAATAAGGAAGAATGAACAGAATGGTCACCTCCATTTCCCTCACTACTACGGAAACCTAGTTCTTGCAGGCCCAATAGATACATCGAGTGAGACTTCATCTGCACAAGCAGGTGATGCCGAAAGAGTTGGTGTCTAGTGGGTTTTTTTGGTAATAGATAACTCAAACCTAGGGTCTTAAAAACCATGCACAATGCCAATAGAGAATATGGACACTAATTTTAAGATGTCTACATTATTCCATCCACAGACATATGGGAAGATGGAAGTCAACAAGAATTTGTTGTATTTTTTGAGAAGCTATAATCAAAAGCATTTGAAGAATTGGGATGGAAATTTGATCTATATACAACACTCTTATAACCGATCGGTCCACGCTTCTACTGGTAAGTCACCTTTTGAAACTTGCTTTGGGTAATTTCCAGCTTCACCCTTAGATGTTGTATATGGACAACAAGGAGGAGTGAGTGAGGACCTTGCAAGAGATGCATTAAAAGAAGAAAAAATTGTTGAGAAGATTAATAATATCCATTTGTAAGTAAAAGACATTGAATAAGTCACAATAAAAGTACAAGGCTAGACATGACCAACATAGAACAAAGAGAACATTTAGAATGGGAGACATAGTATGGTTACAATTGAATAAGGAAAGGCTAGAGGGTCCTGGTAAGAAGATCAAGGCTTGGCAGTATGGTCCTTTTGAAGTATTGTAAAACATGGGAGATAATTCCTACAAAATCAGTCTACCCCCATACATGCTCATTTACTCAGTGGTGAATGTGGAGAATCTCAAACTCTATGAGACTTCCATGTTGGATCAGGAAGAGGAGCAGGTCCTACCTTCCATAGAGGACTTAGAAGCAAATGCTTAGACAGAGTTGGAAGAGGACACCGTTTTTCAGAAGTGGTCCAGAACTACAAGACAGGGGTAGCATGACCTTTGGAAGATTGATTTGAAAGGATAACTTCTAGGTAAAAAAATCAGTACTCCAAGGAGAACGTAGAGGAAAATTTTCTCACCTCATTCCCTAAAGATTTTGGGGAAAACAAAAATCCCTAAATGGGGAGGTATGATCTAGATTGGATCATTATATTATTTTTCATCTATCTCAATACTTTATGTGTGGAAAAATTGGAGGAATCGGCTTGTAGGGCCATTTTGGCAGCAAGTCCAAATTTGGAAATTTGGGTCCAAAACAATTGTCTAAAATATTTTGGAGCCATTTTGAGGCATAAAATGACACTTTTTTCGTCTAAAACTTACTATGTAAGAACATTACACATTATACACATCGACACCTTTCCAACGGTGCAGATCGTTCGTGAATCAAAATTTGTATGAGAAAGTTATGCCTCTCGCAAGTTGACCCACCGTATTGATCACCATGGTGCGATTGGATGCCACGTCAACCTCCATTAATTAGACATGTGGGGCTATCCACGTAGTGTATTTTATTAGAAAAATCTATAAGGTCCAAAACCTTATCACAATTGAAGGTTGAGGAAGTCAAAACCCTACCCCTAGATGGCTATCGAGCTATGTTAAATACCAAGCCACTAGGAGGAGACGTGGTTCCATTATTTTGAATTGTATCTTGTTCCATAGCTGATAAAAATATATGATAGTGGTATTCTGTGAGCATAATAGAGGAGGAGATATTCTGTAGTGGCCATATAGGCCACAAGTCAAAGGAAAATCCACAAAGAGTGCCTCTTTCTTTGTACTTGCATCATTTCTAAACCAAAGAAAAAAGAGTTGAGCAACCTCACCTTCTAGTTGGATTTTCTCTCGTATTGGGTTTTTTAGTTCATATATTTTGTTTATTTGTGTATGGTGTGATTTTATTTTAATATTCTCTATTTTCCACATTTTATCTATTTCATGCATAAGTAGAAAAATAAGTAACTAAATATTCTAAAAATCTAAAGGAAAAATAACCTTAATAATAAAAAAATTAGTTATTTATCAGATCTATTATGACGAAATGTTCAAGTGGAATATCCACGGAAGTTTACATATCACTTGATTAGCTACGTTTCTACATGAAGAACTCATCTTCCCATGTCACTTATTCTATCGATAGGTTCTTCCACTTGATGAGGTACTTAGTAATTTCTTGATTTTGTAACTACTTAACCCTTGCTCAAAGGATTGTTTCTAGTTCTAGTATGATTTAACCTTCTTCATTGGTCTCTGGTAAAATAGTTTGAATTGGAATATTTTCTGGATTTCAGGCTTACCCAAATCGAGAAATAAATCAGTCATCATGGTGGTTGTTGATCACTTTTCCAAGTATGCTCATTTCTGCTCTCTTCAACGCCAATTTACAGCATCCACGGTGGCTCAACTTTTCATGGATCAGGTCTTCAAGGTTCATGGCATGCCACACTCTATTGTTTATGATCGCGACCCAACTTTCATCAGCAATTTTTGGCAAGAAATGTTCAAGCTACAAGGCACCCGATTGCATCTCAGCACATCTTATCATCCCCAGACTGATGGTCAAACAAAAGTTGTCAACAAGTGTTTGGAAACATATTTGAGGTGTTTTGCCTCGGAAAAGAAAAATCAGTGGGCTCAATGGTTACCCCTAGCTAAATGGTGGTGCAACACTTCATACCATACAACTACACACATGACTCCTTTTGAAGCAGTATATGGACAAAAGCCACCTTCAGTTTTCTCATACTTACTTGGTGTCGCGAAGGTCCAAGCGGTTGACCAAACACTTACAGTTCAAGAGGCTATTCTTCGTACCCTCAAAGAGAATTTGGTCATGACACAGAATCACATGAAGAAAAAAGCAGATCAAGGTCGCTCTGAATGTCAATTTGCAGAAGGGGATCAGGTGTTTCTTCAAATGCAACCTTACAAGAAAAATTCTCTCAAGGCCAAACAGTGTCAGAAGCTAGCGCCCAAATTTTATGGTCCTTATACCGTTCTCAAGCATGTGGGACATGTGGCCTATCAGTTAGTTTTTCCCATTCATTCGAAGCTACATCACGTTTTTCATGTTTCATACTTAAAGAAGGTGATTGGAACTAAGTGCCAAATTCAAACCAACCTTCCCGAGTTAGCCGAAGAAGGATCCATTTGGCTACAACCATAAGCAGCTTTGGACCAGCGTGAGCGTCACCTACGTCAAAGAACCATCAAGGAAGTGTTAGTCCAGTGGAAAGATACAACTCTAGCAGATGCCACTTGGGAACCAGCTACCATTCCGCAACAATTTCCACATCTCAAGCCTTGAGGACAAGGTTGTTTTTAAGGGGGAGGACATGTTAGGGTCCTAACCCGCACATAGGTAGAACAATATATTCAGATGTAATAAAGGTCAATATTAATAATCCCTTGAAATAAAATAGAATAAGTCGAATGTAAGAAGAACTAATAGAAGCTTCTGCTTCTAGAAGGATCTTCCTTTAGATGCTTCTTTTGATAGACATATTTAGTATAAATAGGAGTTGAGGGTATGAGAACCCTAGCTGGGATATTATTGTAATAGAGCTCTGCTCGACTGGAGGTTTCCCCCTTGAAGAGGCCCGTGAACATTGCTCTCAAAATCAAAGTGTTATTTCTGTTGTTATTCTTATATCATTTTAGTGTTATTGTGGTGATTGTTCTAGTTATATTGTTGTTATTCTGCCATTTCTATCATTTTATTTCTGTTCTGCATACTTTTTTATATCTAGTATATTACACATTCAGACCTAGAATTTAACTTTTCTTTGACCATGTTGGGAACTTGACCTGCATACGAGAAAGAAACACATATGAGTAATTGATTCAGCATCAGATTTACAAAAGAAACATCGATTAGGACCACACCACCCTCTTTTCAACCCATTGTCCCAAGTAAGAAGTTTATTGTTCAAGATAAGCCATAGAGTGATTTTGCATCTGAGAGGGGATTTTCATTTCCATAACAAATTCCACCACCATTTTGGATGCACTGATAGTCTTTCTTACTGCCAATATTTGTATCCCAGTTTTGTTGTGAAAGAACAATTTTTTTGGTTAAAGGACCAGCAAAGCGAGTCCATGACCTCTTCATTTAGAGAAGTGAAGTTTTCACACATTCAAGAGATGAAGGAATCACATTCCTCTTAAAGGTATAAATGGATATCTAAAGAAAATATGGAGCGTCATCCCGATCTTCCTATAAGATGAGGATCCCCCACCTTGATGTGATGCAGGTGAAGGAGATTAAGGTTCCTTAGAAAATAAACTAGAGGGTTTGGAAACCTTAAGTTATTCCCTACTCCTAACCAAGGGTCCTCCCATAATCTAATTATTTTGTCGTTACTGATCTTCCAACTAATCCAATTACAAACCAATGAGAATGCTTCAATTAAATCTTTCTAGACCAAGGAACCCTTAGAGGATTTTGAAGGCGAGCATAACCAATTTGCTATAGAAAGGTTAGCAAAGTATTTAGACTGGATTACTCTTGAACGGAGAGAGTTACCTTGTGTTAAGCACCAAATATTCCTCCCAGCTAGTGCGCGGGAAAAGGGATGAATGTCTTAAATCCCCCACCCTCCAAGATTTTTTGGAGAGACAATGGAGAACCAACTAGCAAGATGAAGGCCCCTAGAGGAAATATTTCCTGCCCATCGGTACCTCCAACTCGACCTCCTAATTTTATCCAAGACACCTTTGGGAATAACAACGATGGAGTTCCAATACACTGGGATGTTTTCCAAGACATATTTAATCAACACAAGCTGCTCACCCCTAGATAAGGTTCTAAATACCCAAGAAGAAATAATTGCTTCCACTCTATGTATAAGCCCAACTCCAATCCTCCTTCCTATACTTATCATGATTTAGATAGAATCCCAAGTATTTTATCCCATATTCAAGACTTTTTATCTGAGTCGGGATGGCATTAAGGAAAGAGTTTGTTTCAGCTAGGGAGCAATTATTTATCACAATGCATGATTTTTTTGTATTAATCTGCATCCCCGTTGTTTTACAGAACAAGTCTAGGATCCAGTTCAAAGTCCTTAACTTCATTCCCATTTAGATTAGGACCAGACAGAGGAAAGTCCAGTTAGCCCTGTCATAAGCTTTAGAGAGGTCCACCTTTAAGATGATTGCTTTGAGGTTTTTCTTTTTCACCAAGTGGAGGACTTCTTGTGCAATGGCCACAACATCATGTATTTTCCTATTCCGTAAAAATCCAAATTGTTCTTCTCTGATCACTTCACTAAGCACGGGTCTTAGTATTCGAGAAATTATTTTGGAAATCAACTTATAAACTATGTTACAACACAAAATGGGTCTTGAATTCTCAAAGGATTTTATGTTTTTCTTCTTGGGAATAAGACAGAGAAAGGTTGAGTTGAGAGGCCCATAAATATTTCCTTCTCTTTGAGATTCTCTTATCATGAGGAGCAGATCATCTTTCAACAAATCATAGAAGGATTTGAAGAAACCAACAGTGAATCTGTCCGGGCCAAGACTTTTTCCATTCTACATCGTGGAAAGGGAAAAGTTTAGCTCAGATTCAGTTACTTCTTCTTCTAAGGACTGGTTAATTTCGTCATTGAAAACATGTTGAAACTTGGAAACCACCTCCAAAATTTCTTAGATCAGGCACCTCCTTGGGGCCAAGAAAAGGTTTTCGAAGAAGTGCACACCTGCTTCAGATTTAACTCAAAATGAGCTCACCATTTCTCCTTCTTTGTTTTTTACCTCCCAAATAAAGTTGATGTTCCGACGATGATTGGCATAATTATGAAAAGAAATTGAATTGTTATCCCCTGCTTGTAACCATATGGCTCGGATTTTTTTCCGCCACTCCACCTCTTCTTTTTTCATAACTTTTTAGTTCTTCAATTTTTTCTTGGATGAGGGGTCCATTATCCAAAAGGGAGTAGAGCCTTGAGAGTTTACCTTCAATTTCCAATAACTCTTTTTTCCTTTTGGATTTCCAGACTAGAATCCATTTTTAATGGTTGCTTTAGTTTGCTTAAGATTCGGTTCAAATTGCACCATTAAAGGGTCAGAATTATCGAGACTTGGAGTTACCCGAGAGGAGTATACTAGATTTTAAAATCCTCCTCTTCCAACCATACCTGATTAATTTTGAGAGGAGCAGGCGACAAATCGAAGTTAGATTGCCATTGGAGAGAAATAGGATGGTAATCAGAACTTCCCCCATCTTCTACTTTCAAATTGAATTTGAACCCCAAATTTAGGATGTTTTCGTAGATTAGGAAGCGATCAAGTCTCTTGGCTACTTCCTCATTACTCGAACATAAGTTTCTCCAGGCTGGAGTGAGATTAACTGGCTCTAGATCGACCAGACCTTCCGACTACAGGAAAGAAAGGAAGAATCCTTTTTTTCCTACCTTCTCTAGGGTTTGGACCCCATACTTATCTTAAGGAAAGAGTGAAATTAATATCTCCTCCTATCACCAAGAGAGGATCGCTAAAAATCCCTACACATTTCAAGTTTTCCCAAAATGAAACCCTATTAGCATAGGGTCCATAAATATTTACTATAGTAAAAGAAAAATCAAGATCTTTATGCTTGAGTTTAACAGAGATGGATGAATGAAAAGAAGAGGAGGATAAAGACTTGAAGGCAAGACTCTAATCAAATAACAATCCCCC